>CAJUYD010000010.1:120984-313965 GCA_910591665.1 Ectemnius continuus
TCAACCTCATTGTATGGGGCGGAGATATACAATTGTACATCATCCGCGTATTTGACTATCTTGGAGTGGAAAATAGAAGAGTTAAGGTCTTGGATATACAGAGAGAAAAGGAACGGTCCAAGGACGGAGCCTTGCGGCACGCCCGAGTGGACCGGGGACCAACAGGAGATAGACCGACCAAGTCTGACCGCCTGCACCCTATTCGAGAGATAGGACCAGATCCACCGTAAGACCGGAAGAGAAAGGTTAAAAGAATGAAGTTTAGTAAGAAGAAGAGAATGGTCTACGGTGTCAAAGGCCTTAGAAAAATCGAGACAAACCAAGATTGTGACCATCCGCTGATCAGCAGCAAGACGGACGTCCTCCAGGAGTGTCAGGAGAGCTGTCTGAGTGAAGCGGTTTCTAACGAAACCGTGTTGCGACGGGTCCAGCTTTCCAGAGTTCTCAAGGAAACTCTGGATATCGGTGAGGACCAGTCTCTCCAAGATCTTAGAAAGCTCAGACAGAATCGAAATAGGGCGGAAGTCAGCCGGAACAGAAGCGTTCGGCTTTTTGGGTATAGGCGTAATGAAGGAACGACGCCAAGCGTCAGGGAAAAGAGAGAAAGAGAGAGAAGAGTTAAAGATTTGTAGTAAGGTGGGGTAGATAGCAGGAAGAGCAAGAGAAAGAAACCTTGCACTCAGCTCATCCGAGGGCGAGATGGACGAGTTAGTGAGGCGTAAGGCCCGAGCAAGACTCTCCACTGTGACTGGAGAAAAGTAAAAAGACGCGTCGTCGGAGGGAGAGCTAGACATGGACAGACATGCGGGGACGGCCGGGGGAGAAGAAGCATGAGCAGTGAGGAAATAAGAGTTAAGCATGTCCGGAGACAGGTGAGTGGGAGTGGAAATGCGAGAGGGAGGAAGAACACCGAAAGATCTAAGCTCACGCCAAACATCATTCGGGTTAGGAAGGTTGGAAAGCCTGTCGTAGAGAAAGGCAGATCTGGCGCGGGCCAGAAGAGACTGAACTCTATTACGACAGGCTTGATATTGTACCCGAAGTTCCGGATTCCCAGTTCTAGTATAGGATCGCCTGAGCGAGTCACGAGAACGCATCTCACGACGAATCTCAGGAGTGATCCAAGGAGCAGGAGGCCGTCTGACACGCAGGGAAGTAAGAGGGGCATGCCGGTTAAGAACACCAAGCAAGCCCGAGTTGAGATTGTCAACCAACCGATCGACGCTACTCTCACAAGAGTTCGTAGTGAGACGAATGCAGCTAAGCTGCGAGATATCATTGAGAAGCGCGTCACGGTCGATTGAGCCATACCTCCGACGAAGGTCATTAAAGGGTACAAGGCGAGAAATTAATGCGTAGTCTAGAGAGATAAAGTCATGATTCGAGCAGTGTGGCTCTTTAGCTTGAGAGAAAGAAACAACCTTACTGGAATCGTCCACCAGGCCGAGGTCGAGCCAAGTGGAGGAAGAAGAGGTGTGATAAGTGGGAGAAAAGGGGATAGAGTAGAGGTTCATGCGAGAGAAAAGGTCTCCAAGGTAGTCGGAGTCAAAGGAGGAAGAGCCCATGTCCGCATTCCAATCGCCAAGTATTACCTTGCTAGGGTAATCCGAGACTATGTCAGCAAACAAGGGCTCAAAATGAGAGAGAGGAGCATGTGGGGGGCGGTAAACGACCCCCACCAGAAAGGAGCCGGCAGAGGGGAAAACCACCTCTACGAACAGGTATTCAGGACCAGGTAGTTGGAGTGAGGAGGAGGACGCGATAACAGTGAAAGTATAGAAGTCGCGAAGATATAAACAAACGCCTCCGCCCATTCTACCACATCTGTCAGACCGAACGAGCGAGTATCCAGGAATGGCATACTGACTATCCAAAACGGAGGAAGATAGCCAAGTCTCAGAAACCGCGATAATGTCGTATTGAGAGAAAGTGAAGAAAGAAGAAACGCGGTCAAAATGCGCAGCAAGGGACTGCGCATTTAAGTGCCCAAAACGTATGGCAGCAGAATGAGCAACAGAAGCAGTAGTGGTGTGAGTGAGAGAAGACTGCGTGCGAGAAAAATTACTTCACGAGAGCTTGGAATCAATATCGGCAGAGGAGTCAATTCTGATCGGTGGACTAGATTCGGCCTTCTTAACATAAATGCTCCCTTCTCTATGCCAAACCCGTAGAAAGCCACGTTGACGGGCAAGTGTGCGGCACCTCCTGAGGAGGGCGGAAACATCACGCGGGAGGAATTCATTCACATATACGGGCCGCGGCGGGAGAGCAGGATCAATGACGGACGTCGATAGATCCCTTTTCGAACGCTTGGCGGCGAGGATGGCGTCACGCTTCGCTGGAGAAACAAGCTTCACATGGATCAAGCGTGGACGCTCGATAGTGGGGGTGCCACGCATGCGTGAAGCAGTGATAATGTCGCTCGAAGCAACGGGGGCGCCAAGCGCCTGCGCAATCCGCGCGATGTTAGTGCGGAGATCTTCAGCTTGCGTCTCTGGCAAACCAGAGATCACGAGGTCCGATGCCCTGGATGCCAGCTCTAGGCGAGCAAGACGTGCGGGCATGGAAGGCGAGTTACCGGCGAGGTTAGGTGACACGGCACCACGAGACAAGTCAGCTCGCAACTGTCTGACAGATTCAGCGAGGCAATTTAGCTGCGACGTATTGGCAGAGGTGGTGGCTTCCAACGCAGAAGTCCGATGTCCTAGCTTCTGGAGTTCTACCAACTTGGCAGAGTGTTGCGCCGTGGTGACAGCAAGCTGTTCAGTGGTTGCAGCAATCTGGTCCAAGCGAGCACCATGCTGGGCAGCCAAGGCCCGTTGTTCAGCCATGAAGCCATTCATAGAGGCCGACATTTCTTTCATCGTCGCAATCATAGAGAGAAGGAGGGTGGTGTTGTCTCCAGTGGGCGGGGGGCAAGACGTCGGTGACAGCGGTGCGGCAGACGGTGTCGCAGACGGTGTTGCGGACGGCGTCGCTGAAGGTGCGAAAGAAGGCGTGCCAGCCGGCGCAGAAGACGGGGCAGCAGACACGCAGGGCCCAGAAGGGATGCAGGGAGGCGACGTTGCATTAGTAGTAGTAGATGGAGAGGCGGGCGTCGCAGAGAACGTGTCCTTACAGGCACGCTCATGATGAATCCTGACACAGCCAGGATGAAGCGGCGCGAAACACAGCGCGCACAATATCACATCCCTCTTTACTGTCTTCTTGCAACGATAGCAATAAAGGTCACTGGCCGGAAAAAGAGAGGCAGGTTTGGCAATTTTGGAAGCCATGATGCCGGTGACAGCCAGGGATGACGAGATGCAGGTGGCAGCCGTGAATACAGGTGACGATGAGGGGGCGCAACAGAGCGCGACGTCACAGAGAAATTCAAAATTTCTTCAAAGGTAACAGAAAACTGCTCAACGCCCAAAAAGGGGTTAGGAATTCTGTCACGGGAGCCACAGAAAATAGACGCACAGTTCTCGTCGGCGATAAGACTGCCGATAATAATTTATAGGTCAGTAAGTGAGCAGACCGAGCGAGAACGCTGTGCACACCTGAAACAGGCCCCACAGGGCAGAAAACTGCAGCAAATGCCTTACAAAACAGGAGCGAGATGAAGCGTGGGTGTCTGTACTTACAGAGAGAGAGAGAGAGTGGCCACACGGGCGTTCCCCGGGCCTCCCTTGCGGGGGTGAGGAGTAATCTTGTGGCGAGGCTAGCTTGCCCCGTCACAAGTGTCTCGCAGCAAGACTAGCGCCATCTAGATTATTGAGCATTTAGTATTATTATTATGTTGAACATGACCGTTCAAGGCGGGCGGCATGTTCCGTCCCGGACAATGGGAGTCCTGCGGGAGGAGTATCTTGTGACTTGGAGTCACTTTAACGATTAGCATTGCTGCGCACATGCCACCAAAAATTTATTACTTTCGAACCCTTCGTCCGACTCAGGTAGACACGATGCGACCCGGATTAGCCGGCCCACTTCCCCTACCATCGTTTATGCGACTGACCGGGCAGTTCACTAGAATTATTAGATATGAACTCGCTACAGAGCCACCGAGTCAGTAGAAGTTCAGCTCTTCACCTATGAAGACTCTTATTCGAAGCTCCTACTATAACGTAAGACTAAGCTACCGCCTGAGAAGTAACGAAGGCTAGCTTAGCTACAACAATCCGTCCGCATCTCCAACGCTAGGCGGATAGGGGTTTTGGGGGTGTCACGTACCGCCTGTGCCAGGTGCTCACCGGGCATGGTTGCTTCGGTGCGTACCTCGCCAGGATTGGCAGGGAGGCCACGATCCGCTGCCACCATTGTGCGGCCGACCGGGACGACGCGCAGCACACGCTGGAGTTCTGTCCAGCGTGGGCGGACGAGCGCGCCGTCCTGTTCGACGAGATAGGGAGTGACGATCTCGCGCTGTCGAGCATCGTGGATCGGATCCCTCCTTTGCACTCCGACCGTGTGAAGGGGTGATGGGCGAGTGGCCCGCCCATCGCCCAAACAACAATAGTGTATTGAACGGGGGGACGGAATTTCCTTCCCCCGGGGCATGTGGCACTGCCAGTGCCAAGACAGGGGCGGGTCCTGGTAGCATCCTCTGGTCTCCCCAGGGCCCGCCCCGTCATGTCTTCGAGGTCACCGCAGTGTTTTTAGTGGGTGCAAGCCCCACATAACCCCGCCTCTCCCCCCAGAGAGACGGGGTATCCGTTCAGGGATTTCCACTGCGTCAAAAAAAAAAAAAAAAAAGCGGGATGTGTTTGGCTATATCGCTAGATATAGTCAACGCTTTCAACACCCTGCCCTGGTGGGTCATCCGGGGGCGCTCGAGCACCACCGAGTGCCTCCTGAATTGAGGGCCGTCGTCGAGGACTACCTCACCGACAGGTGCATCGAGTACATGGGCCGAGACGCAACAGAACGCGAGGGAGACGTACGCCGGGGTTCCGCAGGGGTCTGTGTTGGGATCCCTGCTATGGGACCTCGGATACGACTACGTCCTGCGGGCCGATCTCCCCGCTGGCGTGGCACTACTTTGCTACGCTGATGACACCCTCGTGGTGTCCAGCAGAGAGGACGAAGTGAGGACCGGCCGCGTCGCGGAGATAGCGGTGGCCTGTGTCGTCGCCCGGATCCACCGACTGGGCCTGCGAGTGGCCCCCGCAAAGAACGAGGCGATTTGGTTCCACGATCGTCGTCGGTATGCGGGGCCGCCCGTCCAGCGGTGGATCTTGGTGGGAGGTGCCCGTGTCCGGGTGAGCGATACCATGAGGTATCTCGGGCTCACCCTGGACAGCCGCTGGCGCTTCAACCAACACTTTGACCGGCTGCTCCCCCGAGTTCAGAAGGCAGCGGGCGCTTTGGGTCGCCTGCTGCCAAACATCGGGGGACCGTGGGAGGGGGTCCGACGTCTATACGCGGGAGTCGTCCGTTCCATGTTGCTCTACGGAGCACCAGTCTGGGCGGACGATCTGGCGGCTAGCCGGCGCAATTGTGCGCTGCTACTCAGGGTACAGCGTCCGATGGCCGTCAGGGTCGTGCGGGGTTACCGCACGATCCCCCTGGCGTCGGCGACGCTCCTAGCGAGGTTTCCGCCCCTGGATATCCTGGCAGCGGGGGACGCGAAGACCTACGCTGGTCTTCGCGCCCTTCGAGACGGAGGCGGAACACCCACGGAACGGTCGGTCGAGAAGTTGAAGCGTCAGACCCGGCGGCTCGTTGTTGAGATGTGGCGGGAGAGACTGGAGAATCCAGTCTCTCCCGCCACAGAGCCGTCGGGGCGATTCTGCCGAGCCTCGAAGCTTGGCTGAGTCGCGGCAGGGGTCAACTCTCCTACCCTGCGACGCAGGTGCTCACCGGGCACGGTTGCTTCGGTGAGTACCTGTGTCGCATCGGGAAGGAGGCGACGGCACAGTGCCACCATTGCGACGGGAACCGGGTCACGGCGCAGCACACGCTCCGGGACTGTCCTGCCTGGAGCGATCAGCGCCGTGTCCTGGTCCGACACGTTGGAGGTGATCTCTCGCTGCCGAGGATTGTCAGGGAGATCCTCGGCAGCGAGAGGGCGTGGAGGGCCTTCCTCGCTTTTTGCGAGGAAGTGCTCCTCCACAAGGAGGAGGCGGAGCGGCGGCGAGAGAGGACGGACCGCTTCCGCTTGGAGAGGGCCCGTCCTCGCCGCCGTACCACGCGGGGGGATCGAGTCCCCCCGCAGTAAGAGCGACGCCCCGGCCCTGTGGCGGATCTCAACCCGCTGACGGGCCGGGTGCGTGCCGAGGGGTCGTGTGGCGGCAGAGTGGTGGCTCTGCCACCCGCCTATAGCGGCCCCGAGGCGGGGCGGGGCGTGTAGTGCTCGCGCGTCCCGCCCGATTTGGCTTGCTGGTGATCTGGGAGGCGCGGTTCGCTCTTCCTTCACGGTTAGTGAAGGAGCGGGTCGAGCCGTGCCCTCCCGGGCTCGGAGGGGGGCACCTCCCTCTCTCGCGTAAGCGAGAGGGGCGGTCGCTCCCACCAGGGCGACGGGGTGTCCATGAGGATTTCCCCACGTAACAAAAGGCATACGCAGGGTGGGAAATAAAGGTATGCACCAACAGTGAAGAGCAAACGTTTATTATAAGATCGAAGCGATCGTCTTGAGGACTGCGTGATAGGTAACGCCAGTGAAACAAAAGCCGGTAGGAGCTAGCGGAGCACGTTCGTAAAAGGACTCGCTTGTCCAGGGGGCAGTATGGTGAACGCCTACCGCTCGTGTGCGGAACACACTCTCCTACAGTATTGGATACCGAACGTGAGGTTGAAACTAGAAAAACTAATAAAGAATTGTATTCCTTGTATTCTTGCGGAGCGGAAGCAAGGTAGGGCAGAAGGATATTTACAACCGATTGACAAGGGAGAGGTCACACTCGATACATTCCATATAGACCATTTGGGTCCACTACCATCAACCCGAAAAACTACAAACATATTTTTGTGGTCATAGATTCTTTCATTAAATTTTGATGGTTTTATGACACAAAAACGACAAACGCGTTTGAAGTTGTAACTTGGCTTCAAAAACAATCAAATGTATTTGGAAATCCTCGACGTATCATCTCAGATAGAGGTTCAGCTTTTACATCAAAAGAATTTTTAGATTACTGTAATAAAAATGAAATTAAACACATATTAACGACAACAGGAATCCCACGTGCAAATGGTCAAGTGGAAAGGGTAAACAGAATACTAATACCTCTTTTAACAAAACTTTCTGCTCCCAAGAAAGAAGAGTGGTTCAAACATCTAAGTACCGCGCAAAATGCTATAAATACTATTACTCATAGAAGTATAGGCACTTCTCCATTCCATTTATTGTTTGGCGTGCATGCAAATTTAAAAGAGAACGCTTATATACGAGCGTTACTTGAAGTAAAAAGCATACAAGCATTCCAGGAGGTACGAAATGTGTTACGAGAAAAAGCTGCTGAAAATATAGCGAAACTACAACAAGAAAACAGGAAAACTTACAATAAACATAGGAAACATCCTCATCTATATCAACCGGGCGAGTTAGTTGCAATACAACGAACGCAACAGGGTCCAGGCCTAAAATTTGCAAACCAATTCTTTGGGCCATAGGAAGTCGCAAAGGCATTAAGGAATGACAGGTATTTGGTGGAAAAAGTAGGTGAACAAGAAGGCCCCTGGCAAACATCGACAGCTGTAGATTATATGAAACCTTGGGTTAATAATGATTTAACTGAAGACGAAGATAATGACGTTTGAGGACAAACGTCCTTACAGAATGGCCGAGTCCAAGTTGCAGTACCACCAGAGCACCAGTGCCATAAGAAAATGAGGAAGTGAAGACTACGCTGAAGGATAAACGTTCTGGTATCATAAGCGAATACAGAAATAAAGATCACGTTTGGGGACTGTTGGAATATACCTAAATCTGCCAATCTCGAACTGGTGATGCGTGTGTGTGAGTATGCGTGGGCGCCGATAGCGCTGTGCGAGAACGAGTATACAATCAGTTGTACAATAGACATAGTGTTTGAGAAAGCAGATAGTGGATGACTGAGGAGCTTATGGTGAATGTGGAGCTAAGATGGATTGGATACTTTGTGTAATGATAGTCTTCTTTCGGTCAATAAATTGTCTATTCAGTAAGTCACGTTGTCCAGTATTTACAAAGGTCGCAAGCGAACATGCAAGTAGCACTAGCACTAGCGAAGCGAGCAAGCACTCGAATATAAAGCAAGGTGTGAAACAAGCACTCTTAGATCGCAGCGAATAAGTTTGAGAAAGCACTCTGATATCTTACTCGTACAGCCAAGCAGCCAAGAAGAAGGAAGTGCGCTCACTTCCACTCCTATTTATAGATCTTCCTTCCCAGGACCTTCCACCTACGCTATTTCCTGTAGCGGAACTTTCGGGAAGGTTCTGGGAAGGAAGTGACATGCATTACAAAAACGCCTTTGAACTATTAACCGAATGTCAGTTGCAACTGACATTCTTGCGGGTGGGCCAGGTGAGTGACCGGTGTCACTGCCTAACCTCACCTGTCACTTTGGTGCGCAGCGCTGGCGCTCAACGCTACGCGCGCCACTTTCACCGATCTACCGCGCATCTTGAACATCCCGCCCGCCTCGCCTTATCGGCGAAATTAGTCACGTATCGATTTGCGAGATATGAATGAAGAGCGTCACGTGATCTCGAACAAAGGTGAATCGGTGAACTAATGTGAAGTGCCCGCAGTGAAATGAATGGTTCATTGATGGAGAAGCCTGCAGACAAAGAACACGTGGTGTGCTACGCAGATAAGTTAGAAGAAGTGATGGTAAGCATGCATTTTTGGTTATTAAGTGATCAAGTTAATTCGGCTTCCCCTAATTTGGGCACTTCTGAATTAATGGGCAGCAAAACGAGTTTGGAGATCGGTCGATCGAAGGTTCGCGACGCGGTACGCACGGTGACGACTCTCACGTGGCCGTCCGTTCCAGGATGAATGGCGACGATGCGGGCCAGCGACCACGCCGACGGAGGTAAGTTGTCCTGGATTATGATGCACATCGCCCCCGGTTGTACTGCAGTCCCCTCAGTGAGCCACTTGGACCTTGGAGCCAGCGAGCGGAGATATTCTGTGGACCATCGATCCCAGAATTGATCTCTCATCCTAGTGATCAATTGCCATCGGGATAGCCTGTTCTCCGTGATATCCAATAGTGTTGCTTCTGGCAGAGCATTGAGCGCTCCTCCGACCAGGAAATGCCCAGGAGTGAGGGCCTGCAAGTCCTCTGGATCGTCGGAGAGTGCGCACAAGGGCCTGGAATTCAGACAGGCCTCGATCTGCGCCATGAGAGTGGACATCTCCTCAAAGGTTAGCGTGTGTGCACCCAGGACCGTTCGCAGGTGAAATTTGGTGGATTTCACCGCTGCCTCCCATAGTCCACCGAAATGTGGAGCTCCTGCAGGGTTGAAGCGCCACTGAATCCTCTGGGTGGCGAGGAAGTCCTGCACTGCCTTAGTTGATGAACTGGAAGCTGCAAACATGCGCTTCAGTTCCGCATCAGCCCCCACAAAGTTTGTCCCTTGGTCACTCCGGAGCTCAGTGCAAAGGCCTCGCCTGGAAATAAATCTTTTCAGTGCAGCGATGAATGCGTCTGCAGTATAGTCTGAAACCATTTCCAGGTGCACTGCCTTTGTGCAGAGACAGACAAACACTGCCAGGAAGCCCTTGTAAGCCTTCATGCCTCTTCCAGGAGCAGTCCTCAACATGAAGGGACCAGCGTAATCAACCCCAGCGTATTGGAAAGGACGCGCTGGTCTGACCCTGGCGGCTGGAAGGTCTCCCATCAGAGTCGTTGGTGGTGCCGCCCGCCATCGAGCGCATGTGACACAGCGGTGGATGATGCGCTTGGTCAAGCTGCGCCCTTGCATGACCCAAAACCTTTGCCGCGAAGATCCTAAGGTGAGTTGAACTCCTCCATGTAAAGTCCGCTTATGAAATTCAACCACCAGCAACTCTGAAAATTTAGCGGTTGAGGGAAGAATGACCGGGTAGGATTGTTCCTTGGAGAGCATAGAGTGTTTAAGGCGGCTCCCAACTCGTAGCAATCCCTTATTGTCTACAAAAGGCGTAAGTGGCAGCAAAGGACTTCTGGCCTTCAGTGGCTTTCCTGCCTTCAGGGCAGCCACTTCTTCAGCAAACACTGTGGTCTGAGTCAACTTGAGCCAACAAGTTTCTGCTGCTTCCAGCTCCATGGCGGTGAGACAACTGCTGCCTGTCGTTGCGCCCTCCTGGTGATGCGCACTGGGAAGCCAACGTCTGCACCAAGCAGTGATGCGAATCAGCCGCAGGTATGTCGATGAATTGATAGGCATCTCTTCATTGATGTCTCTCCTAGTAGCAGCTAACTGCACCGTCCTTGCACGCTGCTCAGGCACGTCCTCTGGTATTTCAGGGGAAGTGGCAGGCAACTCCTGTTGCTGCAGGAAGCTTGGGCCCTGCCACCACAATGGGTGGTGCACCAGTTCCACTGGTGAGATGCCACGGGAGGCACAGTCCGCTGGATTTTCTGCTCCAGGTACGTGTCTCCACACTGCGTCAGGTAGCAAGCGCTGAATTTCTGAAACTCTGTTTGCTACATACGTAGCCCACTTGTTTGGGTGGCCCTTAATCCATGCCAAAGTGACTGTTGGGTCGGACCAGAAATTTACAGGGACGTGTTGCAGCTGCAAGACGTCCTGCACCCGATGGGCTAGCCGGACCAGAAGGACCGCAGCACAGAGCTCCAGTCTGGGCAATGAGATTTGCTGTAAGGGAGCTACTTTGCTTTTGGCTGCCAGCAAGGAGATGAGAGGCTCCCCTGACGCTGGGAACTGTCTCAGGTAAAGTGCTGCAGCATAAGCTTGCTCTGAAGCATCACAAAACCCCACCAAGTCTACCCCATCCATTGACCCCAAAGTGACAGGTCGTGGCAGTGAGATTGAGGTTAGCTCATTCCACTGAGACCGAAATTCAGTCCATTTTTCCCCCAAGCTAGTGGGCAGTGCAGTGTCCCAATCTTCTTTTAAGAGCCAAGTGCTCTGAATATAAATTTTAGCCCTTACCGTGACTGGAGTTAGCCATCCGAGTGGATCAAAGAGCTGTGCTGCTTGTGACAGGATGGTCCTTCTGGTCACGGCTGTCGTTGTTGCTTCCTTGACTGAGAAACTGAACACGTCTCTTCTAGGGTGCCAGTGAAGACCCAGTGCTAGATGCGCCTCATCCTTTTCCCTCAGGTTAACCTGCTGCTCCGACGTTTGAGTTGCCTGAGGAAGGGACTGGAGCAATTTGGCAGAATTGGAGGCCCACTTCTGCAAGGGAAAGCCGCCCGCCTTGCAGAGCCTGATTAACTGCTCCTTTAATTCCAGTAAGTGCTCCTCACTGGCCGCTCCAGTGAGTATATCATCCACATACATGTTTTCCCTCAGGGCAAGGGCCCCCTGAGGGAATCTCGAACCTTCATCCTCTGCCAACTGGTGGATCGTTCTGATTGCCAAATAAGGGGCACATCCCAGGCCATAAGTCACAGTGTTTAGTCGGCATTCTGCCACATCGTGGCTCTCTGACCTTCTCCACAGAATTCGTTGCCAATCTCTATCCCGTTCATCCACCAGGATTTGTCGGTACATTTTTTCGATGTCTGAAATGAGAACGAATCTGAATAATCTCCCTTTCAGCAAGATGTCAGCCAGACTTGGGAGAAGATTTGGGCCAGTGAGGAGCTGTTGGTTCAGTGAAGTTCCTACTGAAGTTAGAGCAGAGCCATTGAAGACCACCCTTAGACGAGTCGTTGCACTGGACTCTCTGAGGACCCCATGATGAGGCAAGTAAGCTCCCTGCCCTTCACTGGGAGCCACAGTGCTTCTGCTCATGTGGCCCAGCCTTTCGTATTGGTCAAGAAAATCAACGTACAACCTTTGCAGCTCTGGGTTACGGGCAAACCTGCGCTCGTTGTGTCTCAGCGCTCGACAGGCGTTGATGCGAGAACTTGACACATCGCTGACTGTGTCTTTGAATGGAAGACGGACCACATACCTGCCATCATTATTCCTTCTGTGGGTACGTACGTAGTGGTCCTCACACTGAGTTTCCTCCGACGTTCTGGGAGCCTGGGAGGACACCAATTCTTCCTGTTCCCAAAAGGATCTCACTAGTTTCGAGAGTGAATCTCCCACTACACATTGTAGTGACGTGGCTTGAGGAGAAACTTCACCTTGAAATCCTCCCGATAAGATCCACCCAAGCGAAGTCAGCTGAGCAATAGGCTCCCCAGGTTGCCCTTTGCGTAACCCAGAGCGCAGTATCGTGGCGTAGACGTCAGCTCCTAAAATCAGATCAATGGGATCAGGCGAAAAGTAGTCAGGGTCTGCCAGCTCCAGCCCCTTTATGTGACTCCACTGTGTTGCTGCTGAGTTAAATCTTGACGCGTAAACAGTGAGCCGGGGCATAACCAATGCCCACGCTTTCACTGCATTATTGCAGTGAACTGCTCTTAACGTTAAGGAGATCCTCCCTCGAGCAACTCCACTTTGTACCCCTCCAACTCCGAAGATGGCCACTGACGTGAGGTTTCTTTGTAGTTGCAGTTGCTGGGCCAACCGCTCTGTTACCATGGACGTTTCGGAGCCCTGGTCCACTAAAGCGCGTGCAGAATGGTATCTCCCATGCCGATCAGCAATAAGCACTCTTGCAGTGGCTAACAGCACTGGAGCTGACGGAGCCGTCATCTGATGACTGGAAGCAGATGCGGTAGGATACCCAGTCTCAGAAGCATGAGATGAAGCCAGCATGGAACCGTCGGAGCGCGTGTCAAATGCCTCGTGCATAGATGTATGATGTTTTCCACTGCAGCGAAAACATGTTTTATCAGAGGTACAAGCAGACACCATATGCTTACCCAAGCAGTTAAAACAGAGCTTGTGCTGTTCCACCAGCCGTTTCTTTTCGGCGGCTGATTTCGCCTTATACTGAGCACAGAACATCACTGGATGATCCCTTTTACACAACGGACAGCGTCCATTAACTTTCTCCCCTTTCACACTTAGGTGCATCTTGGCTTGGGACCGAGGAGGTGCTCCAGATACAACCGGCTTCAGTCTGTTGGCAGCCTCTCGCTTCATGGGCTGCACCTTGGTCATTGTTTGCACCCTACGTTGGATGAATTCCGATAGCTGATCGTAGGTAGGTGGTTCCGTGCTCTGACTGCTGAACATCTCCCATTGACTCCTTGTTTCATAATCAAACAGGTCCACCACAAGGAAGACAAGAAGGTCGAAGGTGGTGTTCACTGGTCGCCCAATCCCTTCCAGCGAGTTCACTATCGAGGTGATCTTCAGGTAGATCTCCTGTAGCTCCTGCGCGGACTCCGACCTCATCTTGCGCAGATCCGTCAATTTTGACAAGGTGAGATCTACTAGCACTCGTTTGTTTTCATAGTGCTCAGTAAGCACTTTCCAGGCTCGCGCATAGTTAGTTTCCCGAGTCTGAATATCCCCAATTAAGGCGAAAGCGGGACCCTTCAAACTAACCTTCAAATGTTGCAGCTTTGGAAGGTTCGACATATCTTCTTCGCGATCGATAATGGACACGAAGAGATCTCGAAATACGGGCCACTCCTCGTACTTTCCGTCGAACTCCGGGAGCTGGAGTTGACGAAGAGCGCTGCGAGGAGCTCGTTCGGACGGGTGAGTGTCTGGGGTTTCCCTCCTGAGTTTAGCTCTTAGATCATATAAAATCGCCTTTTGCTCACTGTAGGCGTCCTCCATCTTCTCCTCAAAGTCTTCACTCCAATAGTCGGTGCCCTTGAGTCGCTCCTTGTAGTGCAAGAGCAATTCCGCATGGCCGGCGTCGAAGCAGACTTTATACCTTTCTAGATTCTCCAACTTTACTTCCACTGAGCCTAATGTGAGGCTCTGCTCCTTTGCAGCGCGCACAAGTGATGCAGAAATGTTTCCAATCCTCTTGTGGAACTTAAGTTGATCCAGAATCTTGTCTTCCATTTTAGGTTAATTGCTGGAACACGTGGACAAAACTATCCGGCTCGAAGGACCACTTAATGTTTGAGAAAGCAGATAGTGGATGACTGAGGAGCTTATGGTGAATGTGGAGCTAAGATGGATTGGATACTTTGTGTAATGATAGTCTTCTTTCGGTCAATAAATTGTCTATTCAGTAAGTCACGTTGTCCAGTATTTACAAAGGTCGCAAGCGAACATGCAAGTAGCACTAGCACTAGCGAAGCGAGCAAGCACTCGAATATAAAGCAAGGTGTGAAGCAAGCACTCTTAGATCGCAGCGAATAAGTTTGAGAAAGCACTCTGATATCTTACTCGTACAGCCAAGCAGCCAAGAAGAAGGAAGTGCGCTCACTTCCACTCCTATTTATAGATCTTCCTTCCCAGGACCTTCCACCTACGCTATTTCCTGTAGCGGAACTTTCGGGAAGGTTCTGGGAAGGAAGTGACATGCATTACAAAAACGCCTTTGAACTATTAACCGAATGTCAGTTGCAACTGACATTCTTGCGGGTGGGCCAGGTGAGTGACCGGTGTCACTGCCTAACCTCACCTGTCACTTTGGTGCGCAGCGCTGGCGCTCAACGCTACGCGCGCCACTTTCACCGATCTACCGCGCATCTTGAACACATAGTCATGTGAAGAACCCATAAGTTTATTTCCGATTCCTACCTCAATATTCAACATGGTAGCAGAGTGTGGTTAGTAAAATTAAAAATGAAAGTGTAAAATCACAAGTGAATAAAAGACAGATGTTAATCGGAAAAGTCGTGGCAAAAATAAAGTGAAAAGCGTGCATCAGAGACTCTGAACAGTGAAAATATATCAATAAACGTAAAGATCAATGTTAAATAAGGACAATTGAACAAGCTTGTTTTATGAATAAATATTTAAAAAGTGAGATGTTCCTAGATAACAGTTTGCATATTGAGCACGCGGTAGAGACCATGTAGAGAACACGTGGCAAATTTCGAGGTTAAGTACATCGTTATACGGAAAACGAGAATAGTTTAGAGATTGAACAAGAAAAGATTAGCAGACAAAGACTCTGTGACTGACAAAGAATTGAGAAAGAAAATAAAAAAGGTATTTTCGAGAGAAATTAATAAAATTATAATTTTGCAAAATCAAGTTTACGACCAAATAAAATTGAAAGAAATTGAAATGGCTGCTCAAGCAAAAGTAGAAGATATTATCATACCTATTTTTGATGGTGCAAATTTTTCGTGTTGGAAAGTACGGTTATTAACATTACTAGAATATAAAGAATGTTCGGAACCAGCGAAAAGAGACAGACAAAGTACAGAAAAAGATGAAGACTGGAAGAAGAAAGATTTAAAAGCAAAAACTATATTAATTAGCACTATCTCAGACAAACAATTAGAATATGTTTCTGAATGTAAAACAACAAAAGAAATGATAAATAAATTTGATAAAATGTATTCTACAAAATCTACTGCTTTGCAAATATTACGCAGAAATAACATAGATGATATCAAGTTAAAGAACTATGAAACAGTTGAAGATTTCTTCATACGGTTTGAAAAAGCAGTTAATGAATTCAAAGAAGCTGGCGGCAAAATAGACGATTCTGAAAAAATGAGATATTTAATTAAAGCCTTGCCACAAAATTACAGTTATATTGGAGATTTTATTGATGTAACACCAGAAGATCAAAGGACTGTTGAATATGTAAAGTCCAAAATTAAAGAAAAAAGTCGAAATAAAAATTAAAGCGATAATAGAAGAAACAACCTCAGTACTTTCGCAACAAAAACAAGAGGAACGTGCTACATCTGTGGCAAGTTCGGACATCACAAGAAGGATTGCTGGCATGCGGAGCCAAACACCAACACCACATACGACAACGGGAACCAAGGAGGGAGTTACCAGCAAAGCCATAGACGAGCACGAGGCAACAACAGGGACAGCTTCCAGAGGGGACGCGGCCGAGGCAGAGGTTTCCAACTGAACCAGTCAAGATGCGACAGTTCAAGACCTCAACGAAGCAACGACCAAAGCGGGGCAAATGCTTGGTCAGTACAAGTGTGCAGTGATAAAAAGGTCATTCAGTGTAACAAAAGTACAAGTGATAAGTGTAACGAAATTAATTGGTTACTCGATAGCGGTTGTACGGACCATATTGTGAATGATTGCAAATTTTTTGAAAAATATGTAGATCTAAAAAATCCTGTCGATGTGAAAGTAGCTGATGGTAAAATTTTGAAAGCCACAAAAATTGGAAATATTAAAGTCTGTTTTAAAACATCCTACACTGAAAATGTAATTAGTACTCAAAATGTATATTATGCAAAAGGTATAAACCAAAATATTTTAAGTTCGTCAAAAATTACAGAAAAGAATGATACCATTGTAGTAAAAAATGATAATGGAAAAATTTATGATCAAAGTAGAAATCTACAAGCAGTTGCTAACAAAATTAAAAATTTGTATTATCTGAAAGGTTCTATACAAAATAGATGTAATGATATATATGCAAATGTAACACAATTAACTGAAAAAGAAAAATGGCATAGGGCATTAGGTCATGTAAACATTCAATATTTGAAAAATATTGTAAAAAATAAATTGTGTGACGGGGCTGAGCGGCCCCGCACAAGGCTCCCACCCTTGCGAGGCAGGCCGGCCGGTAGGGCAGGGTCTCTCTCTCGACCCGACGTCGCGCGCTCGCTGCACCGTCGCCCCAAGGAAGGCCCGCGTAAATGAGCTATACTAATTCTTGTGTGAACGCCGAGAGGCACGTAGGTCTTGGCGGGTACGGCCGCCAAGGAGGAAAAGAGAACCAATGCGCTACGAAGTAAGGCTGGCAAAGGGGAAATATCCGGCAGCCCGAGTGGCCATGAGGGCAGCTGGACGAACGGAGGAGCCCTGATGATAACCGACGGGGGACCGGGACTTCTTCGAAGGCGGACGAGCGGGCGCCAAAGCGTTCGCTAAAACGCCACCCCTGGACCGGACGAAGGCCGGAGCGCCGGCTTTCGCGAAGGGAACCCAGTCGGGATCGATCGCAGCGCGCGAGATCGAACCCGACACCAGCCTTGACCGTGAGCGCCAATAGGGATCTAGGCTAGGGCGTGCAGCGCTACTGGAGGCGGCCAGGCCAATTAGGGGCTCTTTCTCGTCACTTAGAGTGCGACCGTGCGAACGAACGCAAGCGATATACCGAGCAAAACCCAGTGTCTGAGGAGAAAGAGAGAGAGAGAGCCTACGAAGTACCGAAAAGCGCCCACCAGTTTTCGAAGGCCGAGGATTACCCAGCTTCTGAAGCTAGGCCAAGCCAGTAGTGGGAGAGAAAGGTACGCCTCATTTAGCTCTGCCGCCCGCCTTTATTTTGGTTATCCCGGTGTCGATTTCTCGCGATTCCACGTCTTTCTTGTAATGTTCATAGGGCCTTCAGCCAAATAGCTCAGCCTTCCTTGGGGCGACTCGTCTAGTCGCCTCTAAGTCCGGCGTTTAGGGCGATCGTTCGCCGAACACGCGGCTCGGCCGCCATTTTGCGACACGCCACTTGTTGTTCGCCACGCGGGCGAACAAAGCGAAACTTGCCTTCTATTGTCCGATCTCGCCACCTAATACCAGGCGACTCTCGCGAGCATAATTGATTGCATATATTTCCCCTCTTTCGAGAGAGCTCTATTGTCGCGAGCCCATCATCTGGTTGCCTTAGAGGCAAGGGGCTGAACATCTTTCCCGATATCTTTTGCGTTAGTCCTTCGGGGACCGAAACCCTAGTATCGCCGATGTTAGATTGTACAGGGGCCTTCGTGGCCTAGGCTTGAACGCGCGCTAGCTCGAGCTGGTTAGGTGTAATTAGTTTTTAAGGCCGTATCGCCGGCCGTATTCGGAAATAAACGGTTGTTAGATTCGAACTCGTGTCGCGTGAGTTTCCTGCCTCGCAACGGGGATCCCGATTTCTCAAGTTCCCATCCCTCTCTACCTTCAAGAGGCCAGTCGGGCCTAGATTTCTTAACTTCCCCTGCCGGGTTTTGGTCTGTCCGAGCTCGTGTCGAGAATATTCCAGCTTATACGAGCGGCCTTCTTGCGAAGGCCTGGCGCCCAAAAGACACGAGACCGGAGAGGCTAACCTGGCCTAAGTTTGCCCTGCACGATTGCCACCCTCGCGACAGGCCGTAATCGTGCAGCTGGGAATACGGTGGCAATTGTTAGATGGATTGCCCGATAAAATTCTGAATACTGATATGAAATGCGCCACTTGCATCGAAAGTAAAATGGCAAACGAACCTTTTGAAAATGATAGAACTAGAGCCAAAGAAACTTTAGAGTCGCGACTGGCGTGTTCCTACTCGCGAACGGCAATTTTTATTTTAGTCCCTTTCTCTCGGCGTGGGCCCCACGTTGGGCGCCAACCCTTATAGGGAGCCATCGCCGGAAAGACGATCTGCAACCCGCCCGCTCGCAGGAGAAGCCGCCTACGATCGGATCCGGAAGTGGCCCATTCGGTTTGGGGGAGAAGGGATTGAGGAGTTGGAGGATTTCCTGTGGGAGATCCGCCACCGACGACACCTGGTGCCCGTGGAAGACCGGGCGATGATTGAGAACCTCCCGCTTCTCCTGACGGGGGCCGCCCGAAAGTAGTACCAGGGCGCCAGTCGCCAGTACCATACCTGGGAGGCCCTGGAGGAGGCTCTCATCGACCGGTACGACACCACCACGATGGCGGAGAAATTCGCCATGGCGAGCTCGAGGAAGCAGAAGCCTGGGGAGACGTTCGCGGATTTCCAGGCGGAGGTTTCCTCGATGGTGAGCCGATGCCGACCCGCGATGACCTCGGAACAGCTCCTCCACCTCCTCCACCTGAACATGCGGCCACAGTACCGCAACTGGATCCAGATCCATCCGTACATGACCGTGGACGAGCTGGCGGAGCGGGCCAACAAGATAGAAAAGAATATGGGCACCACCGACGAGGGCCCGCAGACGAACCGCGCCGCGATCCGTGGAGGACCGACATCGCGGGCACATCACGGGCAGCTAGCCCTTACGGCGGACGCGGGTCCCAGTACGTCGGCGGGACCGTCGGACAAGCGCGCGCCGCGGAAAGCTCGTCCCAAGACCCGGGTGAGCAAGTCCCCAACCGTGGACCTGGACGTGAAGTGTTGGCGGTGCGGGGGCTTGGGGCACACGCAGACCGGCTGCCGCGGAATCGCGACAAATTATTGCGTCCGGTGCAACGCCACCGGCACCAGGACGTCGGAGTGCCCGCGGTGTTCGGGAAACGCGAGAAGCCGGCGCTAAGGGAGGCGATAGCGCACGGCGGGGACGACGATGATGCGACCTCCACCACGTCCGAGGAGTCCTGCGACTTCCTCGACCTGACCGCTCCACCCGACAGCTACAGACCCATCAAACCAGTGCTCGTCTTCGTTCTCGCCAAGCTCGAAGGACTTCGTGTGCGCGTGTTAGTGGACGGCGGCGCCAGTGACAATTTTATCAGTCCGTCAACACTGAAAGAACTCGGGTCGCGAGTGACAGTGCAGGTGTCGCAACCGAAATACTATGTGCTCGGGAATGGGGCGGTTGACAGCTCGAAATCGTCAGTGACGGCGAGGTTCACGGTCCAAGCGCGGACGAAACGCCTCGAGTTCCGCACGATGTGCGCGTTAGGCGGACCGGTCATCCTAGGTGTGCGCGGACTCGGAGAACTCGGGATCGCGATCGATTACGCCGTCAATGAGTGGTACTTCCGCGACCGGCCGAGCGTGAGATTCCGGTACAGTGCGGAGGGGGATGAGTATCCGCGGTGCTGCGGCATAGCGCACCTGACTGCATCGGAGACGGTGCAACTCCAAAACTTCCTCGAGCGCGTCGTCGGCCAACTGAAGCCGGCCACCGGGCTCACCTCCCTCATCAAGCACACGATCGACGTCGGTGACAGCGCGCCGATTCAACAGCGGTATCATCAAGTCTCGCCGAAGGTACAGGAAGCCATCTACGCGGAAGTCGACCAGCTCCTCGCGGACGGGTTTATCGAGCCTTCAAATAGCGCGTGGTCAAGCCCGATCGTCATGGTGCGCAAAGCGAACGGAAAATATCGATTCTGCTTAGATTTCCGGCGGGTGAATAGTGTATCGAAGAAAGACGCGTATCCGCTGCCGATCATGACTAGCATCCTGGACAAGCTACGAGCAGCCAGATACATCTCGACGCTGGACCTCAGTCAGGCCTACTTCCAAGTGCCTCTCGACGTGAAAAGTCGAGAAATTACGGCTTTTACCGTGCCCGGTCGCGGGCTCTTCCACTTCGTACGGATGCCGTATGGCCTGACTGGAGCTCCAGCGACGTTTCAGAAGCTATTAGATCGTCTGATCGGCCCGGAAATGGAACCCTTCGCTTTCGCGTACCTTGACGATATAATCGTGGTTACCCAAACGTTTAATGACCACCTCGTGTGGCTCGAACGAGTTCTCCGACGGATCCAAAACGCCGGCCTCACCGTCAATCCAGAGAAGTGCGATTTCTGCAAGCCGGAAGTGCGTTACCTCGGCTTCGTAGTACACGCGGACGGGCTTAAAGTCGACCTAGAGAAAATACGGCCCATTCTCGAGTACCCGGAACCTCGGAACCTCAAACAGTTACGCCGTTTCATCGGGATGGCCTCGTGGTACCGTAAATTTATACCCGACTTCGCCACCGTGAGTGAACCGCTGACCGGCCTCACGAAGAAAGATCGGAAGTGGCAGTGGACCGCGGACCAGCAAGCCGCGTTTGACAGTCTGCGTCATTCGATCGCGACGACTCCGGTCCTCACATATCCGCACTTCGAAATTCCATTCGTACTACAGACCGACGCGAGTACGATCGGGCTCGGGGCAGTGCTAACGCAGGAGATCGACGGCTGCGAGCGCGTCGTCGCGTACGCGAGCCGAACGCTGTCCGACGCGGAGCGAAAATAGTCGACGACCGAGCAGGAATGTCTCGCGGTGCTCTGGGCCATTAAGAAGTTCCGTCCGTACTTGGAAGGTTATCACTTTACCGTGATAACCGACCATAGCAGCCTCCAATGGCTGCGAAATCTCAAAGATCCGGCGGGAAGGCTAGGGCGTTGGGCACTGCAGCTGCAGGAATACGATTTTAAAGTCGTGCATCGAAAGGGCGCGCTACATCATGTCCCTGACGCGCTATCGCGAGCGCACGAAACTGCAGCTGAGGCGGCCGACGAAGACCGCCGAGAGCACCCGAGTACGTCCGAACCCGGCGACGCGAGCGCGGTAGCGGGGGCACTCGCGTGGATGTACGAAGCCCACGTCGAACAGCTGTTAGCTACGATCGCTGCGAGTCCCGATCGCTGGTACGACGGCCAGCTCGAGCGCGTCCGGAAAGACCCGAAGATGCACGAGGACTGGAAGATCGAGAACGAACGCCTCTACCGCCGTCGCGCAAATGAGATCGAGCGCGACATTTTCGGCGATACATTAAATGCATGGAAGCTGGTCCCGCGGAATCCCGAGAAACGGGAAATCATCGCGGAGGCCCACGATGAACCGCAAGCCGGCCACCTCGGCCGAGAGAAAACCTACGAGCGCCTCCTGATACGGTATTTCTGGCCGCGGATGCTCCGAGACGTCGCGAAATACGTACGCGCGTGCGACACCTGCCAGAAGTGAAAGGTTGAACAAGGCGCACCGCTAGGGCTCATGGGTCGCCACTACGTCCACGAACCATGGACCATCGTCGCCGCCGACGTCATGGGTCCACTGCCGCGTAGCAAGGCCGGATACCAATACATCGTGGTGTTTCAAGACCTCTTCACGAAGTGGATCGAAGTGTGCCCGTTACGCGCCGCGAACGGGAAGAAGATTAGTGAAGCGTTCGAGAAGGACGTCCTCTCGCGATGGGGCGTCCCGAAGGTCCTGTTGACCGACAACGGGACAGAGTTCGTGAACCGGACACTCGGCACACTGTCGGAAGAGTATGGTATCCGGCGAGCTACTACTCCACCATACCACCCGCAAGCGAATCCGGTTGAGCGAGTGAATCGAGTGCTCAAAACGATGATCGTCGCGTTCATAAAAAAGGACCACCGAGATTGGGACCTGCACCTCGCGCACTTCCGTTTCGCGTATAATACGGCAAAGCACACGGCTCTCGGTACAACGCCAGCGTTCCTCAACTTCGGACGCGAGCCGCAGCCGGCTCGCTGTTTCCGAGAGAGGGAGGAGGCGGCCGCCGGAGACGATGTCTGGCCGACGGCCGACCGAGAGTCGTGGACAGCGCGGATGAAACGCGTCGGAGAGCTGCGCCAATGGGTCGCCGAAAATCTCGCGAACGCGTACGACACGCAAAGCCGGTACTATAACCGGGGACGGCGCGCACGAAACTTTAAGATCGGAGATCGAGTTCTCAAGCGACAACATGTTCTCTCCTCAGCAGCTCAAAACGTGGCTGCAAAGTTAACGACAAAATTTCATGGGCCCTTTGTGATCTCGAAGGTACTGTCAGCGGTAGTTTACGAGTGCGAGACACTAGAAGGTAAGCCGGCCGGAAAAGTCCACGTGCAAGATCTCAAGCCGTACGTGGAAGCCGGGGAGGATTAGTAGAGATAAGAGTAGCATTAGTGGGATCTGGTGTGTAGATTGGTTGGTGATGGGATTGACGAGACCGGACGACGTTCTAATCCGGAGATATGCCTGACTTTTCCTTCCTCCCAACCCCGCCCCAATAGAGTTCGACAACCGACAAGGATGGACCGCAGTGGAAGAGCGTTGCGGGGGAGCTGGCGGGGCCGGAGGAGGATCCCCGCCGAACAACCGGCGGCAGCTCAGCCGGAGGCACCGGCCGAAGCGGAGGAGCCCCGGGTGACCGCGGTTCCCGGATGGATCGGCGAGCAGCCGGAGGACGTGGAGCCATGGACTTGGGCCCTACGAGCTTGGGCCGACCTCCTTAGAGTGGAGGCCCATCAACAGGCGAAACGAGAGGCCGCGCGGGCCGACGCACGTGTCGTGCAGGAGGCGGCCGAATCCTTCCGCGCCGACCGACAGAGGGAGGCATTCTTGCGGGAGACGCTGCGGCGCCTCCACCTCACGCGGGAAGAACTGCGGGAGGCCCGCGAACCACCGCGGGACCGCCATCCCCAAGCCCAGTCGCATCTCCGGTGCTGGAGATGCTAAGGCCTCGGCCACCTCCACTCCCGATGCCCACGAAAGGACGCCAGCCGAGACCTTTGCAAGCGGTGCGGCTACCGGGGAGCCCCCGCCGCCCACTGCCCCTATCGGCAAGAGGGCTGGCACCGGAAGGGCCCGGAGGTGGCGGCCCTAGGCCGTCGGTACACCGAGGCGCTGGCCAGGGCCCAGTAGGGCAGATGAGAGGCCGATAGCCAGCGGGAGGGGCCAGGGCACCGACCACCCGTGCCCACTGCCAGAGCAGAGGACGAAGAGCCGAGGGGACCACCACCGGCCGAAAGGCCAGCCCTTGGCCAAGGGCCGAAGCAGGAAGTCATCGTGGCGAGAAGAGCGGCGGCTAAGTATCACTCGGCCGAGTGGCCGAACGCTGACGGAAGAAGCCGAAGCGGCGAGCGCTTCACCGCTCACGAGCGCGGCCGGCGAGCCGATCAACTCGCCGAGCCGATCGCCGACGAGCGCCGAAGCCAGCCGAAGTCAGACGCCGCCGCAGCCAGCCGACGCCGAACCGACAGGAGCCGAGCGCGCCCGACAAGGACCGAGCGCGTCACTTCAAGACGGAGTGTCACCAACGGCACATCACCTGCTCCTGTCACGGGACTTAGCGTCTACGACTGACTTCCACGCGGCCGCAAGAGGAAGCAAGACATCAGCTACCTTTCCCAATCCCATTCACCCGAAACCAAAGCTTCCATGACCATTGACCATGCGAATGCTACTCCATTAGACGAACGACGTGGAGTTCAGTTAGAACGAACTCCGATACTAGGGTATGTCTCTTAGAAGTATTTTGCGAGAAACTTTTGGAGCCACGCGTTGCGAGGCAAACATCGAGACCAGACAGTGGGAGGCGAGGTGGTTCGCCCGGTGGGCTCACGCTAAGGAGGGGGGAGTTGTGACGGGGCAGAATTGCCCATCACAAATCGCCCGCTCTGAAGCGCTCTCGCCGCGCACTCGCCGCGCGAAACGAACAACCGTCGCTCCAAGGGTTACCGCCTAGGTTATGCGCACACATTACTCAAGGAATGCCTCTTTTGTCGAGCCCCTATTTAGAGACAACTACGCCTAGTCGATCGAGGAGCGGGAGATAAGCTCGTGGATGAGAGACCGGAATGGCTAAGGCCACGAGCCATGAAGAGGGTGTCGGTCCGCCAGGAGAGCCGACCGAGCCGTTCGGAGCCTGCAAAGACGACGGCAGCCGTGACGTCAGCCAGCAGCCGTCGTGACGTAGGAGCTCCCAGCGTCGCCGACTGAAGACAGCGGCGACTAGCGTAGCGTAGCGAGGCGTGCGATCCCAGCGCGCGGGATCGATACGTCAGCCCTCGACAATGATCGATACCGATCGATGCGCCGGCACCGAGAGATCGAACAGGTAAAGCGGCAACGTAACGCTGGGTCGAAATTGAGGTAGGACCGGGACTCGGTCACTTTGTCTGCGACCGTCTACGCGAGCGAATCTAGGATTGCGAGTGCGACGAGAGCAAACGATTAGCTTCAACGACTCTCAAGTAAGCCCAGCGAAGTTGCCTGCCTACCTAAGTACCTGTTGGTCTCGGTGTCGGCCGTTCACGCTCCTGAGAGGCATCCCTAGCGCGAGTGACCACCGGTCACTAGCGGTCAACTCTTGGCGCGACCCTTCAGGTCGTAGCAAAGTCCCCGGTTCTCTACTCCGTAGATTGTGAGGCGCAGGAAAGCCAGGAGCGACACGGCCGTCATCGCCGTAGTTAGAGGAATTGCATGCGTTGGACTTTCCGGAATTCGAGGCACTACCACCGGCCGACGAGAGCGATCCGCGACCGTTACGGTTCAAACGTCGTTGTTCGAACCGTGTGTCCAACCACCCACTGGCGTGTTCTTATCAATTCTCGAGGCGTACGGCGAGCGCGTTTAGGCCGGGTAATTCACCTTAAATTGTAAACGGCTGCGGAAAAGCCGAGAGTCCGAACGGACTGCGTTCCAACGTCCGAACGGACGCGAGCGTTAGGACTTTGGGTTCCGGCCGTTTCCGGCCGAATAAATATCTTCGCCACCCATCCGCGTGGGTTCTTTAGCTCCCTTTCTCTCCCGTATACACTCCGCCACTCTACCGTTCTTCTCGAGCTAGCTAGGTGGACAGCAGCGAGTGCCGCCCTGGGAACCACGGGCCACCTGGAGGACCACCAGCCGGAACGCAGAGCCAACCAGAAATTTGGCCCTTCTCAGGGCCTGGCGCCCACGCGGCTCTGCATATTATCCCGACTTTCAGGAGCCCGCGGCCCACGGCGAAGTTGGAGCGCCTCCACCCGGAGCGAGCGCGGACGGAGCCGGGGAAAACGCTTACAATTCATACAGATCTAAATGGTCCACACAACACCACTGGGTACTGTGGCGAGAAATATTTTTTAACTTTGATTCATGACTACAGTAAGTGCACTAGAATTTATTGCATTAAACGCAAAGCAGAAACGGCTAGTTGTTTGATTGATTATGTAAATCTAGTAGAAAATTAATTTAATAAAAGAGTCAAAAAATTACAATGCAATAATGGCAAGAAATATCTAAATGAAGAAATAGACAATTTTATAAAATATAAGGGAATACAATTGTTACCATGTCCACCATATGTACATGAGCTTAACGGCGTAGCCGAAAGATATAATAGATCAGCAATGGACATAGGTCGATATTTGATGAAAGAGGCTAAAATACATAGTATCAGGGATTTTCCTGGGGCTCCTCGGGGATAGAGCTACCCGCAGTAGTTCCCAGGAAAATGTGACTTGTTACTGATGGAAAGATTACTAAATTGGCCTATGCCCTGACGGATGGCATTACTCAGTTGAATCTAACTTCGAATAATCCCTGACCTTCGACGGGGAATCCGGGAGACAAACTTCAAGTCGCCAGGTATCCTGCGATACCACTCACACCGACTAACTGACCACGCAGGTCGGACATTCTCCACGGAAACTCCGTCGGATTCTCTGACACAGCAGCTCAGCTGTTGCCACCGTATTCCCAACTGCACGATTAACGCCCGTCGCGAGGGTGGCAATCGTACAGGGCAAACTTAGGCCAAGTTAGCCTCTCCGGTCTCGTGTCTCTTGGGCGCAGGCCTTCGCAAGAAGGCCGCTCGTGGTAAGCTAGAATTTTATCGACACGAGTTCGGGAAGGCTAAGGACTCGGCAGGGGAAGTTAAGAAATTTAGGCCCTACTGGCCCTTTTAAGGTAGAGAGGGTTGGGAACTATGAAATCGGGATCT
The DNA here is from genome assembly GCA_910591665.1 of Ectemnius continuus. Taxonomy (NCBI): domain Eukaryota; kingdom Metazoa; phylum Arthropoda; class Insecta; order Hymenoptera; family Crabronidae; genus Ectemnius; species Ectemnius continuus. The sequence goes on from CAJUYD010000010.1 coordinate 147,406, forward strand.
CCGTTGCGAGGCAGAAAACTCACGCGACACGAGTTCGAATCTAACAACCGTTTATTTCCGAATACGGCCGGCGATACGGCCTTAAAACTAATTACACCTAACCAGCTCGAGCTAGCGCGCGTTCAAGCCTAGGCCACGAAGGCCCCTGTACAGTCTAACCACGGCGATACGGGGGTTTTCGGTCCCCGAAGGACTAACGCAAGAGATACTGTAAAAGATGTTCAGCCCCTTGCCTTTGAGGCAGCAAAGTGATGGGCTCGCGGTAATACTACTCTCTCAAAAGAGAAAAGGAATTCACAATGTTATGCTCGCGAGAGTCGCCCGGTATAAGGTGGCGAGATCGGACAATGAAAGGCAAGTTTCGCTTTATTCGCCCGCGTGGCGAACAACAAGTGGCGTGTCGCAAAATGGCGGCCGAGCCGCGTGTTCGGCGAACGATCGCCCTAAACGCCGGACTTAGAGGCGACTAGACGCGTCGCCCCAAGGAAGGCTGAGCTATTTGGCTGAAGGCCCTACGAACATTACAAGAAAGACGTGGAATCGCGAGAAATCGACACCGGGATCACAGAAATAAAGGCGGGCGGCAGAACTACATGTGGCGTACCTTTCTCTCCTCTCTTGGCCTAGCTTCGGGAGCTAATAGAGTTTCGGCCTTCGGAAAAGCTGGTGGGCGCTTCTTTATCCCTCGTAGGCTCTCTCTCTCTTTCCTCTAACTCGCAATGTCGCTCGGGGTTTAGCTTGCGCTCGGTCACACGGTCGCACTCTAAGTGACGAGAAACAGCCCCTAATTTGCCTGGCCGCCTCAAGTAGCGCTACACGCCCTAGCCTAGATCCCTATTGGTGCTCACGGTCAAGGCTGGTGTCGGGTTCGATCTCGCGCGCTGCGGATCGATCCCGACTGGGTTCCTCTTGCGAAGGCCGGCGCTCCGGCCTTCGTCCGGCCCAGGGGTGCCGTTTTAGCGAACGCGTTGGCGCCCGCTCGTCCGCCTTCGAAGAAGTCCCGGTCCCCCGTCAGTTATCATCAGGGCTCCTCCGTTCGTCCAGCTGCCCTCATGGCCACTCGGGCTGCCGGATATTTCCCCTCTGTCAGCCTTACTCCTCTGCGCCGTGGTTCTCTTTCCGCCATTGGCGGCCGTATCCGCCAGGACCTAAGTGCCTCTCGGCGTTCGCACAATTATTAGTATAGCTCATTTGACGCGTCCCTTCCTCGGAGCAACGGTGGAGCGAGCGCGCGACGCCGGGTCGAGAGAGAAAGATCCTACTATACCGGCCGGCCTGCCTCACAAGGGTGGGATCCTTGTGCGGGGCCGCTAAGCCCCGTCACACTGTATTCGGATAAAGGATAGGGCCGTGCACTCGGCAGAAGACGCAACCAAGACAGAATTGAGCGTACAATGAGATTTATTACTCGCGGTAGATGGTAAAGAACAGTCAATAGTGATTTGCGAACGGGCTACTCACGCGGGCAGTTCACGGTGCCCACGGGAAACAAGCTAAACGGCAAAGATTATTACAAAAGTTTCCAATTAAATGTGGCGGGAGCAAGTTTCGGTAAGCGAGACGTTCGGAGTATGATTCGAGCACAAAAATGTATGAATGTCAGACGCGAGAACTTAAACTAATGGACGGAGAGATTTGTGATTCGATACGCGGGCGAAAACCCTCCAGGAAAGCGCGATAATGATTCGACGATAAGTTTTGGACGTTTTACAGAACCAGACGTTAAAATAGAGAAACCAAGAAAACGTGTATAATACCGGATCAGGACAATCCCCTGACCGGCAACTACGTATCTGAGAATTGAGCTGGTCGCTTACCAAATCGTAGATTTCGATAAACTTCTGTACTCGGCAGCTCGGCACTGGTTCACCAACTCGAGTTCGCGTAATGAATGGCCGCCCCTTCCGCGCACGGGACTCTAATAGTTTCGGTAATTTACCCCCTGCGCCCCTGACCTGGCCGCCTAGGTCACCCTACAACCCGAACGCCAAGGCTCGGGGAGCCCCCGCGACAGGGCCGTACCCCTGCGCTCTGGAAGACTCGAATAGCCGCTGCAGATGAGTCCTTCCTCATGGACGCTGTAACCAACGCAGGGTACCTTGGCGGCGTTCCTGCCAAGATACGTGTGTGTCGCATGCATGAGCGGAAAAAGTTGAATGCCCAGTTAAATAACTTACAGAGTGCGTTAAGGTTTGACAATTAGTATATTCAGCAATTACAGTATGCACTACAGAATGAGCGTTTCGGTTTTTCTTAACGTAAAAAGTAAACTTATTCTTATTCAATTTTTAGAAACAAACTTAACGTTAAGAAAATTCATACTTACTATCGTGCGCAGCAGATGATGTTCTTCCATTTGCGCAGGTTGAAATTTCTTAACGTTGAGCAATTCACAGATTATAAACAAATTATTGTTTATATTGAAAATTGTCGAACGATAAGCGCACTCATCAACATTCGCGGATGTAATACAAGTAAAAGCAATAACCAGCATGATTCAGCAGTCTTAACGAACTCAAGTTTATAGACAATTCGTGATTGTTAAATAACTTTGTAAAACGAAAGCGTTAAGAATCACAAATTGTTACGTTGCAAGATAAAAAAAATAACCTACCGAAATTATAAAGCCCGATTTCTTAACGTTTAGTATTAACAAGGTTAACAGATTACAGGAGGGGACAGAATCAGTATAAATAGGGCCGCATTTGCCCTAGGAAATTCAGTTGGGCTCGAAATACTGAGCTATCCCGTCTTGTGAACAAGTGATATTGCAAGTAATGAACGTTAAGCTGGAAGATTTCCACGTACAGCGAATTACGAATTTACGTTACTTCAACTAGCTCCGCGGTGGTCGCGTAATAAAAGTCTTGTTAAAGTTGGTAAATCATCGCCAGTTACCAACTATTGTACTTACTGGTAGCATACCAGGGCGAATCAATGTTACTTTCAATAAACGATCGTTTATATCAGTGAATAAGTGTCAGCGTCAAATATACCTTTTCCACCTACGGTTTAACGTATCCAATTGAAAAAGAATAGGTCAATGAGAGGATTCTCTGATCTATTGCTGACGGATACGGACCAAACAAAATAAAAATTAAATTAAAGCTGTGTCGCATTATCCCGGCGTGCCGTCAGCACACTCGTAATAAATAAAAACGAGGTATTATTTGGGGGCTTCCTCTCGTTCTTGGACGTACAAACCAAGTGGCGACCGGGTCGGATTTGCAATTGACCGCGAGAATTGACTACGACTAGAGAGATCGCGGTTCCTGGGACTAACACCCAGTTGATAGAAGCACCGGGTCGACAGGTAGCAGCTGGGCGGTCACAACGCGCCTTCCCTACCGCCCGAAGTTCCTGCGGCATGGCCGGTGCTGCGGTGGAGCTCCTTCGAGGGCTGCTGTCGTCCGTAATGGGGCCTCCACGTCGAGCCGGAGTCTCGTGGCTGAGAGTGACGGACTTCGAAGATGTTCGCCTGGGTGCAGGTGGTAGAGTTCCGTCCCTGGTCAACGGTGTGGGATGGCTCACGCGAAATTCAAACAAACGTTAGAAGCGGTACATTTCTTTTGCGAGTTGACTGACTTGTCATGACCTTTCCTGGAGGCGATAGAAGTTTTCCATAATTCTAGAGTTCATGACCTTCCGGTCTTATGCTTGTGCGCGAGGAGTTTCGTTACAATAGACGTTATTGACCAGAAATAATAACTACCGTAGCTTACTTGAAAAATCGTGCTATTGCCAATACAGTTGTGTTGCAGAACCAAGCAGTTCGGCAAATAAATTAGTTAGGATAGAATAGTTGTAGAGTAGTTGTAGAGTAGGTTTAGATAGTTTATAGCATAGTTGTAGATTAGGCTAGTTAGTTTAGGTATACAATAAGTTTTAGCTCGTGGTTGGATTTTCGATCACTGTAATAATTATTGATAATAAACAAAACAATCAACAGAATATAAATCGATATTTGTACAGACTTTCGTGTTTCCTCTTGAGTGTAGCTGTTGTGGTGGTTTACAATATGAGTAAGCGACTCGTAAAGTTGAGCAAGCGACTCGTAAGCGCCAAGCAAGCGAATATTAAAACTTTGAGCAAGCGACTCGGAAACTTGTTTGCTGAAGCAGATCCGGATAGAGAAGAGGGCGATCTATTAGCTTTCGATCTATTTATAAGCTCTCTACCTTCTGGAAAGTTCCAGCTGTTTCCAAGCGGAAGTGACGAACTGATTGGAATTCTCCAGAAGGCAGCGAGGTACAGGTGGTAAAACTAATTCCGAGTGTGGCGATACACCGGTAATTAGGCAGGTGAGAACAAAGTGTCGCCACGCTCTGCATTAGATGCTACCGATCGGGCAGAAGCCTTTCGATAAGCGCGCAAAATTAAATGATCTCGAATAAGTTGAAAATAAAACTCCATATGAAATATTTTTTGGTGAAAGCCGAATGTTGAAAATTTAAAAATTTATGGAAGTAGAGTTTTTGTTAGAACACCCGAAGTTTAGAGAAAAAGCAAATTTGATAATAAAGCAGAATTAGGAGTACTAGTAGGCTATAACACAAATGGATATAGAGTCTTAGTAAATGGCAGAGTAATTAATGCAAGGTATGTAAAAGTTGTAGAAGAAAATACCAAATTAATTTGTCTAGAACAGATTGATGACATTAAAGATAGGGAGTATCAAACTGAATCCGAAGATGAATCTGATGAAAACGAAAAAGGCAAGAGTGAACCAAGTGAAAACAAATTTGAGGAATATGAAAATGAAACTCAGGGTAATACAAATTTCGTAAATGAAAATGTTGTATTTTTGTGGAGAAGGTTGAATAATAGTCTTGTTTGTCTCACTTGCACAAATATATTTATTTAAGTCACACGCTTGATACTAGAGCGTGGTCACAGCCCACGGAGACACACTGCCATAGCCCAACTCGACTCGCTCACTCACACCACACAGACACAAGAGAGTGATGTGACGATCACAGAGGGCGCACACATTTCTAACACTCCCCCTTCATTGGCACATCCGTTTCTCTTTTGGGTTTGCCCAAATTTAATAATTTTATACACGCTTCATGCTTGTTTTTCGACAGAGATTTGGTCATGACATCCGCTGCCATATTGTTTGTGCTTATATGGTTTATTATTATATCTCCTCGTTCTTGTGCTTCTCTTGCAAAATGGTAACGGATATCTATGTGTTTACTACGAGCATGGCATGCATTATTCTTGGATAAATGTATGGCACTTTGATTATCACAGTACACTCTTATAGGTGTATCAGGTAACTTGAATCTTATATGTTTCAACAAATCTCTTACATATATTACTTCTTTGGTTACGTCGGATAGTCCCATATATTCCGCCTCCATGGTAGATAATGCGACGGATTTTGGCTTTCTGCTTAACCAACTAATGGAACCACTTTTTTTTTTTTTTTCGTGGGGAAATCCTCATGGACACCCCGCCGCCCTGGTGGGGGCGACGGGGTAGTGCCGGACTCCTACCGGCTAAAACCCCACGGTGGCCATCCGCGGCGCTTACTGGGGCGACACCGGGAACTCTGGAAGAACACGACCGGTGCCGCCCCGCGCCCGCCCCCTATTGGGGGCACGTCTCGTGGTGGGGGAGTGGCCATCCACTCTCTCGCTTTCACGAGAGAGGGAGGCGTCCCCCACCACTCGCGGGGAGACACGTCTCGCCGCACTCCTTCGCCAGCGGCGAAGGAGGAGGGAACCGTGCCTCCCGCACTACTAACAATCCCCTGGGCGGGACGTGCGACCACTACACGTCCCGCCCCGCCTCGGGGCCGCTTTGCGGAGGCGACAGAGCCACCACTCTGTCGCCTCGCGGCCCCTTGGCACGTGCCCGGCCCACCGGCAGTGAAAAACCCCCCCGCCGGCGGGTCCGGGCCGTCAAACTTAGTCGGGGGGAACGGCGCCCCCCCGTGCGGGGCGGCGGCGGGGACGGGCCCTCCCCAAACGAAAGGGGTCCGTTCGCTCCCGCCGCCGCTCTGCCTCCTCCTTCTGGGAGAGCACTTCCTCGCAGAAGGCGAGGAAGGCTCTCCACGACCTCTCGCTGCCGAGGATCTGTCGGATGACCGTCGGCAGCGAGAGGTCCCTTCCGATATACCGGACCAGGACGCGGCGCTGCTCCCTCCAGGCCCTGCAATACTGGAGCGTGTGTTGCGCCGTGTCCTGGTCCCCGTCACAATGGTGGCACTGTGCCGTCGCCTCCTTCCCGATGCGACGCAGGTACTCGCCGAAGCAGCCGTGCCCGGTAAGCACCTGCGTCGCGCGGTAGGAGAGTTGCCCTCTGCCACGACTCACCCAAGCCTCAAGGCTCGGGAGAATCGCCCCGACGGCTCTGTGGCGGGCGTTGGCTGGATCTTCCAGCCTCTCCCGCCACATCTCGACAACGAACCGTCGGGTCTGGCGCTTCAACTCCTCGACCGCCCGCTCCGTGGGTATTCCGCCCCCTTCGCGGAGGACGCGAAGACCCGAATAGGTCATCGCGTCCCCCATCGCCAGGATGTCTAGGGGCGGAAACCTCGCTAGTAGGGTGGCCGACGCCAGGGAAATCGTGCGATATCGTCGCACGACCCTGACGGCCATCCGACGCTGTACCCTGAATAACAGAGCACAATTGCGCCGACTGGCCGCCAGGTCGTCCGCCCAGACTGGTGCTCCGTAGAGCAACATGGAACGGACGACTCCCGCGTATAGGCGTCGGACCCCCTCCCACGGTCCCCCGATGTTGGGCAGCAGGCGTCCTAAAGCGCCCGCCGCCTTCTCAACTCGGGGGATAAGCCGGTCGAAGTGCTGGTTAAAGCGCCAGAGGCCGTCCACGGTGAGTCCCAGATATTTCATCGTATCTCTCACCTGGACGCGGGTCTCTCCCACCGCAATCCACCGCTGGGCAGGCGGCCCCGCGGACCGTTGGCGATCGTAAAACCAGATCGCCTCGGTCTTCTGCGGGGCCACCCGAAGGCCCAGTCGGTGGATTCGGGCGACGGCACAGGCCACCGCCATCTCTGCCACGCGGATGGTCCTCGTCCCATCCTCCCCGCTGACTACCACGAGTATGTCGTCCGCATAGCAGATCATCGTGGCGTCAGCGGGGAGTGCAGCCCGCAGGACGTAATCGTAGCCGAGGTCCCACAGCAGGGGGCCCAAAACGGACCCCTGCGGGACCCCGGCGCACGTCTCCCTCTCGTACTCCTGCGACCGGCCCGTGAAGGTGATGCTCCTGCCGGCGAGGTAGTCCCCGACGACGGCCCGTAACTCAGGGGGCGCTCGATGGTGCTCGAGCGCCTCCCTGATGACCCACCAGGGCAGGGTGTTGAAAGCATTCACTATATCGAGCGATATAGCGATGCACACCCTGCCCCGGCTTGCAGCCGACTCCGTCAGGGACCTCAGACGCTTAATCGCGTCTAACGTCGATCGTCCCTAACGGAAGCCGAACTGCCCGTCGTCGAGGTCCGGCCCTGTCGCCGACAGGTGCCGGACGAGGCGGTTGGCAATCACTCTTTCGAAGAGCTTGCCCGCCTCGTCCAACAAGCATATGGGCCGGTACGCGGAGGGAGAGTCCGCGGGCCGCCCTTCCTTACGGATGAGGACCATCCGCAACTAATGGATCCACCTGCTAATTTTATAACGTACCCTGTACACGACCGTCTGTCAAGTGTGTCGGCTCCCCAATCGGAGTCAACGTAGGCCGTTAAGTCTTCGCTTGTTTTCTCGTAGCTTAATGAATACTCTTTGGTCCCTTTTAGATAACGCAACACGCGCTTAGCCATCTTCCAATGTACTTCTGTGGGATTATTACAAAAACGACTAAGAACATTTGTCGCAAAGGCTATGTCGGGCCTCGTTGCGTTCGACAAATAGTTTAAACAGCCAACTAATTCTCTATATGGTTTATTTACTATTTGTAACTTGCTGTCGGTTTTCGGAGTTATGCCTGCAATACTTAAATTTAGTTCTATAGGCGTGCTTTGGATGTTGCATTCTTTCATGTTAAATCTATCTAACAAATCCTCTATATATCGTGCTTGAGATAATGTTATCTTTCCAGTAGTTCCGACTCTTTCTACACGTATTCCTAATATATCTTGGACGTCGCCTAAATCTTTCATTTTAAATTTATTAGTTAATAAACTTTTCACTCTTTTTAATTCTATTAAATCTTTGGATGCAATTAATAAGTCGTCGACATAAATAATTATTATTATATCGCTAGTGTCTTTTGTCTCTATATATACGCAAGGGTTTATTGGTGTTTTCTGGAAGCCTATGTGTGTTAGGTAGCCGTCTAATTTTCGGTACCACTTTCTTCCTGACTGCTTGAGTCCATATAATGGTTTATTTAACTTCCATACTAGATCTTCCATACCTGATTCCTCAAACAATTCTGGTTGTTTCATATATATAGTTTCTGCCAAGTCTCCCTGTACGTAGGCGCTTATCACATCCATATGATGTACATGCATCTCTTTTATTGCACTAATGGCCAATAGCGTACGAATCGTTTCCAATCTGGCTGCAGGTGCGTAAACTTCGTCGTAGTCAATTCCTGCTCTTTGCTGATCCCCGCGAGCGACGAGCCGTGCCTTATACCTATCTATGCTGCCATCCTGATTTCTTTTTAACTTGAAAACCCACTTATTTTTTTAAATGTTTTGTTTAGGCCTGTTGACCAATGTCCAAGTATTATTTTCTTTTAGCACATCCATTTCCGCTTGCATTGCCTCTAGTCATTTTTCTGAATCGCCTCTACTCATGGCATCTTCGACGCTCGATGGTTCCCCCTCAGCATCTTCTTCGTCAGTCTCATTGTCTTGTGCAATAGACCTTGTAGAGTACAATTTCTTGGGCCTACCTCTTTTTCCAGTTCTAATCAGCCTGGGACGTCCAGGAGGCCTTGTACTTAAAGGAGTTTCTTCACTGATTTCTTGATTATGCGACGTTCCTTCCTGTTCCTGCAACGTGTCCTTTTCATACTGAATTTCATGTGTATTGTCACCTTTTTCGTCACAGGTTTTATCAACAATTAATTCGTTCATCTTGTAGGTGTCATTGTTTGCGGTTGTTTGCTGCTCTTCGGTAAATCGTACGTCTCTTCTTACATATACCGTTTGAGTTCCTTGCTCCCATAATCGATAGGCTTTCGCTTCATTTGAGTATCCAACCAGTATATATTGTTTACCTTACGGTTCAAATTTGTTCCTCCTTGGATGTTCTTTCAATGCGATAACCCTACTTCCAATTTTTCTTAGGAAACCGATATAAGGTTTTTGGTGAGTCCATTCTTCATATGGAGTGGTGTCCTTATTAGCCTTGGTTGGACATCGATTCTTTAAAAATGCGAATGCATTTATCGCTTCAGCCCAGAGTGATGTTGGTAGATTGCCTTGCAGAAGTATGCAACGTGCCATTTCTACCAATGTACGGTTTGCCCGCTCAGCAACTCCATTTTGCTGTGGCGTATACGCAGTTGATAACTGGCGTGTTATCCCGCTATTTTTCAAAAAATCCTCAAACTCATGTGATAAATATTCCTTAGCATTATCTGTCCTTAACTTCTTTATCCTGCATCCTGTAATGTTTTCCACATAAGCTTTGTATTCCTTAAATGCGTGGAGAACGTCGAATTTATGTTTGAGAGTTTTTATATATATATATATCGACTTTTATCATCAATAAACGTCACGAAATATTTTGCTCCCCCTAGCGACACTACACTAAACGGACCACAAATGTCGCTATGCACAAGCTCTAATGTTTCATTTGCTCTGTGATGGAATGTATTGAATGGTAGTTGGTGTATTTTGCATTTATCGCACAATTCACAACTTGGATTCACCTTTTCAAGATTATCATTTATTCCAATTACCATTTGCTTAGCCTTTAAATTTCGAACATCATTAAAATTTAAATGTCCAAGTCTTTCATGCCATTTTACCAATGTATTGTCATGTGTTTGGATCATTGCCCTTTGACTTACTGTTTCCTCAACCACGTATAAGCCATCCTTTTCTTTGGCTACCATTGCCTCTGTTCCTCCTTTACGTAACACCTTAGCACCATATTTATTAAAGATAACTGTCAATCCATGTTTCACTATTTGTGATACGGATAGAAGATTATTTTTAAACGAAGGGGCTGATATAGATCCTTCTAAGGTTACATTGTTTATTTTTCTGTCTGCAATTCTTACAGATAGATCTACTTCTCCTATTCCAACTGAGTCTACACTCTCACTTGTTGCTGTGTATATTTTGTCATTGGAGTTCTTCATGTCCCTGAATTTGCTTCTTTGATTTGTTATGTGCTTTGGAGCACCACTGTCCAATATCCATGTGTTTGCATCTATATGGTGATTTTGAAATGCTGTAGCTGTCATAGCCTCTCTTTTCCTTTCAAATTTTTCTTCAGGTTTGAAACGGCAATTCCTTGCCATATGTCCATGTTTCTTGCACACATGACAAATCCCATTGAACTTTGGTGGCTTTCCTCTTGCAGCTGAGTGTCTCTCAAATTTCTTATTGGATAGAAATGCATTTTGTTGGGTAGGTTCCTCACTTCTACTATCCGCTTCAGTTCTTCTGATTTTTTCTTCCAACAGTTTCACTTTTAGCTCTTCCATTGTTGGCATCTTTTCCCTTGACTCAATGGCTACGCAGAAATTTTCATATTGTTGTGGCAATGAGGTAAGCAGCATAATTGGTAGAACTGTCTCTGGCAATTTAATTCCTGAATCCTCTAGTTGTTCCACATTTTGAACAAATTCGTCAACATATTGGGCCATGCTTTGGTTTGAGCTCTTCCTCATTTTGTATAATTGTTTATACAATACACACTGCCGAACAGGTCCTTTTGACTCATGCACATCCTTCAGTGCTTCCCAGGCTTGTTTAGAAGTCTCGACCCGTTTCACATGATTATACTGCCCTTTGTCCAAGCTCAATATAATTAAGTCGAGGGCTTTTTCATCCTTTGTTGTCCAGACGATCGCGTTTTCTTCGGTTTTTATAATTGTTCCACTCACATACCCCCATAGCTCATTGTATCTTAGCATGCTCCTAATTTGTACCCTCCATGATTCATAATTTTCGTTGGTGAGCTTCTCAATATTCTGTATATTTGAGATGGCCATTTTTGGCACGTGGCACGTGGTTTCTTAACCTCACTATTCTCAATCTTTATTTAATTTCCAGTTATGGCATTCTGGGCCCATAACCTGTTGTATTTTTGTGGAGACGGTTGAATAAGTCTTGTTTGTCTCACTTGCACAAATATATTTATTTAAGTCACACGCTTGATACTAGAGCTTGGTCACAGCCCACGGAGACATACCGTCATAGCCCAACTCGACTCGCTCACTCACACCACACACACACAAGAGAGTGATGTGACGATGACAGAGGGCGCACACATTTCTAACAGAAAATACACATGAACCTAAAATTAGTCAAGAGAATTTGATAGTACCGAGAAAATCAAGTAGAAAGAAAAGCCCTGTAAAAAGATTCAGAAATCCTGTAACTCATTGTATTTATGTTAATTATACAAATGCGAATATTCCCGATAAATTCGAAGAGGCGTTAAACTGTGATGAATCTGAAAATTGGAAAATTGCGATGGATAAAGAAATGGAAAGTCTAAAAAAATGGTACATGGGAATTAGTTGAAAGGCCCAAAGATAAAAAGATAATTGATGTTAAATGGATTTACAAAAGAAAAAGTGATGATACGTATAGAGCTCGGTTAGTTGTAAGAGGCTTTCAACAGAAAGAATATTTAGAAAATGTTTACTCACCTGTAGGAAAAATGCAATCACTAAAAATATTATTATAAGTATTAACTAACAAAAAGACATGAAATCCGTACAAAAACATTAAAATGTAAAAAAATGCGCCAAGTAGTTTGAGTTCCCGACAAAATTGAAATATAACAAAAAAGATAATGGATATCATACCAGAAAGCCAAGTCTTCAATCAAAGAAACATCGATTTAACTCGCATTAGCAACAAACAATGAATTAACAATAAATTGGCGCTTAATAATAAAAAAAACTTGGCGCGTGCTCACTTCATTGCGAGGTAAAAAGACAATGAGAAACTGACTTACCTAACACTGACTTTACTAAAATTTAATTTCTTTAAAAGTTTTTTAGCAATATTACCAGAGCAAATGCCTCAAATGAAGCGCGCATACGCCAAGCTTTTTTTATTATTAAGCGCCAATTTATTGTTAATTCATTTTTTGTTGCTAATGCGAGTTTGTTCGAGCAAGCACTCGTGAAGAACTTGGTTGAGAAGACTTGAAATTTGTTTTGTTGATTAGGTGTATAGTTAGATTAGTTAGTTTTAGTTAGCGTTAGTTAGTTTTAGTTAGTTTAGCTAGGTTTAGTTCCGTTTTGTTGTTGATAGGTTGTAGTGTAGGATAGAGAGATGTGAACTCTTTAATCCTTGAATAAATTATATTGTAACACCAGATGTTTATAACAAACTTTTCCCTTTAAACACTCCTAAGCAGTAGCTCTTAATGCAGAGTGGACTGTATTTCCGTAAAATTGGAGCGAGCGACTCCGATCTCGTGGTTCTTAAGAAGAGCAAGCTACTCTGTCTTAATTGATCTCTTCAAAGATTGAGCAAGCGACTCTGATCTTACTTCCAGGAAATCCACTGATAGAGAGAGGGTGAGCTCGGACTTCCCTTATATTTATAACCTGTCCGCTCTTCTGGAACATTCCGTTACAGAGGTAACTTCCGGGTTAGAAATTTCGTGAACGTTCCAGAAGGAGCGGACGGTTGACACTGAAAAAGTGCGTCCGAAGGCGGCTAATTGCCGGTAAGAACGTATTGGAGCACAATACCGGAGCGCTAGGTGAGAACTAATTAGGGAAGCCGAGCTCAGGTGATAATGGAGCGAACTTTGAATCCGCGACAGAGTTAAATCGATGTTTCTTTGATTGAAGACTTGGCTTTCTGGTATGATATGCATTATCTTTTTTGTTATATTTCAATTTTGTCGGGAACTCAAACTACTTGGCGCATTCTTTTACATTTTAATGTTTTTGTACGGATTTCATGTCTTTTTGTTAGTTAATACTTACCAATAATAAAATTTGTTTGAAGGTCTTTATTATATGCTTTAGAGAATGATTAGTTTTTTATTTAATTGTTTTCGAGAAAGTGGCAGAGCTTGAGCTCAGCAAGTGTAAGCGTGTTTGTGTTCTATGGCCAGAAAAGTTTCCCGAATTTTCGATCTGGAACAATAAAACAAACATTGTTCAATTCTGGATAAACTTCACTCGAAAAGTACGTGACAAAAGTAAATTAAACAATATTGCTTTCTGTTAGAACGATGCTCAATAGAAATAAATTGTCTCTTAATATTTCACATAATTTTTTATCGAAAACAGAAACTTTGTGTTGTGCGCGTCGTTCTACCAAAAAGGAATATTTTTTAATTCTGATACATATTTTTCGACTTAAGCTTACACAGAATACAAAATTAAACAATGTTTGTTTTCTTGCTCCAGATTAGGGAAGAAATCTTTTCGACGGCAGGACACTACACAGCTTTACTTGCCGTGCTCTAGCTCCGCCAATTTATAGAAAATGATACAATGAAGGCTTCTAAACAAATTTTGTATTGTATTTAGCGTGTTGTCTTGCGAAACTGTTAAATTTCATATATTTTTTCAGTTGCTGGAGTAGCATTATTCCATAACATTTTACATTTTATATTGGATGAGCTGTCCTCATACACTGTCTAATTTTGGTGTATCTTGTTTCTCAAATGCATAACTCAAGAGAGTGCAACCTTTAGTACTGCAATTTACTAATAATAAGTACTTATTTCACCATAAAATTTATGTACTTTGATTACATCATCTTAGTTCTTCAACTGAAACATTTCTTGCACTACACACTTCTTCACAGTCAAGAATATTAAAAAACTGACAGCATCCCAGAAAACTGAAAACTAAAAGAGCTGGAAAAATAAAATTAATAATTAAAATAAGCAGAATAAAAATGCGCTGAAAAGTAAAAAATAATTTGCTGTTTTCGTGCTTTCGTCATTTTGCAGTCATAATGTGTAACTTTGGCAACCTTCCCGCATTGTACTGCAACCCAATGCAACACCCAACCCTTTGCAAGCCCAAATATTTTGCAACTTTTCGGAGTCGGCGCAAATATAAGTAAAATACTACTCATCTGACTTAATCTCACCTACCCGTATTCTCTCTTTTATCGCGCCAAGTCCAATCCCACTTGCTCACGCTCATTTACGATCTCTCTCTTTTCTTCTATCTTCGTCTATACAGGGTGTAAACGATATGACTCCCGGCGCTTTGAGGGAAGGCACAGGGGAAAATTTTAAACATCTTAAAATGAGATTATGATGTCCGATCTTTGTTAGTTTGGTTGGTATAACATATTAATGGTGGAGAGGCTATCTTCGATCCCACTGCTAGAATCGTCCCATAAATTTGTGCATGTGTGCTGTTGTGCGATTGGAGGTAACACCTAAGAAAGCGACTCGATACTCGGATTGGTTTACATAATAATTAATAAAGTATTTTTGCTCCGGGAGAACGATGTTTGCAGACTCAATAGTGTGCAAGTGTAGTGGAAATAATAGGGTGCGTTCGCCCCCCAAGTGTCGATGTCTTTGCGGGATGTAACGTGACACCTTTAAGGGCCGTCCCTTATCTCTCGGTAGAATAGGCTGAAACCAATTGTTTTCTCCGATTCGAACCGATATAGTTATATTAGTTGCATCCCAATGGTCCAACAACGACGAATCACCGAGAAGGGCTAAGACAAAAACGCAAAAAAGTAAAGAGGGGCCCTCGGTCAATCCCCGATGTTGCCGACCTGCCGTTCGATTACTACCCGTTCCAATAACTTACAGCTTACTTTAAGATGCAATAACAACTAAACTAAAAGTGATAGGATCTAAACATTTGCCCCCTATAGCCTTAGAATTTTCCCCTCTACCATCCCCTAGAGCGGCGGGAGTTATATCGTTTACACCCTGTATATCTATCTATCTGTTCACGAGAATACTTCCATGATAGACGAAGAGAGAATGATAGATACAAGAGATGATTATTTGAGACAATCATCTACATCTATGAGATGTTAGAATTGTCCTCCATATACCAGACCAGTTAATGTTAACAGTAGTAGTAGTATGT
Source organism: Ectemnius continuus (assembly GCA_910591665.1). NCBI lineage: Eukaryota > Metazoa > Arthropoda > Insecta > Hymenoptera > Crabronidae > Ectemnius > Ectemnius continuus. The sequence continues at coordinate 162,616 of CAJUYD010000010.1, forward strand.
TACACGGGAGATACGTTTAGATAAGATATACATATGTGTATATATCTATCTAACCATCCACAGGAACACGTTCATGATAGCTGAAGGCAGAAGGATGCACACAATTGTAAAGAGTATTCTCTTGCTTACGGTCTGCTATATGTGACTGTCTTTTGTAGTATTTTACTTATATTTGCGCCGACTCCGAAAAGTTGCAAAATATTTGGGCTTGCAAAGGGTTGGGTGTTGCATTGGGTTGCAGTACAATGCGGGAAGGCTGCCAAAGTTACACATTATGACTGCAAAATGACGAAAGCACGAAAACACCAAATTATTTTTTACTTTTCAGCGCATTTTTATTCTGCTTATTTTGATTATTAATTTTATTTTTCCAGCTCTTTTAGTTTTCAGTTTTCTGGGATGCTGTCAGTTTTTCGAAGTCGGTCACATTTTTTTTTAAATATTTTTTTTATTTCATGCTTTTTAGTATTTCAAATGCATACAACGATAGTTCGCAGTAGATTGCATCTCGAATTTCATCGATGCACTGGTGTACCAGTTATAGACGAACAAATGTATCCGGAATTGTCGAGGAAGGAAAAGCTTTTATGCACTAAAAATGATTAGCATTAAACAATTTCGGAAAAATTTATGGTGAGACTAAAGTATGTGCATCCTCAATAAGATATGTCAGATTTAGTCAATATCGGTCCAACCATCTCGAAGATAACGTTGGACAAACGCAGTTTTAGTAGAAAAGTGAAATTAGCAAAACATTCGGTGTTTATGCAATAACAATGGTTAGCGTTAAACAATTTCGCAAAGATTGATAATGGGACCAAAGTACAAGCACCCTCTATAAGATACGTCAGATTTCATCAAAATCGGGCCATGCATCTCGGAGATATCGACGGACAAACGAAAATTATAGTAGAAACGTGAAATCAGCGAGAAATTGGGATTTTATGCAATAACAATAGTTAGCGTTAAACAATTTCGTGAAAATTTATGTTGCAACTAAAGAATGTGCATCCTCTATAAGATACCTCAGATTTCATCAAAATCGCTCTATCCATCTCGGAGATATCGACGGACAAACGAAAATTGTAGTAGGAACGTGAAATCAGCGAGAAAATGGCATTTTATGCAATAACAATGGTTATCGTTAAACAATTTCGGGAAAATGTGTACTAGGACCAAAGTACGAGTAACCGCTATAAGATAGACAAGATTTGATCAAGATCGATCCATCCATCTCGGAGATATCGACGGACAAACGAAAATTGTAGTAGAAACGTGAAATCAGCGAGAAGATGGCATTTTATGCAATAACAATGGTTATCGTTAAACAATTTCGGGAAAATGTGTAATGGGACCAAAGTACGCGTATCCGTTTTAAGATAGATAAGATTTCATCAAGATCGGTCCATCCATCTCGGAGATATCGACGGACAAACGAAAATTGTAGTAGAAACGTGAAATCAGCGAGAAGATGGCATTTTATGCAATAACAATGGTTATCGTTAAACAATTTCGGGAAAATGTGTAATGGGACCAAAGTACGCGTATCCGTTTTAAGATAGATAAGATTTCATCAAGATCGGTCCATCCATCTCGGAGATATCGACGGACAAACGAAAATTGTAGTAGAAACGTGAAATCAGCGAAAAAATGGCGTTTTATGCAATAACAATGGTTATCGTTAAACAATTTCGGGAAAATGTGTAATGGGACCAAAGTACGAGTAACCGCTATAAGATAGACAACATTTGATCAAGATCGGTCCATCCATTTCGGAGATATCGCTGGACACACGAAAATTCCCTCAGAAACGTGAAATCGGCGAAGAACCGGGTTTTTATGCAATAACAATAGTTAGCGTTAAACAATTTGGGAAAAATGTATATTGGGACCAAAGTACGAACATCCTCTACGCGATAAGCCTGGGTTCATCAATTTCGGTCCATCCATCTCGGAGATATCGCCGGACACACGAAAATTTCAGCAGAAACGTGAAATCGGCGAAGAATTGGGTTTTTATGCAATAACAATGGTTAGGGTTAAACAATTTCGAAAAATTTTATAATGGGACCAAACTGTGAACATCCTCTATGATATAAGCCCGGTTTCATCCCGATCGGTCCAGCGGTCTTCCCGTACTAGCCGGACAAACATTAAAAAAAAAAAAGAAACATAGCGATCGAATTGAGTACTTCCTCCTTTTCGAAGTCGGTAAAAATTAAAGAGCACATGAAGATGTTGCCTGCCCAATATAATCTTAAAAGTGGTAACGTACAATAATTCAAATTCAAATCAGCAATGATACATTACTAATAGCTAGGAGTCATTTAAATTTTAGATTAGATACGCTATAGCGGCATAAGCAGTTTAACTTTGATATATCTTGATTGCCAAATGCATAGCTCAAGCAGTACACAATTTAAAGTGATGAAATTTGCTAAACAAATACTAATTATCAATTGCCAAACGTTCCTTGAGCAACAAACTTGACAGTCACAAACTAAATTACTTACATTAACTATGAGCATATTATTTGGTTAATATTATAATTGTATTAGCAGTATTAGTATTGTATTAGTATTAGTATTAATTGTATAATTGTAATAGCATTGGGTCAAACAATGAGTTTCGTTTCGATGTATGTTGACTGTCAAGTGCCTAGCTGATGAAGCAAACACCTAAACTGTTGAAATTGGTCTAAGGAAGTACTGATTTCCAATAACAAGCATTACCTTAAATTATAAATAACTGCTCATATTGCTTAAAAGACTGATATACTACACTTTTGACAATTTTAACAATTGGTAATCAGTACTTGTTTACCAAAACCAGGACTTGTAAGTTGCACACTTAACACTTTCACCACTTCATAATTCTTAATAATGACAAGCTCACAGGGACAGGGGCAAGGACAGTAGACTCTTTCATTAACTAAATAAAGCATGGCATCTGGAATAAAACGATGATATCGGATTGTGTCATATAACCATTACTGCACATAACTAACCACAGCACAACTGGCTTAACCAAAGTGTCGGTATGCCACAGATTACAGATTATAGATCGGTAACGTAAACACGACATTTCGCCGTAGTGCCAACTGATGTGAGAAAAGTGAAAGGCACATTTTTAGGAATTGCTGAATCCCATGGTCCTTAATCCGCCTCGCCTTTTCCACGAGTAAAATAAGGAGGAGAATTCATATCTCCTGAATGACTGAACCGATTCGCTTGATTCTCGGCCTATTCGATTCAGAAAAATCAGAAAAAAAATACAAAATTGAGAAATAAATCCTTGGAGCTAGAACTTTTGCATAAATGGAGGTGAAAGTTTTATAGCAGACGATAACCGCTACACTTCGGGATAAGTATACTCGGTAGTCTCGCGCCGTCCTATATATACTGCGCCGTCCTATAGCTACTACTACTTGGCGCGAGACTCTACCGAGTCTCCTGATCATACTGTTGTAAAAACAATCTATACATAGATCAAATGGATGTAGAAACGGCATTCTTGAATGGCCAAGTAAAATCAGAAGTTTATGTAAATCAACCTATGGGATATGAAATTGGTACCAACAACGTTTTAAAATTAAAAAAGGCACTGTATGGTTTAAGAGAGAGTCCCAGAGCTTGCTACGATTGTCTACACAATTACATAAAAAATTTAAATTTCGTCAGAAGCAATTATGATTATTGTTTATATCTAAATAATGAAGGCAAAGATCCAATATACATTTTAGTATTTGTTGATGACTAGTTGATCTGCTGTAAAGATAAAAATAAGATGAATGAAGTAAAGTCCAGTTTAATGAGTAAATTTGTAATGAAAGATTTAGGCAAAGTTAAAAATTACATAGGCATTGATATTGATCCTGCGGGCTGCACTCCCCGCTGACGCCACGATGATCTGCTATGCGGACGACACACTCGTGGTAGTCAGCGGGGAGGATGGGACGAGGACCATCCGCGTGGCAGAGATGGCGGTGGCCTGTGCCGTCGCCCGAATCCACCGATTGGGCCTTCGGGTGGCCCCGCAGAAGACCGAGGCGATCTGGTTTTACGATCGCCAACGGTCCGCGGGGCCGCCTGCCCAGCGGTGGATTGCGGTGGGAGAGACCCGCGTCCAGGTGAGAGATACGATGAAGTATCTGGGTCTCACCCTGGACGGCCTCTGGCGCTTTAACCAGCACTTCGACCGGCTTATCCCCCGGGTTGAGAAGGCGACGGGCGCTTTAGGACGCCTGCTGCCCAACATCGGGAGACTGTGGGAGGGGGTCCGACGCCTATACGCGGGAGTCGTCCGTTCCATGATGCTCTACGGAGCACCAGTCTGGGCGGACGACCTGGCGGCCAGTCGGCGCAATTGTGCCCTGTTATTCAGGGTACAGCGTCGGATGGCCGTCAGGGTCGTGCGAGGATAGCTTGCCAGGGCGGCCAGGAAGCTTTCAGGCAAGAAAGCTCCTGGTCCGGATGGCATCCCTGGCAAAGCCTGGGCTCTGACCAGCAGGATCTGGGGTCCGAGGGTTCGGGACCTCTTCTCCAAGTGCCTGGGGATGGGCTGTTTCCCTAGGGCTTGGAGAAACTCGCGGCTCGTCCTTCTCCATAAGGAGGGAAAGCCCGCTGACTCCCCGTCGGCTTACCGGCCGATTTGGCTGCTGGACGAGTCGGAAAAGTGGTTTGAGCGAGTAATCGCCAACCGACTCGTCCGGCACCTGTCCACGGTTGGACCCGATCTGAGTCCACATCAGTTCGGGTTTCGCGAGGCCCGCTCCACGGTTGATGCCATCAGCCGTGTTAGGGCCTTCGCGGACGCGGCGATCGCCCGGGGCGAGGTCGCATTGGCGGTGTCGCTTGACATCGTCAATGAATTGAATGAGATTCGCATAAACCTGAAAGATCGCGACCATAAGAGCATTGGAAGCTTGCAGTACGTTTTAAGCGAAGACCACGAGAAGCAGCGAATTCCTGGCGGGAGTCCGAGAAAGATCGACTCCTTACAGAATAGCCAGGGAGAAGGATGATTTGCTTACCGTGTAAGCGTATTTCCCCGGCTCCGTCCGCGTTGGCCCCGGGTGGAGGCGCTCCAACTTCGCCAAGGTCCTCAGGTTCCTAGAAGGGTGGAGAAACGGAGGGTCGCGTGGGCGCCAGGCCCAGGGAAGGGCCGAATTTCTTGGCGACTCTCCTTTCCGGCTGTTAGCCCTCCAGGTGACCTTGGTGTCCTTGGCGGCACTCGCTGCTGTCCACCTAGCTAGCTTGGGAAACGGTAGAGTGGCGGAGTGAAGACGTGGAGAGAAAGGAAGCTAAAGAACCCACGCGGATGGGTGGCGAAGTTTGTTTATTCGGCCGGAAACGGCCGGAACCCCAAAGCCCTGTCGCTCGCGTCCGAACACAGACCGTTCGGACTTTCGGCTTCTCCGCAGCCGTTGGCAATATTAATTCCCAAAGTTCTAATAACCCGGCCTATTCGCGCTCGCCGTACGCTGGTACAAAGTTGTCGGAACACGCCAGTGAGGTGGTACTCGTGTGATTCAAACGTCGCCGTTTGAATAGTACCGGTCGCGGATCGCTCGCGGAGGCCGCTGGTCTGGCCTCGAATTCCGGAAAAATCCAATTCGTGCAAAACCCACTACGGCGATGACGGCCGTGTCGCTCCTGGCTTTCGTGCGCCTCACAATCTATGCCGTAGAACCGGGGACTTTGCTGCGACCAGAAGGGTCGCGCCAAGGGCTGACCGCTCAAGTGACCGGTGGTCACTCGCGCTAGGGATGCCTCTCAGGAGCGTAAACGGCCGACACCGAGACCAACAGATAATCAGGCAGGCAGGAAGTATCGCTGGGCTTACTTGTACTCTCGAAGTTCGTCTAAATCGCTTGCTCGCTCGTCCCAATCGCACTCGCGTTGATACGTTCGTCCGTTCGGGTAGTCGCTCGCAAAGTGACCGATTTCCGGTCCTACCGCAATTTCGACCCAGCGTTACGTTGCCGCTTTACCGGTTCGATTTCTCGGTGCCGGCGCGTCGATCGTTATCGATCGCTGTCGAGGGCTGGCGTATCGATTCCCGCGCGCTGGGATCGACGCCTCGCTACGCTACGCTAGTCGCCGCTGTCTTCAGTCGGCGACGCTGGGAGCTCCTACGTCACGACGGCTGCTGGCTGACGTCACGGCTACCGTCGTCTCGGCAGGCTCCGAGTGGTTCGGTCGACTCTCCTGGTGGACCGACACCCTCTTCATGGCTCGTGGCCCTAGCCATTCCGGTCGCTCCTCCACGAGCTTATCTCCCGCTCCTCGATCGACTAGACGTAGTTGTCTCTAGATAGGGGCTCGGACAAAAGAGGCATTCCTTAAGTAATATGTGCGCATAACCGAGGCGGTAACCCTTGGAGCGACGGTTGTTTGTATCGCGAGGCGAGTGCGCGGCGAGAGCGCTTCAGAGCGGGCGATTTGTGATGGGCAATTCTGCCCCGTCACAACCGCTAATAGATTTTAAGACGGCGTGACGCTAATCTGGAGGAATAGCTCGCTTCCTTCCTTCCTTCCTTCCTTCCTTTAGTTATTATAGATTATCGCTAGTACGTCGCTAGTCGCTAATGTTCGCCAGTGTCCGCACGCTGTGGTCGCCAATGCAAGAGTGCCGGTTTTCGACACGCGGGCCGTAACGTTCGCCTAGCCGCCTTTGTTTTCGAAGATCGTTGCCTATTGGTCGCCGGGTTCTACCGCGCGCGAAGGACTACGATGTGCCCTCGGACGAGCGACGCCAGGGCCGTACAGGCCCAACCGTGCGCCAACCATGCTACGCTGAGGGAATACTATGTCCGCTCCCGCGTTGCTGGGTGTCTCGAAATCGCCTGTCTCACCACCCAGTGTCCGTCGTCGGTGACCAGTCGTCGGCGCCCACTTTCGGAGACTGCTGATTTCTTATGCTCGTCCAGGTCGAGCCGAATCCTTGGTGCTGGCAAATTTGGCGTCTTCGGGTGCTGTGGGTTGGTGTTCGTCCCTGGTTTTCCTCGTTGCTGATCGGCTCGGGCGAAATATTAGGCGTTAGTTTTATGTGGTCTGGGATCTTTTCGGATCTTCCTTGAAGACGCTGTGTTCCGTTATCGTGTGGCGCTAAGTTTAAGTGAGGGTTGAGCATCTTGTGGCGTACGCCGGGCGTAACGTCACAGCGAGTACTGAAATATTTGTACAAGACTAAAGCTCTAAAATTAACATTTAGCGATAATATAAGAACCGAGACTTTAGATTTATGGTAGATTCGGATCACGCACGAGATAATACTGATAGAAAATCTACGACCGATTATGTAATTAGATTATTTGGAAATTTAGTGTATTGGAAAACTCATAAGCAGACTAATGTTACAAAATGTTCAACTTTCGCAGAATATACTGCAATGTCAGAAACAGTAACAGAGATCTTATTTATAAGAAATTTATTAATAGATTTTTTTAATATAGGTTTTGATGAACCCATAAATATGTACGAAGATAACGTAGGCGTATTATTAATAGCGAAATTTGGGAATTTTACGAAAAATTCAAAGCACATTGAAGTGGAAAATGGAATTATTGATATTGTTAACATTAATTCAAAATACAATGTTGAAGTTTCGTGACACTAGATGGCGTGTCTCAGATGTTCGGGTACTCATGTCGGCCATGTTTAAGTTGTTCCGCTGCTACGAAGTGTGTGTTAGCTAGTGATATGTTATCCAATTATATTTGTGTAATCCTGTGTTCTATTATAACTACATAAGCAATAAACCATGACTTATTATCGCAACATACAATTTAGCCGATATGTTAACAAAGAGTATCGATAAAGTAAAGTTCTTAAAGAATCGAGAATCATTGAGATTGATTTAAAAAGAAAGAAAAAATGAATAACATAATGTAAGTTTAAAAATTTATCATTTTTTTTTAAATCTAAGGTTTATTTCATAAATAACAATGTAAAGAGTATAGTGAAAAGAAAATTGATTGTATGCGAAATCAAGCAAAAATTGAAATAATTGTATTAAGTTCAAGATTGCAAATTTAAAGAGGCGTGTTGGAATATACCTAAATCTGCCAATCTCGAACTAGTGATGCGTGTGTGTGAGTATACGTGGGCGCCGATAGCGCTGGGCGTGTTGCGTTCTCAGGGCTTTTATCCACTGAAGGTGGGTAAGCGTGCCCGTGGGATGCTTGGCACCCTGCTCGCGAAGGTAGGAAATATGAATGACAAAATGTATATGATGGAAAATAAATGAGTCTATTTTAAAACAAAATGGTTATGCTACTGTCCAGTACAAAAATATCTTCTAAATCGAACGCAGGGATCCGAACGCGAAGCTAAGAATTTGTGAATGCAAACGAAAATGAAACGCCTTGAGATTTCAAGAGAAAAATTCCGAATTCGGTTCGAAGTGAGACACTAGGAAATCGAAAGCGAAGTGACGCTCGTTCTTCCAGCAAGAATCGGCGAACGTCTTCGAAGGCGCCCTTCTCTCGGCGCGTGAGAAGCAGCCAGTCCGGCGCTCGCTAAGGAAAACGCTGGTCCCTACGCGCTGGGATAGGTGCCCTTCCCGTGGGTCTTACTCCTTCCCTTAGGATTCGCAGGCGCGCGCAGTAGAACGGCTCTACCTCCACGCTGGACCCTACTCCTGTCCTAGGCTACGCGCGCTGGGCGCCGGCAAAAAATGGCGGCGAGGGGGGAATCCCGGAGCCGCGGAAATACCCTACTGGGCCCTTGACGGAGCGAGGGAGAAAGAAAAGCATCCGCCTGGTTCTAGGAAGTCGTTTATTATGAGGCGCAATTGACTCCGTATGTTTAGAAAGTGTCGAAGAGTCTCGACACTTGAGTTTTTCTGACCCATTGTACTAGGCCTATCGAGGACTTTCTAAGAAGTTGAGACGTGACTTTTAGCTAGTGCCCGTATTTATTCCAGGCCTCGCTTCTCTACTTTTTCTCCTTACAATTGTTTGACATCTGCGTGCCCAATGTCGCATTCCTATCTTCGAGAAATCGCTATGAAAATCTTGCTTATTCCTACGATTCTTCATGCATGTTTAGATTTAAATTTAATGATCCGCCGCTTGATCAAAAATGTCGGTATTGTCGATTAGAAACTAAATTCAGACTACGAGAGAGGTCGGGATACGCAACAGGCGAGAACGAGTATACAATCAGTTGTACAATACACATAGTCATGTGAAGAACCCATAAGTTTATTTCCGATCCCTACCTCAATATTCAACAGGGACAAACGTTCCTGCAGAATGGCCGAGTGTAGGAGAATTATAAAAGAGACTAGTGTGATCAAGTGGGAGAGAATGTGTGTGTGAGAGAGAAAGATAGAAAGAGTGAGCGAAGGATGCTGCTATAGTTATGTAAGACTACATTTGTATGTTTTAAGAAAAAGAGACAACCGTGTGCAAGGAGGGCTCACTTATTGATTTGTGCATTCATTGCTTTACGAGCCTTACAAGAGACGAGACGTGTAATAAGATCAATCGTTCAATCACTCGCGTTCCTGGTTACTTACTACAATACCTTGAGGAAAAACGGCAATTTTATTTACAATATAGACTCCCGCTACAATGAGGGTGATCTTTTAGTATCCAGAAGACCAAATACGTCGAAAGCCCGGTCGGCAACTGATTTTACTTGTTGCGCAAAATGCAAGGGCTTCTTCACTAAAAATAATTTGCGCCATCACTTTAAAATGTGTTGCGTAGAAGTCTCTAAATTTCATTCTGTTAGAGTTATGGGCCGCAAAGTATGCAGTAGAATTCACAGTGCAGGATCCAAGGTTTTACAGGAACAGGATTTTCCTCCCTTAAAAGAACACAACGTTGTTAGGATTATCCGATATGATGAATTGATAATAGTGTGGGAACTTAAACATCATATTCAAGGTTCCCGCATTTAAAACGGAAGTCACACAGGTGACATGCGGCGCAGCAGGAGTTGTTCCGGTACTCATTGCGCCTTGCTTGTATGTACAACCGCCGAGGTGACGCACGTGAATTCAGTTGAGAATAAATCACAGTTCATCCATGTGAATCTAAAGCCAAAGTCTGTCTTTAATTAATAACCCAACAGGCTATGGGCCCAGGTGCGTTAAAAGAGAAATAGTTAACGTTAGTAAATAGCGTTGTAGCGTTCAGATGAACGATAAAGAAAGTGGGGTTACGTCGCTACCGACCACGTGTTGAGACAATGGCCCAAGCGAGCACTCACCACATTGAGAAACTGAATGAAACAAAGAGAATTATGGAATACGTCAACGGCACGGAAATAAAGCCGGAACGAGACGATGCGTCATGGATCGCCAATGATGAGAAGGCCCTTGATCTCATCATCCTCAGCGTGAGTAAAAGCCAATTAAATCACGTAAAAAGAGCGGTAACATCGCGAGACGCGTGGATTAATTTGCAGAAAATTTACGAGACAAAGGGGCCAATGCGACAATGTATACTCTATAAGCAAATATATAGACTAAGAAAGGACCCGCATCAGACTATGGCGAGTTATTTAGACATATTCATGCATAAAGTAGAGCAATTAGAAGACTGCGGCATTAAGTTACCCGAAAACTTATTACCTATAATGTTACTAAACTCACTACCTAGTGAATACGAAACTTTCTGCGTGGCGATTGAATCGCGAGAACAAATTCCTACCCTAGAGGAATTAAAACCAAAACTAATAGAGGAAGAAGCGCGAAAGTCTGACTACGAGAGTAACAATGAAACAGAACACGGAAAAGCGTTGCTATCCAGGAAGCGCCAATTCCCGAGAGATAATTACGGTGTGACGTATAAGGGAGATCGAAAGAATAACGGGAAAATGACTTGGAAATGTTACACATGCGGTAAACCCGGTCACAAAGCATGGCAATGCAAATTTAAGGTAAGAAATCCTACCGAACACGACAGTAGCAAGGATGCCTTGTTTGCTACCGCACTGTCTGTTCGCGCACTCTCTGAGTCTGAATGGTGTCTTGACAGTGGGGCAACTATGCACATGTGTCATGACCAATCGCAATTTAATACGCTCGATATATCTAAGAGAAGTAAAATATATACTGTTACTGAAGATTCTGTCGAGTCATCCGGCGTGGGGCAAATAAATTTAGACGTACAATCACACGGCAGAGCGACCAAAGATGTTGATTTGAAAGAAGTGGTATGTGTCCCTGGATTCCGAAATAATTTGCTGTCGGTACCAAGTATTACAGACAAAGGCTACACAGTTACGTTTCGCAAAAATTCAGCGACCGTGAGGCGCCGTGATAACACTGTGGTACTAACGGCGAGAAGACAAAATGGATTGTACACAATCAATTCAAAGAACACGGCAGCTATGCAGGCGACTACGGAGGACAACGGGATTATTAGATGGCACCAGAGGTTAGGTCACTTAAACTTTGACGACGTAAAGAAACTGTTCAGCAAGGGGATGGCGTATGGCAGGCAAATCAGGAATATAAATACAACGCCAAAATGCGACACGTGTGATAGATGCAAAATTCAGTAGAAGCCTTACGGAAAATCAGCGTCAAGAGAAAAGGAAACACTGGGACTAATTCACACCGACCTGTGCGGGCCAATGAGTGAGACTTCACTAGGGGGAGCTCGCTACTTTGCCACGTTCATAGATGACAAACGCAGATATATGGAACTCTCATTTCTGAAGAAGAAATCCGAGATATTTGATGCATTCAGAGCATACAAGGCGCGTGTAGAGAAACAGACAGGGAAATTTATTAAAAGGATACGGAGTGATAATGCGAAAGAGTACCTGTCGAAAGAATTCACTGAGTTCCTCGAGAAAGAAGGAATACAAAGGCAACTCACAGTGCCATACTCACCCCAACAGAATGGAGTGGCCGAAAGAGCTAACCGAACGATAGTTGAAATGAGTAGGACAATGATAACGCAGGCAAATCTACTATTAAGCCTGTGGGCCGAGGCAGTGAATACGGCCGTATATGTGAGAAATCGGTGCCCGACGAGATCCTTAGAGAATACAACGCCATATGAGAAATGGTTTAACGAAAAACCGAACATAGGCCATTTTAGAATTTTCGGAAGCAAGGTAATAGCTCTAGAAAAAGGAATTGGAAGGAACAAGTTTATGCCACGGGGAAAGGCATACGTACTAGTCGGAGACTCAACAGAGTCCAAGGCGTACCGACTGTGGGAACGCGGAACGAATCGGGTAATGACAAGTAGAGATGTGCGCTTCTACGAAGATATAGAGGCCGAAGCTACAGAATCTACCCACCTATTGATAGATTCATGGAGAAGCGCAGGAAACAAGGACCATAGTATCGAAAGAATACATCGAGAGATCAAAGTAGAGTCAGACGACGATGCAAACGTGCATTATGAGGACAGTGGAAATACTGATAACGATGAAGAAGAGTCAATGGAGGAAACCCAAGAGACTGCGTCTATTCAAAGAAGACTACCAGGCAGACGAACTATCCAAAGATCGGGAAAGCCCGGCAGGCCCAAAAAGATTTATAGATGCGCAAGAAGCGCTGAGACGGAATCCTATCCGGAACCAAAATCGACAAAAGAAGCAATGCGCAGCGAGGAGAAGTCACAATGACTAGAGGCGATGAAAACTGAATACAACTCGTTAATGGAGAATGGAACGTGGGAATTAGTGAATAGACCGAAGAATGTTAGAGTACTAAGGGATAGATGGGTTTATAAAATTAAAAGAAACCAAGATAGAAAATTAGAGAGATTCAAAGCGAGATTGGTGGCTCGAGGGAACGAACAAGTAAAAGGCGTGGATCACGAGAAGGTTTTCGCGCCAGTTGCACGAAGTGAGACGATTCGCACATTGTTGGCGATATCGGTATTAAATAAGATGCACGTGCACCAGTTAGATGTCGTCACGGCATATGTTCAGGGAGAATTGCCGGACACTATCTATATGGAACAACCCGAGATGTTCGTTAACCCCACCGAAAAGCAGAAAGTCTGCAAACTAAAGAAGCCGTTGTATGGTCTCAAACAAGCAGGTAGAGAGTGGTACAATACATTCAATAGTTATCTATCCACTATAGGGTTGAAGAGGACACCTGCAAATCCATGTGTATATACAGACGTTACCAAAGCGAGCGACATAACAGTAGTGATATATGTAGATGATATTTTAATAGCTTCTAAGAATATTGGAGAAATCGAAAAACTAAAGTCGTTGCTAAAGGTCAGATTCAAAATAAACGATCTCGGAAAAGTAAAGGACATTCTAGGGATGCGTGTTGACAGAGAACACGAAACAGGTAACATAAAATTATCTCAAAGGAAATACATTGTAGAATTGTTACAGAAGTTCAATATGGAGGAATGCAAGCCCGTCGGAACACCAGTGGTGCCGAACGAAAAGTTTACGGGGATCAATTCAGAGACCGATAGAACAATAAAAACGATATTCAGGGAATTGACAGGAGCGTTGACATACTTGTCAAATACAACTCGTCCGGATATTGCTTTTGCGGTTAACAGCCTAAGTCAATTTAATGAAAATCCGACTACATATCATTGGAAGGTGGCTAAACACGTGCTACGGTATCTCAAAGGCACTCTAGACCACGGATTAGCTTACTCCTCAAATCAAGGAGAGCTAGAAATATATGTCGATGCAGACTGGGCAGGCGATGAAACCGATCGGAGGTCACGAACCGGATTCGTGGTTATGCTAGCGGGAGGACCAATAAGTTGGCAATCACGAGAACAAAAATCAGTCGCGCTCTCCACAATGGAAGCGGAGTACAGGGTGAGTCACTTGCCTTTGAATCAGGTATTACCGACCGAGCAGGCCTGTTCGGTCGGTAACACAGTTACCGACGGGTCTATCCCACTGTGGAGGGGAGAGAGCTGGCGACGGGACTAGGCGGTCCGTGCCGAGCCATGCGGAACATGCCGTGCCAAGCCAGCAGAGAGGCCAGCTGGCCGCTACACGCTACCTGCTATGGCTTTGCCATAGCATATTTGCGAATGCATGAGTTACCGACATCGGTCTTGCAATAAATGGAGAAATTGCCGGCATTGCATATTATATATTATATATATATATATATTATATATATAATATATAATATATAATATATTATATTAAATATATATAATATACAGATATAATATTCTTAATATTTTTTATTTATAATATATATAATATATATAATATATATTATATATGCCAGCTTGCGTGAGCTGGTGCTTGCATGCATTGCCTTATGCTCGTGTGAAATCAGAATTGAATATGCAATGCCGGCAATTTCTCCATTTATTGCAAGACCGATGTCGGTAACTCATGCATTCGCAAATATGCTATGGCAAAGCCAAAGCGGGTAGCGTGTAGCGGCCAGCTGGCCTCTCTGCTAGCTTGGCACGGCATTTTCCGCATGGCTCGGCACGGACCGCCTAGTCCCGTCGCCAGCTCAGTCTCTCCCCTCCACAGTGGGATAGACCCGTCGGTAACTGTGTTACCGACCGAGCAGGCCTGCTTGGTCGGTAATACCTGATTCAAAGGCAAGTGACTCACCCTGTACATGGCTTTGGCAGAAGCGGCAAAGGAAGCCGTATACGTAAGGAGACTGTTAACTTGCATGAACTGCGAACAATTCGTATGCAAGGAAACAACGGTATACTGTGACAATCAAAGCGCAATACACTTAAGTAAGAATAGTATCAGTCATAACCGGAGTAAGCATATAGATATTAGGTATCACTTCACGCGAGAAGTATTAGAACGTAAGGAAATAGATGTAAGGTATGTTGGCACGAGCAACATGTTGGCTGATATGCTAACAAAATCGCTACCAAAGGATAAGCTACACAAATGTAGGGAAATGCTAGGTATGAGGGATTGAGTCCAAAGAAAAATAGTAAAATAAGAATATCGCGGAAACCTTGAAAGGGAGAGTGTGGGAACTTGAACATCATATTCAAGGTTCCCGCATTTAAAACGGAAGTCACACAGGTGACATGCGGCGCAGCAGGAGTTGTTCCGGTACGCATTGCGCCTTGCTTGTATGTACAACCGCCGAGGTGACGCACGTGAATTCAGTTGAGAATAAATCACAGTTCATCCATGTGAATCTAAAGCCAAAGTCTGTCTTTAATTTTATAACCCAACAAATAGAGTATGCAAACAAATTATGTACCAAATATCAAGAAATACAGCAACTGGATATAATTACAGCAAAGTTGAGGTCTCTTGGGCGATTGAAACTAGAAATGAGGGAATTGGAACCCAATGTTGAAGAATTGGCTAATATTTACAATCCTAAGTATTATGATAGTGTCGTAAAAACAATATATACAATGGCACGATATGACGATGTTACTTGCACATTTAGTGCCCTATCGGCAGCAACAAGTATAGGGACTCTAATAAAACAAATTGGTCGATTTTACATAACTCAATGCATTAAAAGGAACAAAATGCAGGAAAAAGAGCACACAGGAAACTTCCTGAAGATTCTTATCGATGATTTCACTGTAACAATAAATAAAATCGCTGAAGAAACAAAGAGCAAGGGAGCGCGTCATAAGAAACGTGACTTGCCCAGTACTAAGGATATAGCAAAGTTAAATACTTACTTCAGCTCAGGCAGAAACATTGCCTATACATCCCTACTTGTGCAATATGCATATTATGACTGGATACAGCTTGCAGAGACAACGCTTATCATCCTTCAATTATTTAATCGTCGACGGGTTGGTGAGATAGAGCGAATTACAATTGAAGACTTTGAATGTCACACTGGAATCAATGCCAAGGATCATGTAGGCATATATAAATCCTTGTCAGTACAAGCAAAACAGGTAAGATCCAGTCACAAAAAAAGAAACATATGAAGATTTAATATAACATTTTCAAACTAGTGGGCATTGAGACTACCGAGTCTCCTGAAAAATATGAATGTTTGAATGAATAATACTATGTTAGGCAACCAAGCAGTTCTCGCGTAGGTTTAGATAGTTTGTAATGTAGATTTAGTTAGGTTTAGGTAGGTTTAGATTAGTTTAGTTACTCTTAGGTAGTGAGTAAGTTTTCTTCCTCTCTGTTGTTGAACACTGTACTTGTATTTCTCGTTGATTTTAAATAAACACTTTGTTCAATAATTGTTTGTACAAATTCTCCTTTACCTTAGTTAGAAGCTTAAGCTTATATAACAGCGTAAGAGCAAGCGACTCTTTACAGCGCAAGCAAGTTATATAATGCGAGCAAGCGACTCGTAAGTTTTGAGCAAGTGACTGGGAAACTTGTTGGCTGAAGCTGATCCAAATAGATAAGAGAGCGATGTATGAGCTTTCGGTCTATTTATAAGCTCCTGTGTTCTGGAAAGTCTCAGTGGTTTCCAAGCGGAAGTGACGAACTGATTGGAACCTTCCAGAAGACAGTGACGTACAGGCAGTACAAAAAAAACTGATTCCGAGCGTGGCGACGTGCTGGTAATTAGGCAGGTGCGAACAAAGTTCTCCGGGCCCGCGCGAACAAGGCGCCGGGCCCGGACGGTATCCCAGGCAGGGCCTTGGCCATGGCCATGAGTGTCCTGGTCCCGCGCCTCGGACAGCTGTTTAACAGCTGCCTGGAACGCGGTAGGTTCCCCCGCTGCTGGAAGCGGGCGCGGCTGGTCCTCCTCCGGAAGGATGGACGGCCCGTGGACTCTCCGCGTACCGGCCCATTTGTTTGCTGGACGAGGCGGGCAAACTCTTCAAGCGAGTTATCGCCAACCGCCTCGTCCGGCACCTGGCGGCGACAGGTCCGGACCTCGACGACGGGCAGTTCGGCTTCCGCCAGGGACGCTCAACCGTGGACGCGATCTTGCGTTTGCGGTCCCTGGCGGAGTCGGCTGCAGCTCAGGACGGGGTGTGATTCGCTATATCGCTAGATATAGTCAACGCTTTCAACACCCTGCCCTGGTGGGTCATCCGGGAGGCGCTCGAGCACCATCGGGTGCCTCCTGAGTTGAGGGCCGTCGTCGAGGACTACCTCGCCGACAGGTACATCGAGTACATGGGCCGGACGCAACAGAACGTGAGGGAGACGTACGCCGGGGTTCCGCAAGGGTCCGTGTTGGGCCCCCTGCTATGGGACCTCGGCTACGACTACGTCCTGCGGGCTGGCCTCCCTGCTGGCGTAGCACTCATCTGCTACGCCGATGACACCCTCGTGGTGTCCAGCGGGGAGGACGAAGTGAGGACCAGCCGCGTGGCGGAGATGGGGCTGGCCTGTGTCGTCGCCCGGATCCACCGACTGGGCCTGCGGGTGGCCTTCGAAAAGACCGAGGCGATCTGGATCTACGATCGCCGTCGGTCTGCGGGGCCGTCCGTCCAACGGTGGATCTCGGTGGGAGGTGTCCGTGTCCGGGTGAGCGATACCATGAGGTATCTCGGGCTAACCCTGAACAGCCGCTGGCGCTTCAACGATCATTTTGACCGGCTACTCCCCGTGGTTCAGAAGGCAGCGGGCGCTTTGGGTCGCCTGCTGCCAAACATCGGGCGACCGTGGGAGGGTGTCCGACGCCTATACGCGGGAGTCGTCCGTTCCATGTTGCTCGACGGAGCACCAGTCTGGGCGGACGATCTGGCGGCCAGTCGCCGCAATTGTGCCCTGCTACTCACGGTACAGCGTCCGATGGCCGTCAGGGTCGTGCGGGGTTACCCCACGATCTCCCTGGCGTCGGCGACCCTCCCAGCGAGGTTTCCGCCCCTGGATATCCTGGCAGCGGGGGACGCGAGGACCTACGCTGGTCTTCGCGCCCTTCGAGACGGGGGCGGAACACCCACGGAACGGTCGGTCGAGGAGTTGAAGCATCAGACCCGGCGGCTCGTTGTTGAGATGTGGCGGGAGAGACTGGAGAATCCAGAACATTCCCGCCACACAGCCGTCGGGGCGATTCTGCTGAGCCTCGAAGCTTGGCTGAGTCGCGGCAGGGGTCAACTCTCCTACCGTGCGACGCAGGTGCTCACCGGGCACGGTTGCTTCGGGGAGTACCTGTGTTGCATCGGGAAGGAGGCGACGGCACAGTGCCACTATTGCGACGGGGACCGGGACACGGCGCAGCACACGCTCCAGGACTGTCCTGCCTGGAGCGATCAGCGCCGTGTCCTGGTCTGACACGTTGGCGGTGACCTCTCGCTGCCGAGGATTGTCAGGGAGATCCTCGGCAGCGAGAGGACGTGGAGGGCCTTCCCCGCTTTTTGCGGTGAAAGAGGACGGACCCCTTCCTATTGGAGAGGGCCCGTCCTCGCCGCCGTACCGCGCGGGGGGATCGAGTCCCCCCGCAGTAAGAGCGACGCCCCGGCCCTGTGGCGGTTCTCAATCCGCTGACGGCCCGGGTGCGTGCCGAGGGGTCATGTGGCGGCAGAGTGGTGGCTCTGCCGCCCGCCTATAGCGACCCCGAGGCGGGGCGGGGCGTGTAGTGGTCGCGCGTGCCGCCCAATTTGGTTTGTCGGTGATCCGGGAGGCGCGGTTCGCTCCTCCTTCACGGTTAGTGAAGGAGAGGGTCGAGCCGTGCTCTCCCGGGCTTGGAGGGGGGCGCCTCCCTCTCTCGCGCGAGCGAGAGGGGCGATGGGTAACCCCCCCTGCACGAGAAGTGCCCCCAGAAGGGGGCGGGCGCGGGGCGGCACCGGTAGTGTTTGACAAGAGTTCCCGGTGTCGCCCCATTACGCGCGAAGGATGGCCACCGTGGGGTTTTAGCCGGTAGGAGTCCGGCACTCCCCCTCCGCCCCCACCAGGCCGGCGGGGGGTCCATGAGGATTTTCCCACGAAAAAAAAAGGTGCAAACAAAGTGTCGCCACACTCTGAATTAGATGCTACCGATCGGGTTAGAAGCAATTAGACAAGCGTGCAAATTTTAAAGATCTTGAACATACTAACTTTGTGTATTTCAGACGGCACAGAATTATAGGAGGTTTGAGATCCGTGGCAAATTAGGGAGAACAGTGCCAGTAATATTATCCATGGATATGCTAGCATCTATTAAAATGATTATAAAGTATAGGAATAATGCTGAAGTCCCTTCTGAAAACCCCTTTGTTTTTGGCATACCAAGCTATAACAAAAAGCGATTTAAATACCTGAGAGCATGTCAGTTATTGCGAAAATTTGCAGTGAAGTCTGGGGCATCTGTACCAACAAGTCTGAGAGGCACAAAACTCCGGAAGCACATAGCAACAATGTGTATGGTTTTAAATTTGTCGGAGCATGACGTTGGTGACCTTGCTCATTACCTGGGGCATGACGAGAAAATCCACAAAAAGCGCTATCGTCAACCCATTCCAGAGCTAGAAATTCTAAAAGTTTATAAGTTATTGGAAAATACCCAAAAACCCGAGGATACAATACAAAGAGCTTACAAAGAACAACAACAATGAGCTTACCTGTGAAATGTCGGAGCCTTGTAGTAGCACCATTGACACGCCCAACTCCAGTGGTTACTCTAGGGGAAAAAAGCAATCAAGTAAATATCAAAATAAATTTTTAAAAATCAAATCATTGCACAGTGGTCCAGATAGTGCCTAAACCGCGCCAAAAATCGATATTTCAAGTTCCACAATATTTTTTTACATAATTTTTTTCTAAAAGAGGAATGTCCAAAGTATTCGAAATCACTTTTGTTTGGCCAATTCCTTGCAGCATCACTCCTACAGAAATAGTGAAAGTTAGAACTCGGAAATCGGTACTGTGCATTTTCCATATAAGATTTGTTTTAGAGTTATAAAAAAAGTCCCACCGAGTCCTGCCTCCTAACTTACATTTTCTGAAAACTAAAAGTACTGTGACGGGGCAAGCTAGCCTCGCCACAAGGTTACTCCTCACCCCCGCAAGGGAGGCCAGGGGAACGCCCGCGTGGCCACTCTCTTTCTCTCTCTCTCACTCGTCCGAGCGCGCGGGCCTTATCACCATCGTTGCTCCAAGGCAGGCACAGGCAAATAAGACAGGCATTAATGCGAATTGGAACGCCGAGAGGCACCTAGGTGAGCGCGACGGACTGAGCCGCCTAGTGGAACGGCTGTCTATTAGGCGAGGAGATAAGTTCGGCTCCGAGGATGGTCAATCCTCCCAGGCCGAGCGAGCTGGGGCCAGCAGACGGGACGCCGGGGCTATCTTGGAAGACGGACGGCCAACCCAAGCACGTCGGAGCGGGGAGTTGGGAGCCCGTCACTCCTGCTGTCGACCGAAAGGACAGCGGTCTCAAGCGGTCGATAGAAGAGGTCGAAGTCGATTCTAACGCGCGTGGTCGATTGCGACACCGCCTAATGGATGGAGCCACGGGAGGATTCGAGGGGTAGTGGCGCTGAGGGTGTGAGGCTACGTAGCGAATTAGGGACTCTCGCTCGTCACTCAGATTGCGAACTTCTTAGCGACGACAGGGCATCCGAGCGTTTCGAATATAGTTATTGAGTGACGAGTGAGAGAAAGAGGCCCAGATTGAGAGAGGAAAGATCACGACCGGACGACCGGACTTTTGAGAGCTCCAGTTAGCCTGGGAAAGATAAGTGCCGGCGAGCCTTGATCCCACACCGGATTAGAATAGTGGTAAGCCTCACACCTCCGTGCCCTTCCATTAGATTCCTTGCGTAAAAGTTCCGAGCCCGGTAGTCGGGTTCCTTGCAGTTGTTGTATTTGTTCGTAGAGTCAGAAAAGCCTGTAACTGTCCTGCCTTCCTTGGGGCGACTTCGCAAGTCGCACTGAGTCACGCGGCAGCATATAAGAATCGCGTTCGCCAAACCAAGTGGTGGCCATCTTGCCACTTGTTGCCGGGATCGCTCGGTCGATTTTCCGCTTGTGCGGCCTCGCGGATCCCGCTTTATTCGGCCATAACCACCCGCGGTTCTTAGTATTTCCGGCCGCTTCTCGGCCGAACTCTTCACCACCCGCTACCGCGGGGTTAGATTGCATAGGGTGTGACGGGGCAGAAGTGCCTGTCACAAGTCGACCGCTCCGAAGCGCTCTCGCCGCACACTCGCCGCGCGATACGAACAACCGTCGCTCCAAGGGTTACCGCCTAGGTTATGCGCACATATTACTTAAGGAATGCCTCTTTTGTCGAGCCCCTATTTAGAGACAACTACGCCTTAGTCGATCGAGGAGCGGGAGATAAGCTCGTAGATGAGCGACCGAGATGGCTAAGGCCACGAGCCATGAAGAGGGTGTCGGTCCACCAGGAGAGTCGACCGAACCACTCGGAGCCTGCCGAGAAGACGGTAGCCGTGACGTCAGCCAGCAGCCGTTGTGACGTAGGAGCTCCCAGCGTCGCCGACTGAAGACAGCGGCGACTAGCGTAGCGTAGCGAGGCGTCGATCCCAGCGCGCGGGAATCGATACGCCAGCCCTCGACAGCGATCGATAACGATCGACGCGCCGGCACCGAGAGGTCGAACAGGTAAAGCGGCAACGTAACGCTGGGTCGAAATTGCGGTAGGACCGGAAACCGGTCCCCCTTCGATGGTGTCCCGCCTTGTCGTGGCGGAGGGGCTTGCGTGGGGCAATGATCCTGAGAGCTATGCCGGCGGGGACTCATTCCCTGGCAGGTACTACCATGCCGGATTGGTCTCAGGGGAGCCTCCAGACTAAGAGGACACCAAGCACACATACACACACTTTTTACATTTTACACACACACATACACTCACACTCACACGATTCGGGATCTCGTTGCGGTGCCGTTCTCCCTGGCCGGGGGGATGGTCGGCCGTATTGCCGCGGTGGTACCACGGGAGGGTACAGGAGATAAACCGGGTTAGGCACTCCCGGGCCGCTCCCTAGTACAGGTGCCCGAACCCCGTCTAACCAACGGGGAGGCTGCACTATCAGGGGCGAATAATCTCGGGGCGGGTTGTAGTGCCGGTTGGTGACCGGATGGGACCCTGCAGCTCGCTCCGGGGGGCTCTCCCGAGGCCACCCGTGGATGCCGTAAAAAAGCTTAGCCGCCGCGGCGGTGCGGCCGGCCCCTCCTCGTTTCGGGGGTTCGGATTTTCTCGCGCGAGATCCCGCTTCAACACACTATCGCACACACACACACAAACATACACATGCACGCACACACACACTTTGATGTTTGCTTGGGAGGGTATAAAGATGGACGACAAAAATATAGAGCCAAGTTTTGAAAAGTGCCGAAACGACGATGTGGAGATTCCCAGCTCCAATGAGGTAGGAGAGGAGTGTGGTAGCGCGGCTACCCATTCCGCTAGCGGCATGGGGCCGCCTGCGGCCCCCTCCGCTGGAAAGAAAAAGTCGAGGCGAGTGGTTATCCGGCCCACGGAGGACAGCGCGGGCGAGTCCGGTGATTCGGACACGTCCGCCGCCTCTGTGGTGACGGTGACCGAGAGGGCCGTGTCGGGCTGTTCGGTGGTGTTGAGCCGCCTGCCCGACGCGGTCCTCTCCCAACGCGCCTCGGCGACGTCGGTCGCTTCCGCCGGCGGGGGGGTCCGATGCCTCGATGGCTTCGGCCTCCTCCCGGCCTGGAGGCTCCCGGCGGAAGAGAGGGCCCCCATCCGCGGAGGAGGGCGCCGTGTCGGCACAGGCGAAGAAACGCCTGGTCGACGCTGCGCCCGAGGGGAGCGAGCCCGAGGCAGGGCAGCCCTCTGGCGGCTCGGGGTCCGGGCCACCGCCAGCCCTGGGCAGTCCTGCGACCAGGCGCAAGAGGGGCGCGGCTCAGGCTCTGAGGAGGGAGGCTGAGCTGGCGCGGAAGCTCCGGGTGAGCTCGACCGCGGATGTGGGTGCCCACATCATTGAGGCGATGGACGTGGTGCGTCACCTGGCGACCACCTCGACCCGCCTCAAGGGCACCTACAAACGTAGGTTCCGCCTGGCGGCCCGGGATGCGACCGTGGCGGCGACGGAGTTGGCAGCCAGGGCCAACTCCGACGGGGAAGGAGCCTTCCTCAGGGCCGAAAATCGGCGTCTGAGGGCCAGGATTGCCGACCTCGAGGGGGAGACTCTCTCCCTCTCGAGGAAGGTGGACCTCCTGGGCCGCCAGGGGGCGGGACCCTCGGGCGCCGCGGCGACGGCACAGTGCGCCCCCAGCGATAGCCCCGTCGGCCTCGCTCTCCAAGAGAGGGTGGTGGCCCCGATCGGGGCTCTCGTGGAGGCCAAGCTGACCCGCTTCAGGGAGGAGCTCTTCCCTGGGCGGGCGGTGAGGCCTCCATTGGGGTTGAAGGCGACGGCTCCGGAGGGTGGGTGTGAGCCCGTCCGGACCGCCGCTTCTTCCGCGGAGGCTCCGGCGGTGGAAGGTACAGTCCGCCGCCGGAAGAGGAAGCGGAAGAAGAAGGGGAAGAAGGGAGGGGCAGCAGCCGAGGCTGTCCAGCCACCCGGGGGCTCCCCGAGCGCCGGTGGGTCCCCCAAACCGCCCCAGCCCGCACCTCCCACGCAGGGAGAAACGTGGACGAAGGTGGTGGGGAGGAAGGCCAAGCGCGAGGCTGCGCGGAAGCCACCGCCAGCCCCGACAGCCGGAGCGGTCGCCAAGGCGACCAAGCTCATTCCTGGACGCCCTCCGAAGACCGCGGCGGTAACGCTTACGGTCTCGGAGGGGTCCAGCCTGACGTACGCCGAGGCGATGTCCCGGGCACGCGAGCGCATCAAGCTCGCCGACCTGGGCATCGCCGAGGTAAGGCCGAGGCGCGCCGTCACCGGGGGTCTCATCCTCGAGATCCCCGGTGCCGACGGTGCCGTTAAGGCCGACAAGCTGGCGGCGGCGATGGCCGGGATATTTGACGGGACGGAGGCACGGGTTGCCCGTCCCTCAAAGAAGGCCGAGCTGAGGGTGACCGGGCTCATTGAGTCCGTCACCGTTGGCGAGGTCGTCTCGGCCATCGCCAAGGGCGGAGGCTGCAGGGAGGAGGACGTGACGGCCGGGGAAATTCGGTCGTCCTCCTCCTCCAAGCTTGGCTCCCTCTGGCTGCGGTGCCCTGTCACCGCGGCCAGGAAGATAGCGCAAGGCGGGCCGCGTAGTGGTGGGGTGGACCTCGGTGAAGGTGGAGGCACTGGCTGCACGGCCGCTGCAGTGCTACCGCTGCCTGGAGACGAGGCACGTGCGGCGGCAGTGCAAGTCCGGTGTCGACCGAGGCCGCCGCTGCTACGCGTGCGGCGAGGAGGGCCACAGGGCGGGCGCCTGCAAGGCCGAAAAGCCCCGCTGCCCGCTTTGCGGGGACCTCGGGCGCCCGGCCGACCATCGCCTTGGTGGCACGGCCTGCCGAGCCGCCACACAAAGGGCCGCAAGGCCGACAGGGGCGGACAAGCCGGTGGCAACCGGCGGGGAAGGTGCCGCCTGCGAAGGCGCGGGGCGGCAGGGTTGGAATATCGGCCGTTAAGGCCGTGACCAACGTGCCTGTCGTCCCGCCCTTAAAGGTAGCGGTGATGGCGGCACCTTCGGCGAAGAAGCCCACGCCGGGTCTGGGCGCGGTTGCCCCAGCCAAGCCGGCGGCGGCAGACGGGGCAACACAGGCCCAAGGAGAGGGTGGCTTGGAGAGGGCCATGGACATTGAGTAACAATGTATCAGCGCCTCCTCCAAGCCAACCTGAACCACTCGCGCAGGGCCCAGGACCTCCTGGTCCAAACCTTGTGCGAGTGGAGAGTGGGCTTGGCAATCGCGGCGGAGCCGTACGTAGTCCCGCCCAATAACCCTAATTGGGTCGGGGACGCGTGCGGCTCTGTCGCGATCATTGTAAATAGGTGGCCCGACTCCCCCCTCTGCTCAGCCCTGGAGCAGGGGCGGGGATTCGTGGCCGTGCAGTGGGGGGACCTCGTGGTGGTGGGGTGTTACATCTCGCCCAACTGCGGCCTCGATGACTTCGAGGCGTACCTGGGTGCGGTCGGTGGGTGCATTTCCCGCACACGGCCGCGCCCGGTACTCGTCCTGGGGGACTTCAACGCTCACGCCCAAGCGTGGGGCAGCCCCCGGGACGACGCAAGGGGCGGGATGTTGCTCGACTGGGCGGCGCAGCACGACCTCCGGTTGGTTAACCGGGGGTCCGTTAGCACGTGCGTTCGGTGGCAGGGGGAATCGATCGTCGATTTGACTTTCGGCTCCCCGGCCGCCGTGCGCCGTGTGTCGGGGTGGCGGGTCGCGGAAGAGCGCGAAACGCTCTCGGACCACCTCTATCTGACGATGGAGGTGGCCGCCGCGCCCGCCGCTCCGGCACGCCGCTCAGTATCGTGCACCTCGGGGGGTGGAGGGCACACCCCATCACCGCGATGGGCGCTTAAGCGCCTCGACCGGGACGCCCTGATGGCGGCAGCTATCGCCGTGGCCTGGCCGGACGGGTCGGGGGACGAGGAGGAGTTTCCCGACCCGGACGCAGGGGCGGAGTGGTTCCGGGGTAGTATGACGTCGGTTTGCGACGTCGCGATGCCCCGGGCCAGGCCGCCGCGCGTCGGCGGGGTGTACTGGTGGTCCCAAGATCTTGCGGCGCTACGCACTGAGTGCGTGCGCCGCCGACGCCGGTACACCCGCGCCCGGAGACGGCGGAATCAGGCTGCGGCGGGGGTGGTCCCGCTGTACGCGGCGTACCGCGAGTCCGTGGTCGCCCTACAGCGGGCCATCCGAGCTGCCAAGGCCCGTGCCTGGGACGAGCTCGTCGCCACCCTGGATGGTGATCCGTGGGGGCGCCCGTACAAAATCGTGATGGGACGATTGCGTCCCTGGGCGCCCCCCACGACGGAGCTTCTGGACCCCCATGTCCTCGACCGGGTGGTGGACACTCTGTTCCCTGCTGGAGCAGAGGACCCCGCCCCCGGTCGGCCTCCCCCACACTTTGTGTGGGACGAGGCCACTATGGGGGTCAGTGGCGACGAGCTCCGCGCGGCGGTGACGCGGCCCGCGCGAACAAAGCGCCGGGCCCGGACGGCATCCCGGGCAGGGCCTTGGCCATGGCCATGGGCGTCCTGGTCCCGCGCCTCGGGCAGCTTTTCAACAGCTGTCTGAGGCGCGGCAGGTTCCCCCGCTGCTGGAAGCGGGCGCGGATGGTCCTCATCCGTAAGGAAGGGCGGCCCGCGGACTCTCCCTCCGCGTACCGGCCCATATGCTTGTTGGACGAGGCGGGCAAGGTCTTCGAAAGAGTGATTGCCAACCGCCTCGTCCGGCACCTGTCGGCGACAGGGCCGGACCTCGACGACGGGCAGTTCGGCTTCCGTCAGGGACGATCGACGTTAGACGCGATTAAGCGTCTGAGGTCCCTGACGGAGTCGGCTGCAAGCCGGGGCAGGGTGTGCATCGCTATATCGTTCGATATAGTGAATGCTTTCAACACCCTGCCCTGGTGGGTCATCAGGGAGGCGCTCGAATACCATCGAGTGCCCCCTGAGTTACGGGCCGTCGTCGGGGATTACCTCGCCGGCAGGAGCATCAGCTTCATGGGCCGGTCGCAGGAGTACGAGAGGGAGACGTACGCCGGGGTCCCGCAGGGGTCCGTTTTGGGCCCCCTGCTGTGGGACCTCGGCTACGATTACGTCCTGCGGGCTGCACTCCCCGCTGACGCCACCATGATCTGCTATGCGGACGACACACTGGTGGTAGTCAGCGGGGAGGATGGGACGAGGACCATCCGCGTGGCAGAGATGGCGATGGCCTGTGCCGTCGCCCGAATCCACCGACTGGGCCTTCGGGTGGCCCCGCAGAAGACCGAGGCGATCTGGTTTTACGATCGCCAACGGTCCGCGGGGCCGCCCGCCCAGCGGTGGATTGCGGTGGGAGAGACCCGCGTCCAGGTGAGAGATACGATGAAGTATCTGGGTCTCACGCTGGACGGCCTCTGGCGCTTTAACGAGCACTTCGACCGGCTTATCCCCCCAGTTGAGAAGGCGGCGGGCGCTTTAGGACGCCTGCTGCCCAACATCGGGGGACCGTGGGAGGGGGTCCGACGCCTATACGCGGGAGTCGTCCGTTCCATGTTGCTCTACGGAGCACCAGTCTGGGCGGACGACCTGGCGGCCAGTCGGCGCAATTGTACCCTGTTATTCAGGGTGCAGCGTCGGATGGCCGTCAGGGTCGTGCGAGGATATCGCACGATCTCCCTGGCGTCGGCCACCCTATTAGCGAGGTTTCCGCCCCTAGACATTCTGGCAATGGGGGACGCGATGACCTATTCGGGTCTTCGCGTCCTCCGCGAAGGGGGCGGAATACCCACGGAACGGTCGGTCGAGGAGTTGAAGCGCCAGACCCGACGGCTCGTTGTCGAGATGTGGCGGGAGAGGCTGGAAGATCCAGCCAACGCCCGCCACAGAGCCGTCGGGGCGATTCTCCCGAGCCTCGAGGCTTGGGTGAGTCGCGGCAGAGGGCAACTCTCCTACCGCGCGACGCAGGTGCTTAGCGGGCACGGCTGCTTCGGCGAGTACCTGTGTCGCATCGGGAAGGAGGCGACGGCACAGTGCCACCATTGTGACGGGGACCAGGACACGGCGCAACACACCCTCCAGTATTGCAGGGCCTGGAGGGAGCAGCGCCGTGTCCTGGTCCGGTATATCGGAAGGGACCTCTCGCTGCCGACGGTCATCCGACAGATCCTCGGCAGCGAGAGGTCGTGGAGAGCCTTCCTCGCCTTCTGCGAGGAAGTTCTCTCCCAGAAGGAGGAGGCGGAGCGGCGGCGCGAGCGAACGGACCCCTTCCGTTTGGGGAGGGCCCGTCCCCGCCGCCGCCCCGAACGAGGGGATGCCGCTCCCCCCGACTAAGTTTGGCGGCCCGGACCCGCCGGTGGGGTTCTTGCTGCCGGTGGGCCGGGCACGCGCCAAGGGGCCGCGAGGCGACAGAGTGGATGGCCACTCCCCCACCACGAGACGTGCCCCCAATAGGGGGCGGGCGCGGCGCGGCACCGGTCGTGTTCTTCCAGAGTTCCCGGTGTCGCCCCAGTAAGCGCCGAGGATGGCCACCGTGGGGTTTTAGCCGGTAAGAGTCCGGCACTACCCCGTCGCCCCCACCAGGGCGGCGGGGTGTCCATGAGGATTTCCCCACGAAAAAAAAAAAAAAGGCATCTGAAGCACTGGAGAGAGCGCTGCCCCAGCGCAACTACCCGGGCCGACGACCACCCGACCAGCAGACGCCCCGCAGCGACCAGCTTCTTCGCGGAGGTCAGTGGGCACCGCACCCAGATGGAGCCAAGACCGCCACCCGCATGGGTGGCGATCCGCCCCACCTTAACCTCCGCGACTGGACAGTCCCCTTCGCGCGCCACCGCCGCAAGGACCTCATCAGGGGTGACGGAATCATCCAGACCGGTCACGCGCAGCTCCGCGCTCTTAACCGGCCTGGTAACCCTCACCCCCGAGCCCTCCATCACCTGGGAGAGGCGCTGGGATAGGGCTTTCGCCTTCTCCGCACCGCCCTCGCCAGGGATTTCAAGGAGCAGGGCTCCTGTAACGGCCCGCTTGGGCCGGATCTCCTTGATCCCGAGATCGGATATATTTATCCGATCTCGGGCCCGGCGCATCACCTCCGCGTAGCTCATACCCTCGACACTACCGTCGAGGGTAAGAGCCACCGCGGCATGGGTCCTGCTCCTCGGGAGCTTCACCCCCGTCTGCGAAGCGGGGGGTTGGCTCCCGGTCGGCTTTGCCGATTTTGGCCTCGCGGCGGCGGCAGGCTTAGCCGCCTTTGCGGCGCTGGGGGGGCTTGGACGCCGGCCGGGCAGTGGGCGCTGCCGCTCGGGACGTCTCGCCCGCCTTGCCGGTGGCGGGCGTGGAGGAAAGGGGCCCGCCGGCCTCCTTCTTCCTCCCGCCCTTTCCCCTCCTGACCACAGTGGCCCACTCACCGTCGCCACCAGCGGCAGACACTGTCGCGGGTTTGGCGGCCGGGCGAGGGGCCAATGGAGGCGCGGCGAGGGGGGGCTGTGTGGCCGCCCCACCGAGCGCCGCGTGAAGGCGGCTCTCTACCAGCGACCCCACCCTCTCGAGGATGCGCCGCTCCAAGACATGCGTGTCCTGGGGCGGTTTTGGCTCCTGGGTGGGTGGGGCCGTATTTGAAACCGACCCCGCGAGGGAGGCGACTTGGAGGCGAAGCTCCGCCACCTCCCTGCGGGATGCCTCCAGCTCGCTCGCGAAGACGGCCACCTGCTGCTGCAGGCGTATCGCCTCGGTGCGGCCCTCCAGTGGAGACTTAGAGGCACCTGCCCTGAGTGCTAGCTCGGCGGTGCCTGCTGACAACCACTGAGCCGCATCTTTCAGCTGCTCCTGGCAGGTCCCGTTCAGTCCCGAGGACACCGAGGCGACCCCCAGCACCGCCTGGGCCTTCTCCAGCAACCTGGAGCCCACGTCAGAGGTGGACATAAGTCTCACCTTCTGCGCGACCCCCAGGTCGGCCTTCTCCTCTCCCCCGAGTTCAGAAGGCAGCGGGCGCTTTGGGTCGCCTGCTGCCAAACATCGGGGGACCGTGGGAAGGGGTCCGACGCCTATACGCGGGAGTCGTCCGTTCCATGGTGCTCTATGGAGCACCAGTTTGGGCGGACGATCTGGCGGCCAGTCGGCGCAATCGTACCCTGTTGTTCAGGGTGCAGCGTCCGATGGCCGTCAGGGTCGTGCGGGGCTACCGCACGATCTCCCTGGCGTCGGCAACCCTCCTAGCGAGGTTTCCGCCCCTGGATATCCTGGCGGCGGGGGACGCGAGGACCTACGCTGGTCTTCGCGCCCTTCGAGACGGGGGCGGAACACCCACGGAACGGTCGGTCGAGGAGTTGAAGCGTCAGACCCGGCGGCTCATTGTTGAGATGTGGCGGGAGAGACTGGAGAATCCAGAACAATCCCGCCACAGAGTCGTCGGGGCGATTCTGCCGAGCCTCGAAGCTTGGCTGAGTCGCGGCAGGGGTCAACTCTCCTACCGTGCGACGCAGGTGCTCACCGGGCACGGTTGCTTCGGTGAGTACCTGTGGCGCATCGGGAAGGAGGCGACGGCACAGTGCCACCATTGTGACGAGGACCGGGACACGGCGCAGCACACGCTCCAGGACTGTCCTGCCTGGAGCGATCAGCGCCGTGTCCTGGTCCGACACGTTGGAGGTGATCTCTCGCTACCGAGGATTGTCAGGGAGATCCTCGGCAGCGAGAGACCGTGGAGGGCCTTCCTCGCTTTTTGCGAGGAAGTGCTCCTCCACAAGGAGGAGGCGGAGCGGCGGCGAGAGAGGACGGACCCCTTCCGATTGGAGAGGGCCCGTCCTCGCCGCCGTGCCGCGCGGGGGGATCGAGTCCCCCCGCAGTAAGAGCGACGCCCCGGCCCTGTGGCGGATCTCAACCCGCTGACGGGCTGGGTGCGTGCCGAGGGGTCGTGTGGCGGCAGAGTGGTGGCTCTGCCGCCTGCCTATAGCGGCCCCGAGGCGGGGCGGGGCGTGTAGTGGTCGCGCGTCCCGCCCAATTTGGTGGTTTTTTGGTGATCCGGGAGGCGCGGTTCGCTCCTCCTTCACGGCTAGTGAAGGAGCGGGTCGAGCCGTGCCCTCCCGGGCTCGGAGGGGGGCGCCTCCCTCTCTCGCGCGAGCGAGAGTGGCGATGGTTAACCCCCCCTCCACGAGAAGTGCCCCCAGAAGGGGGCGGGCGCGGGGCGGCACCGGTAGTGCTCGACAAGAGTTCCCGGTGTCGCCCCATTACGCGCGAAGGATGGCCACCCCCACCAGGACGGCGGGGGGTCCATGAGGATTTCCCCACGAAAAAAAAAAAAAAAAAAGGTCGGCCTTCTCCTCTTTCTCCTCCCTCCGTCTCCTCGACCGATCTGCCTCTGCAGAGCGGCGAGGGGGCAGGGGCGGAAACTCCGCCCTGGGCGGCGGCGCCGTCACACCGGCACTCGTCGTCCCTGATGTCGGGGGCTTGCTAGCCCCCGACACCGTTTTCGGACGCCGGGATCCCGCCTCCGACTCGTCCTCTGCGGAGGACGAGTCGGACAGGACCCGTCTGCGTTTCGGGGCCTTCGTCTTCCTCTTCTTGTCTGAAGAGGAAGACGAAGACCCCGCCGCTGGTGCTGCGGGAGCCGGTAGGTCCGGGCGGCTCACCCGGACCACCAGCTCCCGCACCCCCTCCGCGTGGCTCTTCGGCCCAGGCTTAGACCCGGGGTCCGAAGACCCGGGTCGTCCCCCCGGGCTTTGGGAGACGCGCGCCCTGTCGTGCGACCGACGACGACGTACCGGCTCCGAACGAGCTGCGGGAGGGATCATCCCCCCCGACCCGCCCGGAATTCCGGAACCACCCGCTGGAGAGGACCCCCCTCCAGCCACTCCCTCCCTAAGCACGCTTGTGGCTTTAAACGATGCGCCGGCCAAGTGGCCAACCGACGCACCGCTGCGGTTGCTGGCTGACGACGTGCTGGGGCCCGCTTTCGCACCCTCACACGCCGGAACTGGGGACTCGCACCCCTGCTCCGTAAACGGAATCTCTTTATTGCTACCGTCCATGATTGATTTAGTTTCGGGGTTTCTTCCCCTATCCCCCTTGAGGCGGGAGAAATCCCCGGGGGTATCCGCCCCCGGACGGTGTGTAGTGTAGGTGTGTGTAAATGTGTCAGTGTAAGTGTATGTAAGTGTGAGCGCTGGTTTTGGTCCGCGGCGACCGCTTACGCAAGTCGCAACCCTCCAGTTGGAACCGGAGGGGCCCCCTATCCGCCA
Organism: Ectemnius continuus; assembly: GCA_910591665.1. Classification (NCBI taxonomy): domain Eukaryota; kingdom Metazoa; phylum Arthropoda; class Insecta; order Hymenoptera; family Crabronidae; genus Ectemnius; species Ectemnius continuus. The sequence goes on from CAJUYD010000010.1 coordinate 194,210, forward strand.
CCCGGGGACGCGCCGTGTCGGAGACCAGCAACTCCCTCCGCGAGACTGGTGGTTGTGGGAACGACTTAAAGTCGGTCCAACTGCACCAGCAACGCGGCACGGAAACACACCCCGCCCTGGGCTGCAGCCGACTCCGCCAGGGTCCGCAGACGCAAGATCGCGTCCACGGTTGAGCGTCCCTGGCGGAAGCCGAACTGCCCGTCGTCGAGGTCCGGACCTGTCGCCGACAGGTGCCGGACGAGGCGGTTGGCGATAACTCGCTCGAAGAGTTTGCCCGCCTCGTCCAGCAAACAGATGGGCCGGTACGCGGAGGGAGAGTCCGCGGGCCGTCCATCCTTCCGGAGGAGGACCAGCCGGGCCCGCTTCCAGCAGCGGGGGAACCTACCGCGCTCCAGGCAGCTGTTAACCCTTTGAGTGCTGTGGGCGCATATATGTGTCCAACGAAAGCTATCAATATAGACTGTGGACGCAAATACGCGCTCAGCAGATGTTATCAGTATGGAGTATGGACGCAAATACGCGCTCAGCGGATGTTTTCAGTATGGGCTATAGCCGCACATACGTGATTGGCACAAATGATAGTGTACTATACAACACTCGCATACCTCGTTGCTTGGTAACGATGGAAAACAAAATTTTGTTTTAGACGCCACTTCAGTTAGTTTCTGATAACTCATTTCTTCTGTTACGCCGTACAGTTGTAATTGTTGCGTTGGCATATTGTCGTATTAAAGTTATAGTGCACATAATTGTCATATTGATATTCGCCCCTGTTTCATAGTTTAAAAATGTGTGCCAATTTTAAAGAAATTATTGCAAGAGACGACAGCGATGACGACTTGGATGAAACGGCAGATTTAAACGGCGACAGTTATGATGCCGAAATACAGGTATCACACGAATACACATCAGATTCGGAAGATTCAGAAAACAGCTTAAATAATGGGATAGTTAGATGTAGAAGGAACAATAAACGGCAAAGAATACTTAGCACATCTACCGATGAGGATGATTTACATTCAAATTCGAATTTAGAAAGATCCGACTTGATTGAAGTGCTTCCAACGTTATCATGGTCGAAAAAAGATTTCAAGCCCACACTACATGCATTTAACGACAACAATTCTGGAGTAAAGGGAGATTTAACTCCAGAAGCTACGCCTTTAGATGCTTTTCAACAAATATTGCTGAGGAGACGAACAATTATTATAAATTTGTTATTGAAAATACTACATTTAAAACGTATTCTCGTATCAATACTTGGAAAGACACATCAATATGTGAGATGTACAAATTTTTAGCTCTCGCGATGTTAATGCCGCGGGTGAAGAAATTGGATCTAAAAGAGTATTAGTCGACTGATGGCATGTTAAAAACTGATTTTTTTCGAAGAACTATGGCGCGAGACAGATATATGATGTTATTGCAAATGTTGCACTTTAATAATAATAATGTACAAAGTGACGATCCATTGATAAAAATAAGACCTATAATTGATATTCTGAAGAACTCTTTCTCACAGTCATTTTATCCGTACAAAGATTTGTGCATTGACGAAAGCCTTATGTTATTCAAAGGCCGGTGTTACTTTGCAGCCAGACGTCGTATTCCCCATAGGTCTCGGGGTTGATCCTCGCTGCCCTCGTTGGATCCTGGATGCCGGCTCGCGGACTTATTCTGGTGTCCCTCAATAGCTCCTGGTTGCAGAGTAGGTGTTTGGTTGTAGAGCCCTCGTCAGTGTTGCGATGCGCCGCCACCCAATTAGTACGTTTGGGAACGTCAGCGGGGTGTGGCCGGTCAGTACCCCGGGTGTGCTGCGACGTAGCCAATTTCCGTTTTATTTTTGGTCGGTACTGCCGGAATTCCCCACACTCACTATAGAAAACCGTGTTTAATCGGAATATGATTGAGGCACTTCTCACGTGGGTTATATTCAATAATCAAGACTTTATTGTTTTATAACACGCGATACATGCAAGGGGGTACGCCCCTTCTGCGTCAAAGCCTCTTCTCAGTCGAGGACTTGTATGACGGCCTCCGAACTGTCGTGTCGTGCCCGGAGCACGCCAACGCACGGTCGAGCAGAGCTTAACGTCGAACCCTCTCAAATCTCTCGGACGTTGGATTTACCTCGGGCACTACGGGCGCCGAGGACGAAGGTGTATTTTACCGACGCACCACACTCACTAACAAGATACACTATATAAACTTGATGAGACTTGATAGACACTAGTAATCCGGGTTGCTCCGACTGCTGTTGCACGTTGAACGATACTAAAGAGCTGGGGTGGCTGCTCCTCCTTATATAGCGCAACCGCCATCCCCACTCCAATCGGCTCTTAATTGACCCGAGTCCGGTCCCGGTCAATTAAGACCATATTATTAAATTGAATTTGCTTTGCTAGCCTGACAACATATTTAGACTGTTGGGCCGAATAAACAATGATTTTAATAAATTATGCTAATTTGGACGTGTTGACGCTACGGCCCAATCAGTCTGTTTGTCGCAACTACTCCGCGGTGCAACCCCGTTACCATTACATTGGTCAAAATACATGCGCCGAGTCCTAACGCGCGCGGAATTAACAGATCAAGTTTTGTTAATAATAATAAATATTAATTATGCACGGCCCAATCACGACCTAATTAGTGTCGACTCCCTAGGAAAGATAGATTGTTTTGCCACATATGAACCAAGTGCGCCGCATTTGCTACTAATAATTACCGTTAGGCCATTTCTAGGAATCGATCGATCGTTCTGGGAATCCCAACGGTTTTCCTAAGGTAATTAATCGATTAACTCGCTTCTCAGGCACGGGCACGCTGGGTTCCCTGTGTTCCTGATTTCGGTAGCCCTTTTCCTGCCTGTTGGCATGGCGTGGCGTCGCGGCCCGATGTAACACAAATTTTGCACTAATAATTCATTGCTTGCAAATGATTCGGGCGATTGATGTTTGACCGCCAGTTAGCATTCCACGGTGCTGATCATACCGGTTGGCTTGTGAGATCTTTGGGCCGGCATGCCGCACCACCGTTTTCCCTGATCAGCGGGTCGTGCAAACTGACCAGGGAGACGAGGAAATCGACGCCGCGCTTCCCCTCCGCAACTCAGGTCCTCCGGGCGCTTCCCTGGGCGCCAGGCCCCGAAAACCGAGACCAATATTTATAATATTTTGCAACCCGGAGGAGATGGTCAACCTGAGAGGGAGAGCAAGTGCGGCGGACCACGCGGATATTAGCCCGGCCGGCTAGATGTTCGGGAGAGGGGCGGGGAACAAGGGAGGCCGGGGACAACACACTGTGCAACACAGATAGCCAAAAGAGACACGACTTCTCTGGTTAACAAACGCCCTGTTTATTTATGTCGGGCGGGCCGACGATGCTACAAACTAATTATCCTAAAGCAAACCGGACTATCGCGCTCCCGGTCCTAGGCCACGGATGCCCCTGTACAATCTATCCCCGAGGTAGCGGGTGGTCAAGAGCGCTGTCGAGAAGCGGCCGGAAATACGAAGAACCGCGAGTTGTTACGGCCGAATAAAGCGGGATCCGCGATGCCGCACAAGCGGAAAATCTACCGAGCGGTCCCGGCAACAAGTGGCAAGATGGCCACCACTTGGTTTGGCGAACGCGATTCTTATATGCTACCGCGTGACTCAGTGCGACTTGCGAAGTCGCCCCAAGGAAGGCAGGACAGTTACAGGCTTATCTGACTCTAAGAACAACTACAACAATTGCGAGGAACCCGACTACTGGGCTCGGAACTTTTACGCAAAGAATCTAATGGAAGGGCACGAAGGTGCGAGGCTTACCGTGATTTTACTACGGCTAGCGGCCGTTAATTCCTCCCTAAGCTCGCCGGCTCTTACTCTCCAGGCTGACTGGAATTCAATCTGGGGTCCGGTCGTCCGGTCTTATGCTGCTCTCTCTTATCTCACTCTCTCACTCGTCACTTACTAACAATAATCGCCAAAATGCTCGGATGCCTCTAGTCGCTAAGACGGTCGCAATCTGAGTGACCTGATAGCCTCACACCCTCAGCGCCACTACCCCTCGAATCCTCCCGTGGCTCCATGCATTAGGTCGCAATCGACCCCGCGCGTTAGGATCGACTTCGACCTCTTCTATCGACCGCTTGAGACCGCTGTCCTTTCGGTCGACATCAGGAGTGACGGGCTCCCAACTCCTCGCTCCGACGTGCTTGGGTTGGCCGTCCGTCTTCCAGGGCAGCTCCGGCGTCCCGTATGCTGGCCCCAGCTCGCTCGGCCTGGGAGGATTGACCATCCTCGGAGCCGAACTTATCTCCACACCTAATGGACAGCCGTTTCACTAGGCGGCTCCCGCGCTCACCTAGGTGCCTCTCGGTGTTCCAAATTCGCATTAATGCCTGTCTTATTTGCCTGTGCCTGCCTTGGAGCAACGATGGTGGTGAGGCCCGTACGCTCGGGCGAGTGAGAGATAGGGAGAGAGTGGCGTCGCGGGCGTTCCCCTGGCCTCCCTTGCCGGAGGGAGGAGTAACGTTGTGGCGAGGCTAACTTGCCCCGTCACAGAACATATTTAATAATTCTTGGGAGCGATATTGGGAGAGAGAGAGAGAGAGAGAGAGAGAGAGAGAGAGAGAGAGAGAGAGAGAGAGAGAGAGAGAGAGAGAGAGAGAGAGAGAGAGAGAGAGAGAGAGAGAGAGAGAGAGAGAGAGAGAGAGAGAGAGAGAGAGAGAGAGAGAGAGAGAGAGAGAGAGAGAGAGAGAGAGGCCACGCGGGCGTTCCCCTGGCCTCCCTTGCGAGGGTGAGGAGTAATCTTGTGGCGAGGCTAGCTTGCCCCGTCACAGTGTGCTCTAAGTGGTCTGGGCGAAGAAGAGAGCGTTTCCTTTCTCTGCAGCCCTTCTTATAAGATACAAAAAGTTTAACATCGGGGTTTGCGCTGTGTTATTGTTTGTTTGGTCGATGTAGATGATTAACGGTAATAAATCGATTATTGTACTTCGATTGTGCTCTTCCTTATCCTACCCATATCGATACTGCAGAGGGCAAGCTTGCTCGTGAAAGCTAGATAAGTTAGAGCAAAGTAGTCTAGATAACGTGAGGCGTCTGAACATGGTTTAGGACGTGAAGATGGCACATACGCAACATGGCCATTGTCGTGTACCTTGCCACAGTATTCCCAGCTGTACGATTACTGCCTGTCGCGAGGGTGGCAATCGTGCAGGGCAAACTTAGGCCAGGTTAGCCTTCGCTGAGGAGGCGGTTCTGTGGGAGAGCTTCTCCGCCAGGAAGCGTCTCCTGCAGGCCGCCATCAGGGCAGCCAAGAGCAAAGCCTGGGCTGAGCTGGTGGCCACCATCAACGAGGATCCGTGGGGGCGCCCGTATTGCATGGTCATGCATAAGCTACGACCACGGGTGCCCCCGCTGACGGAGACCCTCGACCCCGGCTTCCTGGACGAGGTGATAGCTACCCTTTTCCCGCCGGACGTTCCGGTGGGGGAGGTGGCTGTGCCTCCGGGAGTCGGGGATGGGACTGCGATGGTGGCGCACTCCGAGGCGGTCGACGACCTGGCCGTCTCGGAGCACGAGCTTGCCAGGGCGGCCAGGAAGCTTTCAGGCAAGAAAGCTCCTGGTCCGGACGGCATCCCTGGCAAAGCCTGGGCTCTGACCAGCAGGATCTGGGGTCCGAGGGTTCGGGACCTCTTCTCCAAGTGCCTGGTGATGGGCTGTTTTCCCAGGGCTTGGAGAAACTCGCGGCTCGTCCTTCTCCACAAGGAGGGAAAGCCCGCTGACTCCCCGTCGGCTTACCGGCCGATTTGTCTGCTGGACGAGTCGGAAAAGTGGTTTGAGCGAGTAATCGCCAACCGACTCGTCCAGCACCTGTCCACGGTGGGACCCGATCTGAGTCCACATCAGTTCGGGTTTCGCAAGGCCCGCTCCACGGTTGATGCCATCAGCCGTGTTAGGGCTTTCGCGGACGCGGCGATCACCCGGGGCGAGGTCGCATTGGCGGTGTCGCTCGACATTGTCAATGCGTTCAACTCCCTCCCCTGGGGCAGGATCATGGAGGCGCTCGAGTACCATCGGGTGCCTCTGTACCTGCAGCGGGTCGTGCGCGCCTACCTGTCGGACAGGACGGTCGGCTTTCCGGCCGCCGGTTGGGAGTCAAGGACGTTACCCGAGGTGTCCCGCAGGGATCGGTTCTGGGACCCCTGCTGTGGAACCTCGGGTATGACAAAGTCCTGCGGGCCGCCCTCCCCGCTGGTACGGCACTGGTCTGCTACGCGGACGACACTCTAGTGCTGGCCAGCGAGGAGGACTGGAGAAGGACAAGCCGTCTCGCGAGTTTGGCAACCGCGCGGGTCGTGGCCGAGGTGGAGAGCCTGGGTTTCCGCGTAGCCCCGCAGAAGACCGAGGCGGCCTGGATCAGCCGTCCTCGGAGTCTGCACGCCGGGCTGCCGGAGACCGGGATCATGGTGCGTGACACTCTGGTCGGGGTGAAGGGGTGCTTTAAGTACCTCGGAGTTCACCTCGACCACCGCTGGCGCTTCAAGGAGCACTTCGAGAGGATCCTTCCCAGGGCGGAGAAGACGGCCGGCGCGTTATGCCGGCTCCTTCCCAATCTGGGCGGTCCTCTCGAGAAAGTCGGTCGGTGGTACGGTGGAGTCGTCAGGTCGCAAGTCCTGGACGGCTCTCCGGTATGGTCCGAGGCCTTATGCGGCGCTGGCAACGCCGCTACCCGAGTTCGGGTGGGCCGGCTACACCGCTGTGTAGCCATAAGGACCTGCCGGGGATATAGAACTATATCCCACCGTGCAGCCAGTGTGGTGGCCCGATGTCCCCCGTGGGAGATCGCAGCCCGCTCGCAGGCGCTCTATTACAGAGGCCTGTCCGACGCGCGGCAACGGGGAGTCGCCACCACCGAGATGATGGCCGACTTGAAGCGCCAGTCCCGGCAGTATCTGGTTGACTCTTGGGTCAGCTGGCTCGACGAGCCGGGTATCGAGCCCACCAGGGCTGTCGAGGCTATCCGTCCGCATCTCCAACGCTGGGCGGATAGGGGTTTTGGGGGTGTCACGTACCGCCTGTGCCAGGTGCTCACCGGGCATGGTTGCTTCGGTGCGTACCTGCCAGGATTGGCAGGGAGGCCACGACCCACTGAAACCATTGTGCGGCCGACCGGGACGACGCGCAGCACACGCTGGAATTCTGTCCAGCGTGGGCGGACGAGCGCGCCGTCCTGGTCGACGAGATAGGGAGTGACGATCTCGCGCTGTCGAGCATCGTGGGTCGGATGCTCGGCGGCGCGGATCGTTGGGATGCGGTCGTCTCCTTCGCGAGCATTACGTGCTCGCGAAGGAGACGGCCGAGAGGGCTCGGGAGCGGCAGCGCCATCCCGAGCGGCGCGGGCCCCCCGGGCGGAGGGGCAGGGGGAGGAGAAGGAGGCCCGACCTCCAGGCGCCACCATGATGGTGTCATCACCTCCTCTTCCCTCTCCTCCCTCCGGAACATCTACGGGGGACGGCCACGGGAGAGAGCCACAGCTCTCCCGCGGCACAAAAGCGTCCGCGCGGTCGGCGGGGGGGCTCAGCTGGGGGGCTGAGTCCCCCCTTTGCACTCCGGCCGCGTGAAGGGGTGATGGGTGTGTGGCCCGCTCATCGCCCAAACAACAACAGTGTATCGAACGGGGGGAGGGCATTTTCTCCCCCCCGGGCATGTGGCACTATCTGTGCCGAGACAGGGGCGGGTCCTGGTAGCATCCTCTGGTCTCCCCAGGGCCCGTCCCGTCATGTCTCCGAGGTCACCGCAGTGTTTTTAGTGGGTGCAAGCCCCACATAACCCCGCCTCTCCCCCCAGAGAGACGGGGTATCCGTTCAGGGATTTTCACTGCGTCAAAAAAAAAAAAAAAAGGCCAGGTTAGCCTCTCCGGTCTCGTGTCTTTTGGGCGCCAGGCCTTCGCAAGAAGGCCGCTCGTAGAAGCTAGAATATTATCGACACGAGCTCGGAAAGACCAAAGCTCGGCAGGGGAAGTTAAGAAATTTAGGCCCGACTGGCCTCTTTAAGGTAGAGAGGGATGGGAACTAAGAAATCGGGATCCCCGTTGGGAGGCAGGAAACTCACGCGACACGAGTTCGAATCTAACAACCGTTTATTTCCGAATACGGCCGGCGATACGGCCTTAAAACTAATTACACCTAACCAGCTCGAGCTAGCGCGCGTTCAAACCTAGGCCACGAAGGCCCCTGTACAGGGCGATTCACTTGCCTTTGAATCAGAACTTTCCTAGCCCTTATTTTTTTGGGTGGACTTCTCGACCTTTCCCGGGGCTGAAATTTCGTGGGTAATGTTTTTTTACATCAAGGAAGATACCATAAAAATTCCAGAGCCCTAGCTCAAAATTTTTTTTTTCGGCAAATTTTTTTTAAGGGTACCTTCAGATTTTTTCACGATTTTTCGAAGGTCCCCGAACTCGGCTTTTTTCTTCAGGAATCGATTGTTTATGAATGAAAACGAATAGAAAACAAGAAATCTGTCGAGAAAAGTCCGGATTTCTATCGAAAACACCAGAAAAACTGCCTTTAAAGTTCGATTTTTTCGCAGTTTTCGCTGGTTTTCCCCATATTTTTTGGATTTCCCGAGATCTTCCGGGGCTGAAATTTGGTGGGGAGTCTCCCCTTGCATCCAGGAAGATGTTATATAAATTTCAGAGCCCCAGCTCAAAATTTTTTTTTCCCCATATTTTTGGCCATCGAAAATATCCAATTTTTGGTGGTGATTCAAAGGCAAGTGACTCACCCTGTACAGTCTAACTACGGCGATACGAGGGTTTTCGGTCCCCGAAGGACTAACGCAAGAGATATTGTAAAAGATGTTCAGCCCCTTGCCTTCGAGGCAGCAAAGTGATGGGCTCGCGATAATGTTACTCTCCCCAGAGAGAAAAGGAATTCGCAATGTTGCGCTCGCGAGAGTCGCCCGGTATAAGGTGGCGAGATCGGACAATAGAAGGCAAGTTACGCCTTGTTCGCCCGCGTGGCGAACAACAAGTGGCGTGTCGCAAAATGGCGGCCGAGCCGCGTCTTCGGCGAACGATCGCCCTAAACGCCGGACTTAGAGGCGACTAGACGAGTCGCCCCAAGGAAGGCTGAGCTATTTGGCTGAAGGCCCTACGAACAATACTATAAAGACGTGGAATCGCGAGAAATCGACACCGGGATCACAGAATTAAAGGCGGGCGGCAGAACTACATGAGGCGTACCTTTCTCTCTTACGATACGGCTTGGCCTAGCTTCGGAAGCTAATCGATCCTCGGCCTTCGGAAAGCTGGTGGGCGCTTTTCTGTCCTTCGTAGGCTCTCTCTCTCTCTATGCTTTATCTCTCAATAATCGCTCGGGGTCTAGCTTGCGCTCGGTCACACGGTCGCACTCTAAGTGACAAGAAAGAGCCCCTAATTTGCCTGGCCGCCTCAAGTAGCGCTGCGCGCCCTAGCCTAGATCCCTATTGGCGCTCACGGTCAAGGCTGGTGTCGGGTTCGATCTCGCGCGCTGCGATCGATCCCGACTGGGCTCCTATTGCGAAGGCCGGCGCTCCGGCCTTCGTCCGGTCCAGGGGTGGCGTTTTAGCGAACGCTTTGGCGCCCGCTCGTCCGCCTTCGAAGAAGTCCCGGTCCCCCGTCGGTTATCATCAGGGCTCCTCCGTTCGTCCAGCTGCCCTCATGGCCACTCGGGCTGCCGGATATTTCCCCTCTGCCAGCCTTACTCCTCCGCGCATCGGTTCTCTTTCCTTCCTTGGCGGCCGTACCCGCCAAGACCTACGTGCCTCTCGGCGTTCACATAATGATTAGTATAGCTCATTTAACGCGGGCCTTCCTTGGAGCAACGGTGTAGCGAGCGCGCGACGTCGGGTCGAGAGAGAGAGACCCTACCCTACCGGCCGGCCTGCCTCGCAAGGGTGGGAGCCTTGTGCGGGGCCGCTAAGCCCCGTCACAACCTTTAAGTATATTCCACGTGTTGACTCGGTAAATGGAATCGCAGCCGTTCTTTTTCACAATTACTATTCTTACTTAAGTCAGAAAAGGAACCCGAATTGGAGGCAAGAAAAATGTATCCATCAAGAACATCTGAAGGAAAATATGTTGCCAAGCAGAACAAGAGCAGATATGGGAAAAACATCAAAAAGCATGATGGTACCAAATTCCCTCATGCTTCTATTGTGACGGGGCAGAATTGCCTGTCACAAGTCGCCCGCTCTGAAGCGCTCTCGCCGCGCATTCGCCGCGCAATACGAACAACCGTCACTCCAAGGGTTACCGCCTAGGTTATGCGCACACATTACTTAAGGAATGCCTCTTTTGTCAAGCCCCTATCTAGCGACAACTACACCGAGTCGATCGAGGAGCAGGAGACAAGATCGTGGACGAGCGACCGGAATGGCTAAGGCCGCGAGCCATGAAGAGGGTGCCGGTCCGGCAGAGGAGCGGATCGGGCCGCTCGGAGCCTACAGAGACGACGGTAGCCGTGACGTCAGCCAGCAGCCGTCGTGACGTAGGAGCTCCCAGCGTCGCCGACTGAAGACAGCGGCGGCTAGGGAAGCGTAGCGAGGCGTTCGATCCCAGCGCGTGGGATCGATACGTCAGCCCTCGATAGCGATCAATATCGATCGACACGCCGGCACCGAGAGATCGAACAGGTAAAACGGCAACGTAACGCGGGGCCGAAATTGCGGTAGGACCGGAAGCCGGTCACTTTGTGAGCGACCGATTTGTGCGAGCGCAGCGACGACAGCGAGCAAGGCGATTTCTTTGACGAGTTAGAAGAGTTTTCCGGTAAGCCCAGCGAATTTACCTGCCTGCCTAAGCACCTGTTGGTCTCGGTGTCGGCCGTTCACGCTCCTGAGAGGCATCCCTAGCGCGAGTGACAACCGGTCACTTGAGCGGTCAACTCTTGGCGCGACCCTTCAGGTCGTAGCAAAGTCCCCGGTTCTCCACCGTAGATTGTGAGGCGCAGGAAAGCCAGGAGCGACACGGCCGTCATCGCCGTAGTTAGAGAAATTGCATGCGTTGGACTTTCCGGAATTCGAGGCAATACTATCAGCCGACGAGAGCGATCCGCGACCGTTACGGTTCGAACGTCGCCGTTGAACCGCGCGTGCACCCAACCACTGGCATGTTCCAAGCAATTCTCATGGCGCACGGCGATCGCGTTTAGGCCGGATAATTCATATTCTATGGTAAACGGCTGCGGAAAAGCCGAGAGTCCGAACGGACTGCGTTCGGACGCGAGCGTTAGGACTTTGGGTTCCGGCCGTTTCCGGCCGAATAAATATCTTCGCCACCCATCCGCGTGGGTTCTTTAGCTCCCTTTCTCTCCCGTATTCACTCCGCCACTCTACCATTTCCCCGAGCTAGCTGGGTGAACAGCAGCGAGTGCCGCCCTGGGAACCACGGGCCACCTGGAGGACCACCAGCCGGACCGCAAAGCCAATAAGAAATTTGGCCCTTCTCAGGGCCTGGCGCCCACGTGGCTCTGCACATTTTCCCGACTTTCAGGAGCCCGCGACCCACGGCGAAGTTGGAGCGCCTCCACCCGGAGCCAGCGCGGACGGAGCCGGGGAAAAACGCTTACAGCCCATACCTCGAGGGCTATCATTTTACCGTGATAACGGACCATAGTAGCCTGCGTTGGCTTAAAAATTTACAAGACCCTTCAGGCCGACTTGCACGTTGGATTCTACAAATGCAAATGTACGATTTCGAAATAATACACCGAAAGGGTAGTCTACATAAAGTACCCGACGCTCTATCACGTTTACACGAAAACATTCCGGAGAATAATATCGAAGATGATAGAAATAATCAAACCGCGACAGTTCTTGCGAGCATGTTCCAAACACAAGTCATTAGCCAGTTAACAGCAATAGCCACCCTTCAAGATAAATGGTATGATTCCAAAAAACTTAGCATTTCCAAATATCCAATGGCTAATCCAGACTGGAAAATAGAAGGTGACAGCTTATACCACAAACGACCAATAAATTATAAGGAGGAGTACCTGGCTAATGACTTGGACGAATGGAAATTTGTTCCCAGGAACAAGGAAAAACGCGGAATATTAGCTGAGGTTCACGAAGATCCACAAGCAGGTCATCTGGGACGTGACAAAACCTATCAGAGGCTTTCCCTTCGATATTTTTGGCCGCGAATGTATAGGGACGTCGCAAAATACGTACGACAATGCCAAGAATGCCAACTAACCAAAGTCGAGCAGGCAGCACCAGCTGGCCTTATGGGTAGTAAAATCTTCGACCAACCATGGTCAGTAATAGCCGCAGACATTATGGGACCGTTACCACGTAGTAAAAACGGATTTTGCTACATCTTAATAATCCAAGACCACTTAACAAAATGGATTGAAGTATGCCCATTACGAACGGCCACCGGTAAAAAGATAGCGCAAGCTTTGGAAGATCTAATCTTTTCCCGTTGGGGTGTTCCAAAAATATTGTTGACGGATAACGGTACAGAATTCGTCAATAATACCCTTAAAACGCTAGCTTCCGACTACGGCATCCGACAGGCTACTACACCCCCGTACCACCCTCAAGCAAACCCAGTAGAGCGGGTTAATAGGGTTATGAAGACAATGATAGTCGCCTATATCGAGCAGGGCCATCGCGAATGGGACCAATATCTACCACAACTACGTTTTGCGTATAATACTGCCACTCATTCGGCATTAGAAACATCTCCCGCGTTCCTTAACGTAGGTCGCGAGCCTCTACCAGCTCGCTGCTTTCGGGAGGGGAGGGGGACAGCCGTCGATGTATCTCTCGACGGCCAAATAACCGAACGAGAAAGGTGGTCAGAGAGAATGTCGAAATTAGGCGACTTGAGGAAGTTGGTCGGGGAAAACATAGAAACCGCGTTTGAAAAACAGCGACAACAATACAATCGTAATAGGAGAGAACGTGAATTTGAAGTTGGCGATTTAGTGCTAAAACGCCAGCGTGTCCTTTCCTCGGCAGCACAAAACATCGCTGCTAAGCTAGCCACTAAGTTCCACGGACCCTTTAAAATAGGGCGCAAAATATCACCCCTGGTATACGAGATCGAGACAATGGAAGGCAAGTTAGCAAATAAAATTCATGTGCAGGACCTTAAACCCTACGTTTCGACCGATTAGGGCGGCAGACACCCGTTATCGAAATTAAATGTGACAAAGTGATGACGTAGTTGGGAGGTGAAGGGCGCACGTTAACCATCTTACTTCATACAGGTGAAAATGGAGGACAGCCAGTCCGACACCCGGGAGGAGGAGCAGTCCTTCACCACGGCGAAGGACTGCACCCACCACCCCTCCGAGACGGACTCGTCGGACTCCGACTCGTCTTTGGACGAATACACCAAAATCCGCTACATCCCGTCCGTCGGCCGAGGCCTAGAACTGCTGCCGATGATGTTGGCCGCACAAAAGGCGGCGGCGGAAAACCGCCCCACGGCCGCTGCCGGAGGAGGGCGCCCATTAAAAGAGCCCCCGATCAAGAGCCCGGGGGAACCGAATAAGGAGGGCCGATCAAAACCCGCAGAGCCCGCTCCCTCGACCTCCATCTCCGAGGAGGACCGACGACACTTCCTAGAGAGACATGCGGAGGAGATAAAGCGCGAGACTATGGCCCGGTGGGGGGTGGGGGCCCACGTGTTTAGGAACCCCACAATCCTCCAAGATGCCATGGCCGCCTCCGACCGGAAGTGTTGGAACTGCGGCGGCCAGGGCCACGGGCACACCCGCTGCCCCCGTCCCAAGAGACGGTATTGCCACCGCTGTGGCCAACCGGGGGCGACCGTATGGGACTGCCCCTACCGCCATCGGGAGTGGCACGCTCTATGCCCCCGCATGGCGGGAAAAAAACGGCTCGAGGCTGAGAAACACGAGGGCTGGAGGCGATAAGCCCTCCGCCCGAGGGCGTCCTTCCCACCATCCCAGGCCGCACCATAGACGCCTGCGAAGGCGAACCCCGGGCACGAGCTCGATCTATACCGGGGCCAGATGAAGAGCAGGGACCCCAACCATCGGGAACCAAGAAGCCGCCGACCATCCGTGGCTAGGAAGCCGACGGCGGAAAAGGGCGCAATACGTTGGCGGAGGAGTTGAGAAGAGGCGCCCGGCGGACATCCTCCATCGGCCCATGGGCCAAGTCCCCCAAACCCCCCAACAAGAAGAAAAGACTGAAAATACCTAGTCCTAGATAACGTGGTTGTCTGTCCTGTATCGTCTACAGATTAACCTTAGTCAAGCACTCCGGTGTAACATCGACTGTCCGTCCGTATGGGCTTAGAGGCCATATATTATGTAACGTCTGTAATCGTCCTAAGGAAGGACCTCTTGGAGCTACGGTGGAGCGAGAATCGATGCCTATCGTGGGCGGTAGAGCTAAAGTGAGGCGACGAATAAATCCGGCCTCCTTCGGGGGGGGGGGGGGGGGGGGGAGTTGTGACGGGGCTTAGCGGCCCCGCACAGGGCTCCCACCCTTGCGAGGCAGGCCGGCCGGTAGAGTAGGGTCTCTCTCTCTCGACCCGACGTCGCGCGCTCGCTGCACCGTTGCTCCAAGGAAGGCCCGCGTTAAATGAGCTATACTAATTATTGTGTGAACGCCGAGAGGCACGTAGGTCTTGGCGAGTACGGCCGCCAAGGAAGGAAAGAGAACCGATGCGCTAAGGAGTAAGGCTGGCAGAGGGCAAATATCCGGCAGCCCGAGTGGCCATGAGGGCAGCTGGACGAACGGAGGAGCCCTGATGATAACCGACGGGGGACCGGGACTTCTTCGAAGGTGGACGAGCGGGCGCCAAAGCGTTCGCTAAAACGCCACCCCTGGACCGGACGAAGGCCGGAGCGCCGACCTTCGCAATAGGAGCCCAGTCGGGATCGATCGCAGCGCGCGAGATCGAACCCGACACCAGCCTTGACCGTGAGCGCCAATAGGGATCTAGGCTAGGGCGCGTAGCGCTACTTGAAGCGGCCAGGCAAATTAGGGGCTCTTTCTCGTCACTTAGAGTGCGACCGTGCGACCGAGCGCAAGCTATAAAGAGCGAGTACTGAGAGCTGACGAATAGAAGGGGAGAGAGAGACAGAGACAGGAAGACCGCCAAGTGACGAGAGACGAGAGCCAGAAAGCCTACGAAGGCAGATTTTCGTCTGTAGAAGACGAGTGAAAGAAAGGTACGCCTCATGTAGTTCTGCCGCCGCCTTTATTGTTGTGATCCCGGTGTCGATTTCTCGCGATTCCACGTTTTCATAGTAATGTTCGTAGGGCCTTCAGCCAAATAGCTCAGCCTTCCTTGGGGCGACTCGTCTAGTCGCCTCTAAGTCCGGCGTTTAGGGCGATCGTTCGCCGAACAAGCGGCTCGGCCGCCATTTTGCGACACGCCACTTGTTCGCCACGCGGGCGAACAAAGCGAGACTTGCCTTCTATTGTCCGATCTCGCCACCTTATACCAGGCGACTCTCGCGAGCGTAACCGATGGTAGACATTTCTTCTCTTTCGAGAGACCGCTCTTGTCGGGAGCCCATCATCTTGGCCTTAGAGGCAAGGGGCTGAATATCTTTTATGACATCTTTTGCGTTAGTCCTTCGGGGACCGAAACCCTCGTATCGCCGCAGTTAGATTGTACAGGGGCCTTCGTGGCCAAGGCTTGAACGCGCGCTAGCTCGAGCTGGTTAGGTGTAATTAGTTTTTAAAGCCGTATCGCCGGCCGTATTAGGAAATAAACGGTTGTTAGATTCGAACTCGTGTCGCGTGAGTTTCCTGCCTCGCAACGGGGATCCCGATTTCTTAAGTTCCCATCCCTCTCTACCTTAAAGGGGCCAGTCGGGCCTAAATTTCTTAACTTCCCCTGCCGAGCTTTGGTCTTTCCGAGCTCGTGTCGAGAATATTCTAAGCTTCCACGAGCGGCCTTCTTGCGAAGGCCTGGCGCCCAAAAGACACGAGACCGGAGAGGCTAACCTGGCCTAAGTTTACCCTGTACGATTGCCACCCTCGCGACAGGCAGTAATCGTACAGCTGGGAATACGGTGGCAAGTTATATCTACACTTGTTATTCATAGGACAAATAATAGAACTATCTCCGATAGCAAAGAATTTAAATATACAAATTCCTATTATAAAATTGGAACGCATTGATGCAAGTATGTACCCTAATTTAGTTGAAAATACTATTATAATTTTATGAATGGTCAAAGCAACAAAAGCGTTTTGTTTTTAACACAGTTAAGCCCAGAGTCAATAAGAATACACAGTCCGCTGCGGGTGATAGTAGTATCGATGGATTTTGCCACAACAAAATCAATTCATGTTCTACGCGAAATAATATTAGCACTGCAAACGACAGTCATTTTAGTCACAACGAACTTTGCATGTTGATGCACTCAGATAAGGACGCTGATAATGTAGAGACTGCAGATTTGGTGACCTGTACAGAAATTAAAAGGCATATCAAAGAAGAGGATAGTGGTAACAGAATGGATAGCTTGCCGGCCGACAACACATGCAATCTAGATAACAACCTACACTCATCAGACAATGTTCCCAATGAGAATACATTTACCATCAATAAAGATATAAGTTATGATGATGTTAACACAGCCAATTTAAGTACCTTTGAAAAAGATAATAATTCTGATAAGGAAGAATATAAAATCAATGTAACTCAAAGTATTGCCGATAATGAGGCATGTAATCAATCTGATATACATCCTAAGAAGGCTACCACTATATTGGGTGAAACTAATAGCACTGATTGCTCGGATATTCTGGCCCAAATCTTATAGACAAGCATAATGCTAACAACGATACCTATAATATACCTATAATAGATAAGTATAATAAGAATGAGACTTTCACCATGGATACCTCTAAAAGTAATTGTCAGTCAAACAATGATGAACTCGAGAATCATTGCAGAGACGATACTGCTAATCTACATATATCTGAGATTCCTCACATGTCTGCAAGTGAAAGTGACTCTGAAAGTAGAGGAACAGATAATGACTCAAATTACATACCGCAAGACACTGACTCTGAAGATAGTGATTTTGGTACGTTCCCAGAGGACAGGAGCACAACACGAAATAATAATAATGGAACGCAGATTTCGTCGAAAAGTATAGATACCTCAAACAATTGTAACAAGGATGTCACTGTGTGTGATGACACAAAATTAACAGTTGCTGTATCTCAAGCAAAAGGCAGATGCAAAAAGAACTTCTGCATTTATTGCAAGACATTGCAAACAAGAATCGCCAGACATCTGGAAGCTGTGCACGCTAAAGAACAAGATGTTTTAAAATGTATACAACTGCCAAAAGGTACATACCAGCTTGTCTGCCACTGTGCTTCCGCCTTTTTGGTTGCGCTACTGCCAACCCTGCATTTATTGCAAGACATTGCAAACAAGAATCGCCAGACATCTGGAAGCTGTGCACGCTAAAGAACAAGATGTTTTAAAATGTATACAACTGCCAAAAGGTACATACCAGCTTGTCTGCCACTGTGCTTCCGCCTTTTTGGTTGCGCTACTGCCAACCCTGCCAACTGACAACACATGGAACATAAAGAGCGCGCTTATATGAATTTCCGCCGAACACTAATACTTCTTGTATTCTGCTGTGTCGTAGATGGAACACTCTTTGTGTCGAACACATGTTACACAGTGTTCCATCTACGATGGTCCTTAATTTTCCATCCTTAATTTTGAACCTTATGGTTGATATCAAATATTCTATGCCAAATTTCAGACCTTTCAGATGTTCGGTTGTATCGTAGTAACCGAGCAATAATACAACAACCGTTTTCTTTGAAGTATATAGTGTTCCATTTGACGAAATACAGTGTCTCCCTATGTCTCTCTCTGTCTCTAAATAGAAAATCCGCACTGTTTGAATTCCATTGCATTCGATTGAATTCAGTTCAATGTTTGATTGAAACATTGGCAAATTTTCGGACGAAATAAAGTGGCCCGCTATTTTTAAGGAGTAGTGTATTTGAGAAAGAAAGTATCTTCCTGCATAAATACTAATATATGTATTGTTTTAGGTAGCACGGAAAGAAGAAAAATTATTGATACCATACGACGAAATGGTAATTTTCTTCATAATACTAATGCTCACTATAATACTGGTGAACTAATAGTGTGCAGAAGGCTGCAAGAAATAAAACGACGTTCGGCAACAGATTTCCATATTTGTGCCAAATGCAAAGGGTATTTTACCAAAAATAACCTTCGCCATCATGCCCAAAAATGTACCGGAAGGTAAAGGTCATGGGCCGTAAAGTTGCAGGATTAAGTCATAAAAATGCTAATGACACTCTGCGCAAGCGCGTATTCCCTATATTAACACATTGACAGCCGGCCCCGCGAAAACGCGGATTTCCGACTCTTGTGTTTGAGCGCCAGCCCCACGATACCGCAGATTGTTGCACGATGTGTGGATGTTCTTTTGCTGATATGAG
Organism: Ectemnius continuus; assembly: GCA_910591665.1. NCBI lineage: Eukaryota > Metazoa > Arthropoda > Insecta > Hymenoptera > Crabronidae > Ectemnius > Ectemnius continuus. The sequence continues at coordinate 212,692 of CAJUYD010000010.1, forward strand.
TGTCTTACATATCGATTCGTATTTAGTTGCCATGACTACGCCGATCTTTATTTGTTATACTCTAAAGACAAAACGTGCACAACTGTTCAGAAACAGTCCAGGCAAGAATCACTCTGGAGCAGTGTGTTCTACAAGCAGTACACCAGTCGTACGCTCCTGTTTCTGGTTGAACAGTATAACAAGTTTTTTTTATAAAAGATGAGTACTGGTGCTCCGATTTTTATACGAGAACCCCATCGTTCGCCGCTATAATGTCACGGAATAGGTTTCGCCAGATTTGGAGGACGTGGCATTTTTCAAACAACCAAACAATAACTGATGCTCATAAACTTGAGAAGATTCAGCCCATTCTGAGCTATTAATTAGATAAACTCAAATCGGTATATACGACTAGGAAAGAACTTTCGCTTGATGAATCCATTATTCCGTGGCGTGGAAAATTATCTTTAAAAACATACAATCCGGCAAAGATAATAAAGTATGGTTTACTTTGCCGTATGCTATGCGAAGCAAGGACCGGATATGTTTGCAACATGGAGATATACTCTGCAGAAGGTAAAAAATTGGACCAGACAATAATGTCATTACTAGATAAAAATATAAGTTTGGGATGCCACGTATACATGGACAACTATTATAATAGCATTAAAATCGCAGAATTGCTTATGACAAATGGTACACGAGTTTGTGGTACAATTAGACAAGATAGGGGTGTTCCCGAGTCTTTACGGCATCTCAACTGGAAAACTGGAGAACATAGATGGAAAAGAAAGGGTGAAGTTTTGGTACAGGCGTGGAAGCCGAAACAGAAGGTGGTATACATGATTTCCACGATACATTCGGCAGAATTAATGAAAACAAATAAAACACACTGGAAAACGAAACAAGAAATCATAAAACCGCATTCCGTCACAGACTAGAATAAATATATGATGGGTGTAGATTTGGCAGATCAATATTTATCATATTATTCCATCATGAGAAAAATTGTGAAGTGGACAAAGAAGACAGTGTTGTTTCTTTTAAACTGCGCAATGTTTAATGCATTTAGATTATATACTGAATTAAACGGTAACATTATAAAATATAAACGAGTTTTATATACTGTTGGACGTTCCTGGATCGAGGAATTCGCAAATGCTCAAGACTTAATTCATACTCCTTGTACTTCGCATTTTGATACTTCAAGTACTGTACTTGTTCCTACCTCGCACACCAAAATTTGATAGCCCCCAGAGACTTTCGGGTGATATGAAGAAACATAAAGTTACCAGAATTTTGGGATCAGGGACAAAAAACCGATACGTACGACGCCCATGTAGAGTTTGCGCTGCTGGTAAAAAAAGAAGCGAGAGTAGGTTTATGTGTGCTGAATGCTTAGTACCTTTACATCTTGGACAGTGTTTTCAGAAATATCACACTTGCGTTACATATTAAAACTTTTGTTTTGAGGTTACATTATATATACACTACTCCACAAAATTAGCGGGTCGCTTTATTTCGTCCGTTAATTGCCAATGTTTGAGCAACTGTAACTTCGCGAGAAAAAAATCGTACAATAATGTGCATACGCTCATTTTAACGCGCCAAGCTTCTACTTTAAAAGCCTCAGATCCTAATTTTTCCAACAATCATTTTTCTTGTGTGACAGAGTGTGAGAGAGTGACAGAGACTCAGTGACCAGTCGTGCAAGCTGGCCAAGGAGACGAGAAAATCAACGCCGCTCTTCCCCTCCGCAGCTCAGGTCCTCCGGGCGCTTCCCTGGGCGCCAGGCCCCGAAATCGAGACCAATATTTATCATATTTTGCAACCCGGAGGAGATGGTCAACCTGAGAGGGAGAGCAAGGGCGGCGGACCACGCGGATATTAGCCCGGCCGGCTAGTTGTTCGGGAGAGGGGCGGGGAACAATGGAGGCCGGGGACAACATACTGTGCAACACAGATAGCCAAAAGAGACACGACTTCTCTGGTTAACAAACGCCCTGTTTATTTATGTCGGGCGAGCCGACGGTGCTTTTTTTTTTTTTTTTTTTTGACGCAGTGAAAATCCCTGAACGGATACCCCGTCTCTCCGGGGGGAGAGGCGGGGTTACGTGGGGCTTGCACCCACTAAAAACACTGCGGTGACCTCGGAGACATGACGGGACGGGCCCTGGGGAGACCAGAGGATGCTACCAGGACCCGCCGCTGTCTCGGCACAGATAGTGCCACATGCCCGGGGGAGAGGAAATGCCCTCCCCCCGTTCGATACACTGTTGTTGTTTGGGCGATGGGCGGGCCACACACCCATCACCCCTTCACGCGGCCGGAGTGCAAAGGAGGGACTCAGCCCCCCAGCTGAGCCCCCCCGCCGACCGCGCGGACGTTTTTGTGCCGCGGGAGAGCCGTGGCTCTCTCCCGCGGCCGTCCCCCGTAGATGTTCCGGAAGGAGGGGAGGGAAGAGGAGGTGGCGAAACCATCACGGTGGCGCCTGGAGGTCGGGCCTCCTTCTCCTCCCCCTGCCCCTCCGCCCGGGGGGAGCCGACGGTGCTACAAACTAATTAACCTACGGCAAACCGGACTATCGCGCTCCCGGTCCTAGGCCACGAAGGCCCCTGTACAATCTATCCCCGCGGTAGTGGGTGGTCAAGAGTTCGGCCGAGAAGCGGCCGGAGATGCTAAGAACCGCTGGTGGTTACGGCCGAATAAAGCGGGATCCGCGATGCCGCACAAGCGGAAAATCGACCGAGCGATCCCGGCAACAAGTGGCAAGATGGCCACCACTTGGTTTGGCGAACGCGATTCTTAGGTGCTACCGTGTGACTCAGTGCGACTTGCGAAGTCGCCCCAAGGAAGGCAGGACAGTTACAGGCTTTTCTGACTCTAAGAACAACTACAACAATTGCGAGGAACCCGACTACCGGGCTCGGAACTTCTACGCAAAGAATCTAATGGAAGGGCACGAAGGCGTGAGGCTTACCGTGATCTCCTAGGCTCGCCGGCTCTTAAACTCCAGGCTACCTGGGTCGGCTTTACATCCGGTCGTCCGGTGAGCTCACAATCGGTCTCTCGCTTTTCTCTCCCTCGTCCTCTCACGAGTCTCCCTTTTCCTCTCACTCGTCACTCTCTCCTATACTACTAATAAGCGCTCGGATACAAATTGTCGCTAGGACGGTCGCAATCTGAGTGACGAGCGAGAGTCCCTAATTCGCTACGTAGCCTCACACCCTCAGCGCCACTACCCCTCGAGTCCTCCCGTGGCTCCATCTATTAGGCGGTGTCGCAATCGACCCCGCGCGTTACGATCGACTTCGACCTCTTCTATCGACCGCTTGAGACCGCTGTCCTTTCGGTCGACACCAGGAGTGACGGGCTCCCAACTCCCCGCTCCGACGTGCTTGGGTTGGCCGTCCGTCTTCCAGGGCAGCTCCGGCGTCCCGTATGCTGGCCCCAGCTCGCTCGGCCTGGGAGGATTGACCATCCTCGGAGCCGAACTTATCTCCAAACCTAATAGACAGCCGTTCCACTAGGCGGCTCAGTCCGTCGCGCTCACCTAGGTGCCTCTCGGCGTTCCAAATTCGCATTAATGCCTGTCTTATTTGCCTGTGCCTGCCTTGGAGCAACGATGGTGGTAAGGCCCGCACGCTCGGGCGAGTGAGAGATAGGGAGAGAGTGGCGTCGCGGGCGTTCCCCTGGCCTCCCTTGCCGGAGGGAGGAGTAACGTTGTGGCGAGGCTAACTTGCCCCGTCACAGAACATATTTAATAATTCTTGGGAGCGATATTCCGATCAGAATGATATATGTTCATAAAATATGTGGAAAATATACATGGTTCCAGTAAGAACCATAAAACATACAGCAGGTTATGTTATAAGGTGTTTGGTGACACCAATCGTTTTCCAATCGTTTGACTATAAAAATAATCAGTCTTCCGAACAGAAAATGGAATTTAAAGCATATTGATGTATTTACAAAAGATATATTAGGTTAGTCATCAAAGTTGCTGCAAAATATATTTAATCCGTATAAAAACATTAAAATGTAAAAAATGCGCCAAGTAGTTTGTGTTCCCGACAAAATTGAAATATAACGAAAAAGATAATAGGTATCATACGAGAAAGCCAAGTCTTCATTCAAAGAAACATCGATTTAGCTCGAATTAGCAACAAACAATGAATTAACAATAAATTGGCGCTTAATAATTAAAAAAACTTGGCGTGTGCTCACTTGATTGCGACTTAAAAAGATAATGGGAAACTGACACCAATCACTAACTTTATTAAAATTTAATTTCTTTAAAAGTTCTTTTAGCAATATTACCAGAGCAAGTACCTCAAATGAAGCGTGCATACGCCAAGTTTTTTTTATTATTAAGTGAGAATTTATTGTTAATTCATTGTTCGTTGCTAATGCGAGTTAAATCGATGTTTCTTTAAATGAAGACTTGGCTTTCTCGTATGATATTTATTATCTTTTTTGTTATATTTCAATTTTGTCGGGAACTCAAACTACTTGGCGCATTTTTTATATTTTAATGTTTTTGTACGGATTTCATTATCTTCTACTCATGTTAAATAATAAACCTAACTATCCATTTGGCAGCACACAGGAAGGCTCATCGAATTTTATCTTATCTTTCCTACTTCTTTTAGAATTATCTGTCTGTAATTTTTAAATACAACGGCACTTGTTACATTCAAAATTCGAATATTAAATTTCTTTTTTCTCTTAATTGTCCTACAATATCAAGAGACTCGGTAGAATCTCGACGCCAAATAGTTCAAGTGTCAATTGTCCTATTATATTTAAGATAAGCCCGCGTTTCATGCGCTTTCCGGATCCGTGTTGATAGCAGAACTTGTAGAAGTAACACAGATTTAAATGAAGGAAAGGCAAAATTTCACAATGAACCAATCAGCATCCCGTGTTCATTTCCCATGTTTAATGACGGCTAACTTTCAGTATCATTGATTTTCATATCATCATTTCAGTATTGTGGATACAGTACTATTTTAGAAGACGAAGATTTGATGAAGTATAATATTAATAACCCATTTTTACTTGTAGGGTGAGCATCCCTCATTCATTCTTACCCTGCAAATTATGATTCTTTTTGCTTGCTTTTTATCTGGCTGGCTATGGATAAAAAATATTATTTAAAGGGGAATCGAAGGAGATTAGTTGTATCGGGGAATGTTGTTTCTGGATTCACTCCAATAGATTTATTGTAGTAAGTACATTCATATTTATACATACTAAACAGCTACACGTTATGAAAAATGCAATACTTTTGAACATGATTTGTGGAGGGGAACAAAATTACTTTGAATAATTATTAATTCTTTATTTCAGGTGGATCTATGGGTGAATATACATAATATTCCTGTACTTCAAGAAACAAACACTTGATAGTTTTCAATATTTCAATATTTACTGCAGAAAATAATGGAGTTCAGGAGGAGATAAATATATATAATAAAGGAGACATAATAGCTGTTACAGTCCACAAAACAGTCGCCGGACAGAAAGCGAAATTTGGTAGCATGTACAGGGTGAGTCACTTGCCTTTGAATCAGGTATTACCGACCGAGCGGCTACGCTCAGGCCTGCTCGGTTGGTAACACAGTTACCGACGGGTCTATATCGCTGTGGAGGGGAGAGACTGAGCTGGCGACGGGACTAGGCGGTCCGTGCCCAGCCATGGGGAACATGCCGTGCCAAGCCAGCAGAGAGGCCAGCTGGCCGCTACACGCTACGCGCTATGGCTTTGCCATAGCATATTTGCGAATGCATGCAAGCACCAGCTCACGCAAGCTGGCATAAATAATATATATTATATATAATATATATATTAAATATATATAATATACAGATATAATATTCTTAATATTTTTTATTTATATTATAATATTGTGACGGGGCAAGCTAGCCTCGCCACAAGAATACTCCTCACCCCCGCAAGGGAGGCCAGGGGAACGCCCGCGTGGCCACTCTCTCTCTCTCTCTCACTCGCCCGAGCGTTCGGGCCTCGTCACCATCGTTGCTCCAAGGCAAGCACAGGCAAATAAGACAGGCACTAATGCGAATTTGGAACGCCGAGAGGCACCTAGGTGAGCGCGACGGACTGAGCCGCCTAGTGGAACGGCTGTCCATTAGGCGTGGAGATAAGTTCGGCTCCGAGGATGGTCAATCCTCCCAGGCCGAGCGAGCTGGGGCCAGCACACGGGACGCCGGAGCTGCCCTGGAAGACGGACGGCCAACCCGAGCACGTCGGAGCGAGGAGTTGGGAGCCCGTCACTCCTGATGTCGACCGAAAGGACAGCGGTCTCAAGCGGTCGATAGAAGAGGTCGAAGTCGATCCTAACGCGCGGGGTCGATTGCGACACCGCCTAATGGATGGAGCCACGGGAGGATTCGAGGGGTAGTGGCGCTGAGGGTGTGAGGCTACGTAGCGAAATAAGGACTCTCTCTCGTCACTCAGATTGCGACCGTCCTAGCGACAACCGATTCCGAGCGTTTGAAAATACGAAGTGTAGTGACGAGAGAGAGAAAGAGGGATAAAGCGAGGCTAAGGAGACCATCGAGCGTTACACCGGACGACCGGATTAAGACCTCTGACCAGCTAGCCTGGAGAATTAGTGCCGGCGAGCACGGGTATTGAGTAGCGGCAGCGGCCGTTTGAAAACCACGGTAAGCCTCACACCTTCGTGCCCTTCCATTAGATTCTTCGCGTAGAAGTTCCGAGCCCGGTACTCGGGTTCCTCGCAATTGTTGTATTTATTGTTAGAGTCAGATAAGCCTGTAACTGTCCTGCCTTCCTTGGGGCGACTTCGCGATTCGCACTGAGTCACGCGGTAGCACCTAAGAATCGCGTTCGCCAAATCAAGTGGTGGCCATCTTGCCACTTGTTGCCGGGACCGCTCGGTAGATTTTCCGCTTGTGCGGCATTGCGGATCCCGCTTACTTCGGCCGTTTCAACGCGCGATTCTTCACATTTCCGGCCGCTTCTCGGCCGCATTCTTGATCACCCGCTACCGCGGGGTTAGATTGTATAGGGGCCTTCGTGGCCTAGGACCGGGAGCGCGATAGTCCGGTTTGCTGTAGGTTAATTAGTTTGTAGCACCGTCGGCTCGCCCGACATAAATAAACAGGGCGTTTGTTATCGAGAGAAGTCGTGTCTCTTTTGGCTATCTGTGTTGCATAGTGTGTTGTCCCCGGCCTCCCTTGTTCCCCGCCCCTCTCCCGAACATCTAGCCGGCCGGGCTAGCATCCGCGTGGTCCGCCGCACTTGCTCTCCCTCTCAGGTTGACCATCTCCTCCGGGCTGCTAAATATTATAAATATTGGTCTCGGTTTGCGGGGCCTGGCGCCCAGTGAAGCGCCCGGAGGACCTGAGTTGCGGAGGGGAAGCGCGGCGTTCATTTCCTCGTCTCCCTGGTCGGTTTGCACGACCCGCTGATCAGGGAAAACGGTGGTAATATATATTATATATTTGCATTGCCTTATGCTCGTGTGAAATCAGAATTGAATATGCAATGCCGGAAATTTCTCCATTTATTGCAAGACCGATGTCGGTAACTCATGCATTCGCAAATATGCTATGGCAAAGCCATAGCGGGTAGCGTGTAGCGGCCAGCTGGCCTCTCTGCTGGCTTGGCACGTCATGTTCCCCATGGCTGGGCACGGACCGCCTAGTCCCGTCGCCAGCTCAGTCTCTCCCCTCCACAGTGGGACAGACCCGTCGGTAACTGTGTTACCGACCGCGCCTACGGGATAGAGGGATAGACGCTGGCGCGGTCGGTAATACCTGATTCAAAGGCAACTGACTCACCCTGTTCACTCGGTATGCATGACTTTTGAAAAGCCTCATCTTAGGGGTGAGGGCCTCCTGCCGTAGCCCTTTAAAAAAATGTTGCATACCGGATGTACATTCTACCAAATTTCACTTTCTGCTCGGCGGTTGTTTTGCAGATTGTGATCATTATTATGTCGGATGCTGTACGTCATAAAAATTATGTCTAAGCGAGACCCTTATCTTAAGATAACATTATTAAACGTAATGAAGCATATTGAATATCGCATTACACTTTTTGTACATGCTTTCTACTGTGACGGGGCGTAGCGGCCCCGCACAAGGCTCCCACCCTTGCGAGGCAGGCCGGCCGGTATGGTAGGGTCTCTCTGTCTCGACCCGACGTCGCGCGCTCGCTCCACCGTTGCTCCAAGGAAGGCCTGCGTAAAATGAGCTATACTAATAATTGTGCGAACGCCGAGAGGCACTTAGGTCCTGGCGGATACGGCCGCCAATGGCGGAAAGGGACCGAGGCGCAAAGGAGTCAGGCTGGCAGAGGGGAAATATCCGGCAGCCCGAGTGGCCATGAGGGCAGCTGGACGAACGGAGGAGCCCTGAAGATAACCGACGGGGGACCGGGACTTCTTCGAAGGCGGACGAGCGGGCGCTAACGCGTTCGCTAAAACGCCACCCCTGGACCGGACGAAGGCCGGAGCGCCGGTCTTCGCGCGAGGAACCCAGTCGGGATCGATCGCAGCGCGCGAGATCGAACCCGACACCAGCCTTGACCGTGAGCGCCAATAGGGATCTAGGCTAGGGCGTGCAGCGCTACTTGAGGCGGCCAGGCAAATTAGGGGCTCGTTCTCGTCACTTAGAGTGCGACCGTGTGACCGAGCGCAAGCTAGACCCCGAGCGACTATTGAGAGGGATAAGAAAGAGAGAGAGAGCCTACGAAGGACAGAGAAGCGCCCACCAGATTATCCGAAGGCCGAAAATCTATTAGCTCCCGAAGCTAGGCCAAGCTAGGAGTGGAAGAAAGGTACGCCTCATGTAGTTCTGCCGCCCGCCTTTATTGTTGTGATCCCGGTGTCGATTTCTCGCGATTCCACGTCTTTCTAGTATTGTTCGTAGGGCCTTCAGCCAAATAGCTCAGCCTTCCTTGGGGCGACACGTCTAGTCGCCTCTAAGTCCGGCGTTTAGGGCGATCGTTCGCCAAACACGCGGCTCGGCCGCCATTTTGCGATACGCCACTTGTTGTTCGCCACGCGGGCGAACAAAGCGAAACTTGCCTTCTATTGTCTGATCTCGCTACCTTATACCAGGCGACTCTCGCGGGCATAACTGATTGTGAATATTTCTTCTCTTTCGAGAGAACTCTCTTATCGCGAGCTCATCATCTTGTTGCCTTAGGAGCAAGGGGCTGAACACCTGTTTCATCATCTTTTGCGTAGTCCTCCGGGGACCGAAAACGCTCGTATCGCCGTGGTTAGACTGTATAGGGGCCTTCGTGGCCTAGGCTTGAACGCGCGCTAGCTCGAGCTGGTTAGGTGTAATTAGTTTTTAAGGCCGTATCGCCGGCCGTATTCGGAAATAAACGGTTGTTAGATTCGAACTCGTGTCGCGTGAGTTTCCTGCCTCGCAACGGAGATCCCGATTTCGTAAGTTCCCATCCCTCTCTACCTTAAAGGGGCCAGTCGGGCCTAAATTTCTTAACTTCCCCTGCCGAGCTTTGGTCTTTCCGAGCTCGTGTCGAGAATATTCTAAGCTTCCACGAGCGGCCTTCTTGCGAAGGCCTGGCGCCCAAAAGACACGAGACCGGAGAGGCTAGCCTGGGCTAAGTTTGCCCTGTGCGATTGCCGCCCTCGCGACAGGCGTTAATCGTACAGCTGGGAATACGGTGGCACTACCTACTTAGTTACTTTAGTTTTGCCGGAAATGATATTATGCAACCAAGTCCTTATTTGCGGTACATTGCGATTATTTAAACATTTGTTTTGCTGTTTCGCTTTAGTTATTTGAGTACCCGAAGGCAATCGTTTTTCGGCAACTTCGGTTCTAAAAGTTTCAAGTATAACAGATCGTTCTTCTTCGGTCCACCGAGTTCTCTTTGTTCTACCAAAAGGTGATGTACTTCGTTTGCGCTTAGTCCCAGAGAGATTCTCTGACGCGGTCAATGTGCTTCGTTTGCGCTTAGTCGCAGAGGGTTTCTTCGGCGCGGTAGATGTACTTGCTTGCACAATATCATCAATAGCACTATCATGCAAGGACTCTCCAATGGCTTCCTCTCTGTCACTTTCACTTTCAGCAGATTCGTTGTTTTCATTTGGTTCTTCATCGTTACCTTGGGCAATCTCGAGTAACTGAGATATTTTTAAAATTTCAGTATGTGGTAAGGACTGTCTATAATAATTTTTATGAATTTCCTTTTCATGGCCCATAAAATTAGCCAAGTCAGTTACTTCATTTTCAGATAAATTTAACGCGATACATTTAGTCGCAATATGCTTTTGAAGTTGCGTACCCCTTAAAGTGTTTGGCAAATCTGCATTGCATTCAACTGCGAATTTGCGCATTAAAATACATGCACGTAAGTAGCAAAACCTTTTTTTGCTGTACCCTCGAGTACCGAATACATATGGATTAGTTTTAGGCACATCTACGTCCTCGCGAAGTTTTATAAGAAGTTCGACACATTCCAATAACGGAGAATACTGTCAGCGGTAGTTTACGAGTGCGAGACACTCGGAGGTAAGCCGGCCGGAAAAGTCCACGTGCAAGATCTCAAGCCGTACGTGGAAGCCGGGGATAATTAGAGTAAATAAGAGTAGTATTAGTGGGTAGTATGGTGTGTAAAATTGGTTGGTGATGGGAATTGACGAGACCGGACGAAGATTTAATCCGGAGATGTGCCTTTTTCCTCCCCTCCGACCCTCCTCCCATAGCATCCAACGAGCTGCAATGGACCGAAGTAGCCTGGCTATCCGAGGCAGCTGGCGGGGCAGGCGAAGGATCGCCAGGGAGGAACCAGCGGAGCAGCGGGAGCTAACCCCGGACCACCGGAGGGACGACCTGACCACCTGGATCGGCGCCCAGCCGACACAGGGGGATGAGTGGCTGGGGGCGCTCCAGGCGTGGGCCGACCTGATCAGGGTCGACAGTAAACAGCACCAGGCCCAGGTGGACGCGCGGGTCATCGAACGGGCCCGGGAGGAGGCGGCCGAGGCCGCCAGAGCAGAGAGGCAGAGGGAAGCCTTCCTGCGGGAGGCCCTCCGACGCCTCAACATCTCGAGGCAGCAACTACGGGACGGGAGCGAGCCGCCCCGCACGCCCCTCACCTGCTGGCGCTGCCGGCGTAAGGGCCATACAGCAGCCCGCTGCCCGCGCCAAAGACCAACCCGGGAGCGCTGTGGCCGCTGCGGCTATGCCGGATCCCCAGCCACTCGGTGCCCATACCGGCTGGAGGGCTGGCACCAGGCCGGACCCGAGCTCGCCACCCTCGGGCGGAAGTACTCGGAGGCGCTAGCCCGAGCCCGCCGGGGCTAAGACTCGGAGCCAACAGGCTAAGGAGGAGGAAGGCCACCGAACACCCGTGACCGACTAGGGGAGAGATGCCAAGGGCAACCGCCACCGGCCGGAGGGCCAGCCCTGGCCAAGGGCCGAAGTAGGAAGTCATCGTGGCGAGAAGAGCGGCGGCTAAGTGTCACTCGGCCGAGTGACCGAACACCGACGAGCAGAGCCGAAGCGGCGAGCGCTTCACCGCTCACGAGCGCGGCCAGCGAGCCGATCAACTCGCTGAGCCGATCGCCGACGAGCGCCGAAGCCAGCCGAAGTCGGACGCCGCCGCAGCCAGCCGACGCCGAGCCGACAGGAGCCGAGCGCGCCCGACTAAGACCGAGCGCGTCACTTCAACGCGGTGTGCCACCAGCGGCACATCACCTGCTCCTGTCACGGGACTTAGCGTCTACGACTGACTTCCACGCGGCCTGAAGAGGAAGAAAGACATCAGCTACCTTTCCCAATCCCATTCACCTGAAACCAAAGCTTGCACGACCATTTACCATGCGAATGCCACTCATTTAGACGAACGACGCGGAGTTCAGTTAGAACGAACTCCGATACTAGGGTATGTCTCTTAGAAGTTATTTTGCGAGGAACTTTTGGAGCCACGGCCACGCGTTGCGAGGCAAACATCGAGACCAGACAGTGGGAGGCGAGGTGGTTCGCCCGGTGGGCTCATGCTAATGGGGGGGGGGGGGGGGGGGGGGGGGGGGGGGGGGAGTTGTGACGGGGCAGAATTGCCTGTCACAAGTCGCCCGCTCCGAAGCGCTCTCGCCGCACACTCGCCACGCGATACGAACAACCGTCGCTCCAAGGGTTACCGCCTAGGTTATGCGCACATATTGCTTAAGGAATGCCTCTTTTGTCGAGCCCTTATTTAGAGACAACTACGCCTAGTCGATCGAGGAGCGGGAGATAAGCTCGTGGATAAGCGACCAGGATGGCTAAGGCCACGAACCATGAAGAGTGTGTCGGTCCACCAGGAGAGTCGACCGAACCACTCGGAGCCTGCCGAGACGACGGTAGCCGTGACGTCAGCCAGCAGCCGTCGTGACGTAGGAGCTCCCAGCGTCGCCGACTGAAGACAGCGGCGACTAGCGTAGCGTAGCGAGGCGTCGATCCCAGCGCGCGGGAATCGATACGCCAGCCCTCGACAGCGATCGATAACGATCGACGCGCCGGCACCGAGAGATCGAACGGGTAAAGCGGCAACGTAACGCTGGGTCGAAATTGCGGTAGGACCGGAAACCGGTCACTTTGCGAGCGACTATCTAAGCGGACTAACGTTCTAGACGCGAGTGCGTGAAGAGAAGAGCTAGCGAATTTCGAGGAGAGTTTCGAGAGTCACAAGTAAGCCCAGCGATTCTACCTGCCTGCCAGATTATCTGTTGGTCTCGGTGTCGGCCGTTTACGCTCCTGAGAGGCATCCCTAGCGCGGGTGACCACCGGTCACTTGAGCGGTCATCCCTTGGCGCGACCCTTCTGGTCGCAGCAAAGTCCCCGGTTCTACGGCATAGATTGTGAGGCGCACGAAAGCCGGTTTGCACGAATTGGGACTTTTCCGGAATTCGAGGCCAGACCATCGGCCTCCGCGAGCGATCCGCGACCGGTACAATTCAAACGGCGACGTTTGAATCGCGCGAGTACCAGCTCACTGGCGTGTTCCGACTAACTTGTACAAGCGTACGGCGAACGCGAATAGGCCGGGATATTGTAAACTTTTGGAATTTATATTGCCAACGGCTGCGGAAAAGCCGAGGGTCCGGACGGTCTGCGTTCGGACGCGAGCGACAGGGCTTTGGGTTCCGGCCGTTTCCGGCCGAATAAACGATCTTCGCCGCCCATCCGCGTGGGTTCTTTAGCTTCCTTTCTCTCCACGTCTTCACTCCGCCACTCTACCGTTTCCCGAGCTAGCTAGGTGAACAGCAGCGAGTCCCGCCAAGGACACCAAGGGTCACCTGGAGGGCTAACAGCCGGAAAGGAGAGCCGCCAAGAAATTCGGCCCTTCCCTGGGCCTGGCGCCCACGCGGCCCTCCGTTTTCTCCACCCTTACAGGAGCCTGAGGACCTTGGCGAGGTTGGAGCGTCTCCACCCGGGACCAGCGCGGACGGAGCCGGGGAATACGCTTACAACAATAACACAGGTACTGTTCTGCCCAATTTGCCGCGTATTGTAAATCGTACATACTTATTCGCTATTTCCTGCAGATTATTCGGTAGTGCTTTATACATGTCTTTGTAGCTCTGATCATTTATGCGCTCGTAATTTTTGAAATCTTCAATTAATATTCGCTCTATCTCGCCCGCTCTGCGTCTATTGAATAGCTGGAGAGATATTAGAGTAGCTTCAGCCAGGGACAACCACTTTGCATAAGAAGTAGCGTGCAGTAATTCATTATAATAACGTTGACGTATCTCTGGCAAATAGTTATGAAGTTTTTTTATGTCATCCGCCTGCGGTAGCACAACTTTTTTATGACGTTTCCTTCTAAGTTGTGTCTCTTCCACGGTTTTATTTACGCTCGTTCCGTAATCCTCATTCAATAACTGCAAGAAATCTTCAGCGTCACTTTTCTTTTCTTTGGCATGGGTTTTTATACATTCCGAAATCCACACATTTCCCACTTGCTTAATGGTTGTCCCCATGCGACTAGCGACAGAAGGCGCTAAATACACCTGTTCTGTAGCGTCATAACGTGCAAGTTCGTTAACTGCGCTGACGCAGGCGTCGTAAAATTTTGGATTATATATAGACGCAAAATCAGTTATTTCGTGATTCCATTTTTTTATGCAAAGCAAATATCGACCGAGTAAGCGAATTCTAGACCGAATGAGGTCGTGCTGATGCGCTAATTTGTATTTTAAACAAAGTTTATTAGCGTATCGTATAATTAATTCATCGCATCGTGCTATCCGCACAATATCATCTTCTCTAAGCACAGGGAAAACTACTTTTCTTAGTATATCGTTTGCTGCAGGATGGATGCGACCCAATAACTTCCTACCTAACACTTGTACTGCCCTAAAGTCAAGTTTCCCATGACATGCTTTGAAATAGTGCCTTATGTTCGATTTAAGGAAGAAACCTTTACATTTCCCACATGGTATAAAATCTTGCACTTTTCTATTATAGCTCTGACGCGGTCTTCGGCAAACAATAACTTGGCCAGTATTATACTTGGAATCAGTGTTGAACAAGAAGTTCCCGTTTCGTCGAATTGTTTCAATGATCTTTTTTCGTCCTGGCAGCCCTATAAGGTATGTTTCAGGTTACAAAGATATATCCAAGCTTTCCATTATCTTACAATAAGGATTAAGAAAACTTCGGAAAGCACAAATTTAAAATCTTGTTCTTTTTAGGTAATACAAAAGTAATAGAAAAAAATATTTTAGAATTTCAGATTATATCTTTTAATTAATGTGCTATAGCCCAAGTACAATGAAATTAAATTTTTAACGAACCTTTAGGTAGAAGTGCAAACTTTTTTACATCACTTTCATTCTTATGAACTCTCTCTAAGTGTCTGGCAATCTTACTTTGCAGTTTCTTGCAGTATAAGCAGAAGTCTTTTTTGGAACCAATACCGGACTGGGAATGTGGTACACTTAAGGTAGCATCATCATAAATTCTGCTGCCAGAGACGTTAATTGAAGTATCTAAACTACTTTGCGAATTATTTCTTTTACTGGTCGCGCTTGCATTGATTTCTTCTTCTGAGACATGAGCATCGATGGAGTTATCAGAACTGGCACTTTCGTCATCGGCTGGCACATAATCGGAATCGGGTTCGCTTCGACTTTCATTCGAAACGCCTGATGTACGTTCGCAATCCTTTTCTGTAGAGTGTATTATGCTTTCCCCATTCAAATCTTGTGACGGATCTTCTTGAGCATCTAATACAAGCGAACACGTTGCTGCTTCATCTACAGGGAACAAACGTAAAAAAGTGTTTTATAATATATTTATTATAAAATACTTTATATAAACACTTTATGACTGTGTTTGCGCAAGGCAGAGTTTAGGATGACTCGATTAAGTTGATAGATAGGCTAGTTAGTTTTAGGATCAGCAATGTTAATTTTAGGTAGATTGTAGTTAGGTTGTAGTCTAAGTTTTAATTAATGTCTTGTGATTTGCCACTAAGTCACAGGTCTATTGTCAATAAACACTTTTACACAATTCAGTTATTACAAGTTGTTGAATGTCTTTAAGTTATTGTACAGATTGAGTGAGTTTGGTGAGAACAAGTTTTGGAGCAAGCACCTCCGAATCTAATGGTTGGTAAGAAGAGCAAGCGACTCTCTTAACAGTAGAATAATTAGAGCAAGCAACTCTTAGGTGCGATCTCACCGATATCCAGGTACAGAGAGAGGGTGATCTCGGACTTCCCCAATATTTATAACCTCTCTCGACCTTCTGGAAGACTTCCTTACACTCGTCACTTCCGTCTTGGAAGTTTTGAAAGCCTTCAAGAAGGTGAGAGACAGTTTAGACTACAAAAACTAAGTCTGAGCGCGGCTAATTGCCGGTAAGGCGGCTACTGGAAGTCAACACTGCCGCGCTCAGCTATGACTTGTTGGGGAAGCCGATCTCAAATGATAACCAGCGGGCTTTAAATCCGCGACAACTGTCACACTTTACATTTGGAGTATCATTAACTTGTTATAACAATATATATTGGAAAAATTATACTACTTTATTTAATAATATATTTACGCCGTGGTGACCTGAATCGGACGCTACGAGAATGATTGCAGATACACAAAAAATTACGTTATGGGAACAAGATCGAATCGGTTGGTTGGTTTTTTTATTACAAAGTAATATATTGTGACGAAGTGTCCTCCCCCAACCCAAACATAAGACCGGAAGGCTAACTCGAAACCGCAAATTAGGGAAAACAACATAGCCTCCAGGCAAGGTCGTCCGTTAATCACTAGCGAAAGTTGATGTTCCGCTCCTAATACTCTTTGAATTCGCTTGAGCCATTTAGACACCGTTGAGCAGGGGCGTAGCAATTTCTCCAGCCCGCTGACAACCATCTTTAGTTCCGTCACCAGCAGCCACGAGATTCCGGCTCGACGTGGAGACTCCACTGCGGATGATAGCAGCCTGCGAAGGACTTCCAGGGCGGTGTGGGCCACACCGCAGGATTTCTGGGCGGTCAGGAAGGCACATCCAGGAGGAAGGATTCATCGGCAGCGGCCGCTAGGATCTTCCTACAGCGCAGGGGTACGGCCCTGTGCGGAGGCTCCCCGAACCTTGGCGTCCGGACTGCGTTAGGTGGCATGATCGGCCAAAGTCAGGGGCAGGGGGGAATCATAGGCTCAAGTCTATTAAAGTCCCGCGCGAGTAAGGAGCGAAGATTCGTTGCGTGGGAAGTTAATTAAGTGGTTGTAGTTGAAAGTGTGTGTACCGTCACCACGAGCCAAATTAATCAGCATTAGGTAAGAGCCGAATCTTCGGACTTCTTTATATCGTATTTTCACGTATTGGCCAGTTAGGGGATTGTCCTGGCTGTGTCTTGTACACGTGCCGTATTCGTGCTTTTCCGTAGTTTTGACCGTGCAAGTTCCACGTAACCATAATCGACCTTCCCGGAGGACTCCCGCGTCCTCGCAGCGAATCATTAATTCCGTCCTTTAGATCGTAGCTCGCCTCTCGAGACTTTCTATTTGTCGTAGCTCGCTGATTTGTTTCCCGTTCGTCTCGTCGTCCCGAGACGTTTCTATTCCTTTGGATCAGGCCGTCATTAGAAATAGTTATACCATTTGTAGTTTGCTCCTCACGGACGCCTAGTAACGCCCGTGAGTGAAGTCCGTCACTCCAATACTCTCTCTGTCACGTTTCCATCTAAGAAGAGCTAATAAAGTCTCGAATTAATAGCACATCTGTCTTGGTTGCGTCTCCTGCCGAATCCACTGTGCTCTCTGTCCTCCAACTTTGAGCTGCCGCGTAGAGGAACCCGCCTGCAAATCTCCGGAAACATAGTGCGGCGAAACGCCAGTTTGTTACGTTATCGTGGTACCGCGGGGTACCTGGCGCCCAGATTCTAGATTCCGGAATTGTAGTCGAGAGTAAGGGCTTAATTTTGCGTCCCGTCTGGACTCACGTCTTTGTGATAGAAAAATATACAGTTCTAGAATTTTCCTGGGCCACTAGCTGCGGGTAGCTTTATTCCCGAGCAGTCCCAGGAAGAATTCTTCCTCACAATATATTGTCATAATTGTTACAATCCATCATCAAAAAATTTGTCTGCCTTCTCAACTATTTAACAACCCAAACAATCGTCGAAATATGAAGTGAACCAGGTTTTACAGAAAGCTGGAACCACCCCTGATATGGCAATCAAAAATCATTGTGGTTCAGTTGTTATTATGAGTAATAAAAATGTAAAGCGAACACACAACGTCGCACAGCGCGCAATTAAGTTGATTGATTATTAAAGCATTTGATTATTAATCCAATCATATGACATGTTTTCAAACAAAAGCATAATATTTCTGCAAAATAATGCATTCCTGAGTATATCAAGTACCTACGACTGTACAAAAGGTGGTCCTCTAGCATGAAAATTCTCACACAAAATTACAGAGGAAAACATCATTTTTAACATATTCGTATATTTGAATCCCTCCAAAAACATTAAAATGTAAAAAAAAAGCGCCAAGTAGTCCTGTTCCTCACCCCCCAAAACACCGTGTTCCACAAAAATAACAGTGTGGTGAAACCACCTTATCAAATTGACCAAAAACGTAAATCGATATCATTGGAAAGCCAAGCCTTGATTATATACTCTATATAAGGCTAATACTTTAGTACCACAAAAGAATTAATGGCAAGGCATGGAATGCAAATATTGTGTTTAATTGAATGAATATTAAAACAAAATTTTAAATATTCTACGAACAAAGAAACAAGAACAGGGACAGGATGTGACTGTGGAAACCAAACCTTCAGTTAGGAATATAAAACGAAACATATGATAAACGATCGTGAAAATTAAATTAAAAAATATATCTCTTCTCTTCGTTCAATTTCTCAAAGGAAACGTAATACTTGGCCCGCTCGGCTCTTCACAAATCGAGTTTCAAGTCTACACACAAATGGATGCAACCTTATTATTCAAATACCTTATATCATTGCAAATCGCTATTGTATTGTTAATGTTAAGATGCAAGATGGCCTGTATTTTTTTGGAAACAGTAAGTTTCTTAGCGATAGCTCAGATGGTACATTATTATTCCAATGATACCTTTCATCATCGCAAATCGTTTTTGTACAGTTAATGTTAGGATGTAAGATGGCCTGTATTTTTTAGGAAACGTAATTTTCTTAATTAATACTACTACTTGGCGTGAAACTCTGCAGAGTCGCCTGATATTCGATTTGAACTCGTGAAATTAGCAAAGTCATACAAATTCCACGTTTCCTACTCCTGCAGTGTATTCGGATCATACTTATCAATGAATGAGTGACAAATATATCTGTCGATTGCGAATCGAGCTCCGCATTTGTTTGCTGTGTGAAAGCCTTGAAACTCGATTTGTGAAGAGCCGAGCGGGCCAAGTATTACGTTTCCTTTGAGAAATTGAACGAAGAGAAGAGATATATTTTTTAATTTAATTTTCACGATCGTTTATCATATGTTTCGTTTTATATTCCTAACTGAAGGTTTGGTTTCCACAGTCACATCCTGTCCCTGTTCTTGTTTCTTTGTTCGTAGAATATTTAAAATTTTGTTTTAATATTCATTCAATTAAACACAATATTTGCATTCCATGCCTTGCCATTAATTCTTTTGTGGTACTAAAGTATTAGCCTTATATAGAGTATATAATCAAGGCTTGGCTTTCCAATGATATCGATTTACGTTTTTGGTCAATTTGATAAGGTGGTTTCACCACACTGTTATTTTTGTGGAACACGGTTTTTTGGGGGGTGAGGAACAGGACTACTTGGCGCTTTTTTTTACATTTTAATGTTTTTGGAGGGATTCCATGTCTTTTTGGTCGTTCAGTTAAAGGTCCGTTTCCACCAGAACAGTTCGCCGTAACAGAACACCGAACACCGAACATCCGAACATCCGAACATCCGAACAGAACTTCAAACACCAAACCCAAAATCCAACGAATCTTTGCAATAGCTATTACTTTTCAGTTCTTGCAAGCTTTAGTAGACTTTGAATAATTTGACAAAACAGAGTACATTTCTGACTGCCAATGTGTCCGCTACAGGTAGCTAGCGGAAACGGCGTTGCACGTAAAATGATCGACAATGTCTGGCAATACAATTTATTATTAAATTTAATTTTCCTATTGCTGATCGTGGATTAAGTAGAGTGCTTCCATTGTCGGCCATTTCACAGGATCGAAATCGACCACTACTTATTGCAAAGTCTAATCAATGAGAGTTTATCGTCCTACTTGTTCTTGAGTTGCAATTGCGAGGACGCGTCCTTTCAAGAAATTCAAACTCGACCCTATGCGCGGTAGTTCCTACCGGGCCGCTACCGGGCTTCTTTCCGTTTCCTATGATGCGTCGTGGAAAAACTGGCAACTGAGCGATTGGCCCCTCAAGTGGTCTCCGTAACAAAATTTGGTATGCATTCCACTTATCGCTGGGGCGACTGCCTCCTCGCTAGGCTCGGAGACGGTAATACGATATGGGCCACCTTTCTTTTCCTATAAGAAAGCGTAGGAAATTTGGAGTTCTGTTCGGATGTTCGGTGTTCGGTGTTCTGTTACGGCGAAATGTTCTAGTGGAAACAGGCCTTATATAATAAAAATTGTGGAAAATTAGAAGATTACCTATCGCTTTTTATTAGATTTTAAGGTTGTTGGGGAATGGGAGGATTCTTTTTATATAGGTATAGGAATTGTTTTAAATGGGGAATGCTTTTTTGGGTTGTGAGATGTTTTTCGGGAAGTGGAACAAAACTACTTGACGCTTTTTTTTACATTTTAGTGTTTTTCGGGGAATGGGGGAATTCTTTTTGTGTAGGATTTCTTTCAAATGAAGAAGATTTTTGTGTGTAATTGAGTCTGTTTATGATTTTGCAAAGGAGTCGCTAAATGCAGACGGGACGTTGTTCTTTGCAAAGGAGTCGCTAAATGCAGACGGGACGATGTTCTTTGCAAAGGAGTCGCCAAATGCAGACAGGACGTAGTTCTTTGCAAAGGTGTCGCTAAATGCAGACGGGACGATGTTCTTTGCAAAGGAGTCGCCAAATGCAGACGGGACGATGTTCTTTGCAAAGGAGTCGCTAAATGCAGACGGGACGTTGTTCTTTGCAAAGAAGTCGCTAAATGCAGACGGGACGTTGTTCTTTGCAAAGAAGTCGCTAAATGCAGACGGGACGTTGTTCTTTGCAAAGGAGTCGCTAAATGCAGACGGGACGATGTTCTTTTCAAAGGAGTCGCTAAATGCAGACGGGACGATGTTCTTTGCAAATCGCTATATGCGAACAAGATTTAGTTGCTTGCGAATTCGGTGCAGAGTGCAAACATAGACTGTTTCTCTACTTTTTTTGTTACGGGGATAAACTTGGCTTCTGTCAAAGCTATTAAAATTGTATACCACATCATTTTGATCCATATTTTTCAAAAAAGAACAGATAGGCATTTTTTGCACCCCTCGGCCACTGTATTTTTTGTATAATCTTTTCGTCGTCAATGCTAATGAATGTATTTCTTTTATTTCTTACAAAACATGTGTAATGCCCAGTCTGGTTATTATCTTTATTATTTCTTTCATGATAAAATATAGCACTTATTGCTCTATACGATTTTTGCGCGATAAGTATTTTTGACATATGTGCACTTGTGATACTATACTTTTGCATTTTCATAAATCTTTCTTCCCTTTTGTGAAAGGGTAATAACTGAATTAGTATAACATCTGGAGCCATCGTTACATCAGTTTTAAACATCATTGCATTACTGCCACAATGAGAACACGAGGAACTGTCCAGTTCACGCCAGTTGGAATACATCTTAATAATTTCCTGTAGACCTTTACTTTGTCCTTTTAGTTCACATAATGGTAGTGTCAAAATTACGTTTTTCTCAGTTCTCGCACTTGTTTGATGGCAAGTTTTGCAGCGCAGTTTATGAGTCAATTCGTGTTCTAACGTTTGTCTAATACTCTTATGACCATTTATAACACTTAGTAAAAATTCAGCAGCATCTTGTGGGATGTTTTCAATGAATGTTCCACCTAAATCCTGCCTAACCCCAAGAGAATTAAGGAGTGGCACTCCTTCACTTACGTAGACTTGGGCCAAAGCTTTTAACGCACCATGCTTATGGAGATTGAGCATTTTTTCACGAAGAATCTCGCTATGAAGCATACATTGCATACTTACGTTAGCGTATGCGGATACATGGTCGGAATTGGTAAAGCCTTTAACGGAACGGACTACAATTATCGTATCATCTGCATACAATGCATCAATATTAGGTCCTGGTAGTCCTGTCCAATATCTGTCAATAATTTTCTGTTGCCTTTCCATCACATAATTTATATTTGCCAGATCAGGTCTGTAAATGCCTCTTAATCTATTATATTCCAGTATAGCTAGTTTATTAGCTTGTACGGAGTACGGATCGAAATTAATCAGATGCAAACCGTCCAATGAAGTTACACGTGATAGTGCAACGTACGTCTGACCGCAACTAAAGATAGTGTTACCTGCGTCGACGATAGCTGTTTTTAAACTTAACCCCTGGCACTTGTGAATGGTAATACCATAGCTAAGAGATATTGGAAATTGATGACGAATGACATATGCTTTTTCCATTACTTGAAATTTCGAAGTAACTCTTTCTAATGAATATGTCTGACCAGTTGATAAACGAAACTGTATAGTTTGAATATCACCATTAGCTTCCACCGCTTCGGTAAATCCAACAATTTCTCCAATAGCACCATTCACAAGGCCTAGCGTGACATCAATGTTACGTCTAAGCATTATTTTGGCACCAACTTTCACATTTATATTTCTGCTTAAGCCAGCTGTCTGAGAGTTGTCTTCTTCATATTGATCCAAGAGTTTATTCACACGTTTCTTTAAATACTCCGCACAATCGAGAACGTCGCGTGCGGTCAGCATCACTGCTTCACTGTTAATTCTTTCGAGCATTGCCGCATTAAGTACATCACACAACTGGCACGTAGGAAGTAAACAAATTGCATCGGCCGGTAAAGTTTGGATGTAACTACAAAGCTCATTTAACCTTCCACCAGTGTCGTTGGATAAGAACACAATTTTCCTCGATTGCAATTCCAAACCATCTGCTTCCGTAACAATACCCAAACGAATTCTTGAAAGAATTTCGCGATAAGTATCATCATCTTTTTGTCGCATATTTATACTCAATTCATCGTAAGTGAATAGCTCAGTCCACAAATTGTAACTGGCCAACGAACCCAAACATTTAGCGTTTTTCTCTTTCGATATTTTAATAAATGCCGGCTCTTCGTGAACAGGTGGTAACTGTAATAAATCACCAAACAGAAGAATATGCTTCCTGCCGAACCATCCATCGTTTTTGTCAACTGTATCGAATATTTCGGCCAGTCTCAGATGTATAAACATTAAGGTAATGTTCGATATCATAGAAATTTCGTCTATAATAAATAGAACGGTATTTTTTAAGTCTGTACGTAATGTTTTCAAGACCATATCAGATAAAGGCCTATAGCTAGGAGTTTGACCGTGTTCAACGGGAAGTTGAAGTAATCTATGTACGGTTAAACCATCGATATTGAATGCTGCTACTCCAGTAGGAGCTAATACAACTGTATTTTTCTCAGCAACTTGTTTTGTCCAACAACGCAGTGCCTTAATTAAGAAGCTTTTCCCTGTTCCGCCTTCTCCGCTGACGTACAAGCGCAATAGTGAATTATTTGTATCGTCTAAATTCCTAGCAATTGTTTCTGTAACTTTCTCAAAAATCCTTTTCTGATCAAGATTTAATTCTTGTATCATCTGTGTAATGTTACAATCAACAATTTTTGCATTTTTCTCCATTTCTTTCAACTCCACTATTGCACCTTCCACTTCAAGAGGCTGACATTCCACCTCATCGAATGAATCAGGTTTCTCATTCTTACATTCATTTCCCAAAATATTCTGCTTAATTAATTCTTGGACATGGTCAACAGCTGCTTGAAATTCATCTAATCGTTCATGGTACTGAAGACCACTAATAATTTCTGACTTTACCGACGCGAATGCTTCGGTATAAGTATCATAGCATCCTTTTAACTCGTCCAAGTTCCTCCAGGGTTTAAACAATAATAACATTGAGTAATAGTATTTTTCTGGATTAAGATTTTTATTATATGTAAAATGGTTGATCAAATAACCACGATCTCTTTTTTTCAAATATAAGCGAGTTTTTGAATCGTAGAATTCTAACGTGCACTTTGACATTTTAACTCGCGAAACGTCGTACCACTTAGCAAAGTCGTACAAATTCCATGTTTCCAACTCGTGCGGTCTATTCGGATAATAATTATCAACGAAGGAGTGACAAAATATGTCTGTCGATTGCGAATCGAGTTCAGCAATTTCCTTCGGCGTTTTGATTTTCCTACTTCTTATCTGATTGACATCTAACCATCGAAATGTCGTATGAGGATCAGTTCTATGTAATGCAATGCCTAAAAGAATATCCGCGGCTTCAATGGCTCCGCATTCTCTGTTGCTTAAACTGCGTAATCCAATGTTCCACAAATTGCTGTGGAGAGACTTTGTACTGTTTATTACGCTAAAAGTATCCACACCATAGCTGCATTCCGTTTTAGTGGTGTACTTTGTACAATAGAAATTTAACAGGGCTGACTTTTCACCGATAAATTGAATATCCATATTTCCTTCCCAAGCCGTGAGAATGGCAGGATTATAGTCATTTATGTTTTTCTCGTGTTCTCCACGAGGCAAATCGTATAGACGATTTTTACTTTTTAATTGCTTTCTATTTGCTATAGAGACTGCAAGATCTCTTAATATTATCTTGTCTGTCACCGGACGTGAAAATCCAAATCGACATTTTGTTACGAAACCTTTCTTGGTTTTCTTTTTCCTTTGACAATAAGAGTTGTGGTAATGCTCTTGATGAGTAGTGACACGCCTATATAATTGTGGCGATACTTTCTTATCAGGGATCGTACAGGTAACATATTGTAATATGAAACTTTTTACATCTTTGTCGGATGATTTTCCTATTATAGGCGCATCTTCTATCCAAAACATTAAATGCCAGTGGGGCATTCCTCTATTTTGGTACTCGCGCCTCACAAAGTAATGCTTTACTTTTCCTATGGGATTGTCGGCGGCGCAAATAAAATCTAACATTGCTTAGAATTTATTTTCTATAAATCTAGCTGCAGATACTGGATCGGCAGCAACGAATTCGCTTATTGATTTTATCGAGCTCAAACTAGGACTAACTTCTTTGATATATTCCGCTAAGTCCGACCATAGATATTCTGCGGGACTCAACGTTAAAAACCAAGTTGCTGGCCCATAATCGCGTGTCATAGCATTAACATTGCTTCTCACTTTCCGCCAATATTGTTTGGTATTTGGTAATTTTCCGAAAATAGTTTCCAAATTTCCTTCCAATTCTTTTGTAGACATGGATTTTAGAAATTCAGTCGCTGTATATCTCACACGTGGATTGACAGTGTTGAGTTTGTGATAAATACCGCTACTGATTTGACGCATATTCGCATTGTTCATTAAGAAGAACAAATATTGAATATTCAAGCGGAAATGGGAATGTTTCGACATCAATCTCGACTTTACAAAATCGAAATCTCGTATAGGGGTTTGTCTTTGCTGATTTATACCGTTCTTGCCGTATGGATATAAGTCTGGAAAACACAGAACATCCAAATCTTGGCAGCGATTGTCTAAAGGAACGGCCTCAACTTTCAGCATCTGATATAGCTCAGTAGACGTATTATTCTGTCTTTTCTCACACTGAGGGTATATAGAGAAATGTTCGTAATATGAATCTGGATCGGTAACATGCGTTAGCATTGCACCAGGGTTATCCATATTCTCACCTTGATCTTCATTGATCTCAAATTCTGTTTCTGTGAAATTTTCACTTAATAAATCTTTGTGGGAACGGGGCAAAATAATTTTCGAGTACAACGGGTTATTTTCCTTTATCCATCTCAAAAGTTGACAAATTTTGTTTAAATCTACCAATTTCTCCCACACTAGTTTTGATTTTGTCGGAATTCCACGTACTAATATATAAACTTCATGATTAAGATTTATTGGAGCCTCTACGGGGCATATTTTCTTTAAACTCTGCTCGATCGGCAGCGGTAAATGAAATACTCTTCCATTTATCTTTGGTATCATGTGCCTGTGTGGTATCTTTTTATTCATTACTGTACCACATCGTTGCACACATTGAAATGCTTTAGCACGCTGAATCAAAATTCTTTCATAATCATTCAACGTTGACAGTATCTCAGGCATTCTTTCAACAAAGAGATTATTTAATACACATACTGGCGGCATGGCACCGCTGCGGAAATAACCTTTGCAATAATTGCAGATATAATCAACGTTTATGTCGTGTTTTTCCAAGTAATCCATTAAGTTGTCCCAATGTTTTCCAAACATTGGATTTCTCATGTTTGTCACAGAGGTAATATTTTTTCGACAATGCAATTTTTCACATGATATACATGCATTTCGAGGCACGTCCATAGATGTTTCCGTGAATAATTTAAACGCTGTAGAATATTTATCAATTATGTCATCCTCATTTAAATTAATTTTATTTTTTTCCAAGAACGATTTTTCTGACGCCACTTCCTCTGCATTTTTAATTATTTCCCTGATGGCTGCAACATCTCCGGCTTCCAGTGCCTTGTCTAGATTTTGCAGAATTTTATATTGCTCAGTCAAACGATTCATCAACCTACCAATGCTTCTTACTCGTGGAAAGTGCGAAGACAAGAAATGTATTGCTAGGGATAATGATTGACAAATATCGGGCTTTATATAACAACCATGCGAATGCCCTAATTTAGTTGTATATTTTGCTGTACATCCCTTCAAACGCGCTACTAGTTTTGGTATGTTTTTTATTTGCCTACATTCAGATACAACTTTAAGCAATCGCTCGTATCGCCCAAGTATTTCAGACTGCTGAATTGCACAGAATTCATTACAAACCCAGGATTTCTTAGACTTTATATTGGATTTGGATTCTATTAATGGTAAAACATTTGTAACCTGTCCACACTTATTCATTACAAAAGACGTCTCCTTTAATTTGGTAATATTAAAATCGTATGCTGTCTCTGAAAAATACGGTTCCGTCGCGGGAGTATGTTTAGAACTTCCACATAACACATTTCGAATACTATCAATGTCATCGGAAGTAAGTGCTGACAACTGTGTTAAATACAATTCAGCATTTTCTCTCACATTATACAGTGCCGTTCTCACATTGGATATCAGGAGACTCGGTAGAGTCTCCGCGCCAAGTAGTGAAGGCGTAGCCGTACGGGCCAGCGAGACTCCCGAGGCTATATTATCCCGACGTAAAACGATTTAACCCACGCGAAAAATTGTCTGCAAATTTCTTTTCCGAATTTCTCAGAGATTTCCTGCACGAAGTAATTCTTCTCGGGATATATTTTTCTGTGATTTTTTCTGATTCGTATGACGTAAGGCACAATAGAATCGGTCCATTAGTTTAGGAGATATAAATATTTGAAATATTTCGTCCGAAGCGAAAAGTTACTGAAATTCTTCATTATAATCAAGTTTCCTCAAATGTCGCTTTCCTTTTTTCGCCGCTAGGTGGCTAGCGGCGCCCTACCTGCTTTTGGACGGGCGCTTGGCATCAGAATGCCTCGGACACTCAGCCAGGTAGTGTCAGACAGGTATCGGATACCATAGCAGATACATAGTGCTAATAATAAGCGTTGTCTTTTCCGCGCCCGACGACATACAGTGAACGCTCTTATTAATAATAATTAATAATAATTATTAATAATAATTATCTGTTTCATCAAAGTCAGTGATATTTTCGAATATATGTGTTGTGCTCGTATTTTATGAAACTTACAAACGGTTCAATGATTGCATCTGTCATGTATATAGTGAAACAACTGTCTCATTTTGCTCAAGTTGTACTGCGTTAATTAGAAGAATCAATAGATTCTCAGTGCCAAGCAGTTTACAAATTCTATGTGATTAATACTATTATAGATATATGACAGGATTTCAATTTTTAAAGAAACATTACAATTTCTTTCTTTTTAAATGTTTATTGCAATTTGTCGTTAAGCCATAGTCAGGTCGTAATAATATTCATAATAATATTCATAATAATATTCATATATTATTATTATATATTATTACAGATAGATATATGACAGCTTTTCAATTTTTGAAGAAAGATTACAATTTCTTTCTTTTCAAATGTTTATTGCAGTTTGTCGTTAAGCCATAGTCAGGTAGCTCCGTTTTATGACTGGGATCCGCATGATGGGAATAAGGGGCGGCGCGGAGCGCTCGAGCTCCAAGCTCACACATGCCACGCAGGCATTAACTCAAGTATTTCCCAATAGGGTCAGGTACGGTCAGGTAATAATTGACAGACTGAACAAAACTGTGTCAGATGGTGGGCAATCCCACATTTTATTCCAGTATCTGTCCCGTCATTACAATCAATGGTGCATAAATAACAACCGGCTGATTCTAAAATATAACCCTCAGTTGTCTACAGTTTTGTCATGTCGAACTATCGGTAATACCGACATTGCGTACCTCTTTTGGTAGCCGTGTAGTGTCACTCAGGTCTCGTATCGCTGAACATTAGGCGGAGTAAATCACGTCACACATCGGGGCTAATCGGTTAATTGATAAATGCAAAATCTCGAAGAAGCGTTGCTTATGAACTTCAATAAAACTATTTTATTTTCAACTCAGAGTTACATGGTAACTTTATTAATTGTGTCATATAAAATTCCTATGAACTGAATTTCGGGAGAGTGGGCTATTGGGATGAACGTTTGTCACTTTCAATGAATTGAGTTAAAGTAACAATAGCAGTCGTCCTGGTAAGACGCTGAAATCGTAATTTTATCATTCCAGTTCTATTGCAAATATCTGATATTTCTTACTATTTATGCAGGTAAAGAAATGATATATTTTGCTATTGGCAATAAACTCACTTCACAATTACTCTGCGACTATCAACAAACAACGTTTTAATCGCATTTATAAATATTTTATTATATGTCAGGACCAGGTGCTGTGAAAGTGCAAAGGCACCATTGACTGTTAAACAGGTAGGAATATAGATAGTGTGGTTACACTATTCCTCCTAATTTGATGAAGGTGGATATTGTGCAGCACGAGACAAATTCATTACTAACATCAAAATATAATTTTTTCATCAGTGTAAATAACAAGGAATTAAACAAATATTATGTATTTGCAATAGAACGGGAATCATAACATTGCAAATTGAGCGTCTTACCACAACTACTACTATTCTTACTAGAATTGTATTCATTTAAACTAACAACCATGCATTTTAACAATCATAGCTTACTCTCCGGAGATTGTTTACAAAAATTGTATACCCCCACAAAATGTAGCGCAATTCGCCAAGGAGTTTTGCCCAACCTACTCCAAACATTCTTTGTTCCGCATAAGTGTTTTGGATTTAACAAAAATCATACTCCGCTTTGACATTGTAACAAAGAATGTTAGACCTGTCACCTCGAAACCCTAATCCAATTTTTTTTATAAGCTCTGGATGTGATGTAGAACAAGTGTACAAAATTTGGTTTGCAATGGTCAACTGCAAGGGCCCCCCAAAAATGCCAAATGTGCCAATTTTTGCACTTATGGAGCTTTAAGGCATTTATAGCAAACCCGCTTGATTTTATTTAAGTCCATATACTCGCAGTGCACTACTATAGCTAATATTTTAAATATGTGGCATGCAGCCTCGAAACAACTTAATTAGAAAACACCAATTCAACAATCGCAAGTAATATACCAATTACGAACTGCATGTGTTTTTCGATGAACATGCAAGAAATTTTAGTCCCAGAGATTCGGCGCCATTTGAGTAAACAATATGCATAGGGATCCCTGTCAGCTTTGCCATGTTGAAACCATTGACCAAACTTTTTACAGGTCCTAAAGAAAGAATATAAAATATTCTAACTACAATTGTTCAGTGCAAGTGTATGAATGTATATGAGAGCTAGCAAATATGCCCTCGATGTTGTGAAACACTGTATGTAAATCCGTATGTCAGACCTGTCATGTCGAAAACTATCACGAAACTTTCTGAATGAGTTGTTTAGGTGCTAAATGAGAAATATGCGAAATATTAACTATAATAGTGCACTGCAAGTACACGAACATAAATTAAATTAAGCGGGTTTGCTATAAATGCCTTAAAGCTCCATAAGCGCAAAAATTGACACATTTGACATTTTTGGGGGGTCCTCGCAGTTGACCATTGCAAACCAAATTTTGTACACTTGTTCTACATCACATCCTGAGCTTATAAAAAAAATTGGAGTTGGGTTTGGACCTGACAGGTCTGACACTCTCCTTGTAACATATAACTGATCACAAACTTATGATATCCCTCAAGAAGACATCAAAAATGTAAAATAAATAGAGAACTAGTGTTGTTCCACGTCCCACAAAAGTGTTTTCGATTCAACAAAAGTCATACTTCTCTTTCACATTCTACAACAGTGGTACATAACGTTAGTTCTTTGGTATATGATTACATATTACTGATCAAAAACTTGTGATATCCCCTAAAAAGACATTAAAAATGTAAAAAAAAATCGCCAAGTAGTTTTGTTCGACCTCCCACAAAAATCTTTTCCCCCACAAATGTGTTTTGAGTTCAACAAAAATCATATTTTTCTTTAACATTGGAAGACAATTCTACTGACAACTACATATTTCGTTGCCTTTGCCACATTCACAAAAAAATTAATGAAAATCCTTCGAAACTAAAGCCAAGGCACTATTTAATTATGAGATATTTTTAAAAATGTTCTGAAACCATCAAACCATTTCATCGCAATGCCGAGGCGATTACCCGGAAACTCAGTCACAACACAAGCATGATATACTTTACAGTGCTAGATAAGGGTTGGTTGCAGTTTTGGGGTAGAGAAACGGCATAGTAGAATTCATCATCAATAAAACATCTGATACTTGGCCGGCCCGGTTATTCACAAATGGAGTTTCAAGCCTTTCACACGACAAATACATAGAATATTTATCCATGTAAAATACCAATCGATCAAAACGTCTAAAATGTGAAACACGCGCGCAAAACGCCGCAAATTTCACACTACTTTCCATTACATAACAGCCAAATACACGAACGTACAATAACCCCGGTAAAAAATGAACACTCCATAACCAATATTGTTTATCGCTGGTCGTATGTTCAACAATATACCAAGGATCTGTGATGGTATGATGAACAATTTAAACGATACAAACTACCCAGCAATTTGTGTGTAGGCTTGAATTTCCATTTGTGAATAACCGGGCCGGCCAAGTATCAGATGTTTTATTGATGATGAATTCTACTATGCCGTTTCTCTACCCCAAAACTGCAACCAACCCTTATCTAGCACTGTAAAGTATATCATGCTTGTGTTGTGACTGAGTTTCCGGGTAATCGCCTCGGCATTGCGATGAAATGGTTTGATGGTTTCAGAACATTTTTAAAAATATCTCATAATTAAATAGTGCCTTGGCTTTAGTTTCGAAGGATTTTCATTAATTTTTTTGTGAATGTGGCAAAGGCAACGAAATATGTAGTTGTCAGTAGAATTGTCTTCCAATGTTAAAGAAAAATATGATTTTTGTTGAACTCAAAACACATTTGTGGGGGAAAAGATTTTTGTGGGAGGTCGAACAAAACTACTTGGCGATTTTTTTTTACATTTTTAATGTTATATTTCTGTCTAACGAACAAACTCCATTTTAGTATTCGTTCAGCCTCAATTCTTCCACTGATAGATGTTTCACTTGTAAGATTTTTTGATATTTTTCGAATGTAGTTTTCAGCACTTTGCTGTAAAACTATAGTATTTCCACGGGTGCGAAATCTCTTATATTTATCGCATATTTTCTGTGCCGAGCGCAATTTGTCTTTCACAAAACAATTTTTCTGAAATTTGCTATCATACTTTTCATTAGGTAAACGTTGCATGTCTTTATGGGTTTCAATACGTTTATTATTGCGGTTTACTCGTAATCTATCTTTATTTTTTACATAATATTTTCTAGTCGTAATACGTATTTTATCTTTATTTTTTGTAATATATTTTTTTCTTGTGATACGTATTTGATCCTTATTTTCTATGTCTAATTTTCTGTTCCACATACGTATTCGTTCTTTATTTTCCATATAGTATTTCTGATTTTGAGAACTTCTAAAAAATAATTTACCTGTTTTATTTTCAATATCATTAAGCCCGGATAGGGTTTGTTTTTTTACAACGTTATCACCACATTTATCGCTGGATGGAGTTAAAGAGTGTTTCTCTGAAAGATTGTCATTTAAATCAGACATGAACTGTGTCTTTGACATAATACTTTCGCTTAATTCAGCGATGAGCTGTTTCTCTGACAAATTTTCATTTAAGTCAGACATCAGCTGTGCTTTTGGTATATCGTTACTTAATGTTGACATTGCCCTTTTCTTTGCAAAGGAGTCGTTCAATACAGACGTTGGCCTTTTCTTTGCAAAGGAGTCGCTAAACACAGACGTGGGCCTTTTCTTTGCAAAGGAGTCGCTAAACACAGACGTGGGCCTTTTCTTTGCAAAGGAGTCGCTAAACACAGACGTGAGATTGTTCTTTGCAAAGGCGTCGCTAAACACAGACGTGGGCCTTTTCTTTGCAAAGGAGTCGCTAAACACAGACGTGAGATTGTTCTTTGCAAAGGAGTCGCTAAACACAGACGTGGGCCTTTTCTTTGCAAAGGAGTCGCTAAACACAGACGTGGGCCTTTTCTTTGCAAAGGAGTCGCTAAACACAGACGTGGTTGGTACGTTTTGATTCTCATAAAATCGAATTAATCGCGTCTCTTCTGCTTTCTGCCTTCTTGCCTGCACTACCGGTAATGGCAGAACTTTCACATGTCTACAGTGTGCTGAACTCTGTGGAAAATGCTGAATAACTCGTGATTTCAACATTGTTATGAGATGACCACGCATTTTCGCGT
Organism: Ectemnius continuus; assembly: GCA_910591665.1. NCBI lineage: Eukaryota > Metazoa > Arthropoda > Insecta > Hymenoptera > Crabronidae > Ectemnius > Ectemnius continuus. The sequence goes on from CAJUYD010000010.1 coordinate 245,297, forward strand.
GGTCATAGAAAACTGTATTCGGCCGAATATTGAACAGCAACGAAGTTGCAAACGCTATGGAGAATACCCCACAGTCGTTTCCATTCGGTTGCTGTTGCACTTTCGGAAATAAAACAGTTTTATTATTCAATTCATAAAAGGGAAACAATCTCTTTAAGAATATTATATGATCCTTATGCATTTCCCTTTTATTCAATGAATCATATATATATATATAGATTGCCTATCGTAGTAAGCACACACCCAATGTCCATCAAGGTCTGAAATGCCACTAAACAAAATTTGGATATGCTCCTTACTTTGTGGCATTTCGTTTATCCTATCAGGACATTGTAATTTCCACGGTTCCTGTGGAGCATACCCATATTGACTCAAAAGGCAATGAAAAATATCTATGTGGGTATCCTCCAACCACCCGTTTTTGGAAAGTGTGCTTTGCAAGTCCTCTGTAAATTTCGGGATACTTGCGTTCATTTAAAAAAAAAACAACTAATAACTAATTATAGAAAATAGGGTAGAGAAAGTAGAAATGAGAAATGGGAGCAAGAAGAAAGAGACACGGAAAAAGAAACGGGAAATAGAATAAGAAAAAGATAAAATATTATAACTTGAACCGTGATTCCTGAACCGCTTCGCTGAACAGTCAGTCGTCAACTGCCGAGCGAGTGTGCCGGATCAAGCTCGTCAGATTTTGAAAGATATCGTTACCATCGATACACTTCCTATAAGCCTAGCATTACTTCACAACCCAACCCCACCACCGACTGCAACTAATAAACTTGGCAACCCCGCTGACGAGCTCAGGGGTGCGATTCTGTAAAAATTGCTAGCGATACTTGGCGCTACTAATTCGATATCGATAGTCGTTATCTCACTCTTACAAATAGCGCCGTCTCTCTCAAACGCCTACCCTACTATCGATAAGTATCGCTAGCAAATTTTTACGGAATCGCGCCCCAGAGTCCAGAATACATTTACCGAAATGCTGCGAGCTGAGCCGTGTTTACGTTACCGACACATTGGTTTAAACAGATTGGTTAGGCCGGTTATGCCATAGCTGATGAACAGTCCCATTTTATTGTTTTATATTATATATCATGCTTATATCCCATGCTTTATTTAGCTAATAAAAGAGCATACTCCCCTTGCCCTTGTTCCTGTAATCTTGTGATTATTAAAAATTATGAAAGAAGTGTCAAAAGTGTTAAGTGCGTAACCCACAAAACACTCTATTTAGTAAAAGAGTACTGATTACAAATAGCTCAAATTGTTAAGTATGTAGCATATGAATCTTTTAAGCAATAATTGGCAATTACTTATAATTTGAGAAAATGCTGCGACAACACCAGTGTTATGCGCAGCCGCGGTTAGTAAGTTCGTTTCTGTTTGACGCATGATTTGCCCGTATAGAGCGAATGCAGAGAAAATCAACATATATACAATGACATACATATACATTATTAATTTCATTTGAACGCATTCTTCACGCACTGAGATCTGCCACGGGGATTTCTCGGCGCACGTGTATAAAGACGACCACGCGACAACACCAGTGTTATGCGCAGCCGCGGTTAGTAAGTTCGTTTCTGTTTGACGCATAATTTCTCCGTATAGTTTTCCTTCTCTCACGCGGCGAAACCCCACCACTTTCGGCTCGGTCGAGTAGCAACGCGAAAACAGTGTATAGCTGCCATCAAAAGAGCCCACACGTAAGTATTTAATTAAAATCAGTCTACGACTGTTTGATTCAAATTAATATAATTATATAATCAATGTAATATAGAATGTCACAATCGCAAGAAGTAATGGAGGTGGAGGACGTTCTCGAGTCTGGGGACATTAACCGTAAGTGTGACCACAAGTTTGCCTGTTTCTTCCTTTTGCTACTGTAATTTTTTTCCATTTCTTGGACTTTTTATCTTTATGAATAATGCGCGAGATGAAAATTTCGTATTTCAGAAATGCGCGAAGAGATTCGCCGCTTACGAATGCTGGCCGCCCATCAGCCGCCACTACCACCGCCACCGCCTCCGCCTCCGCCTCCACCACCATGCCAGGAGGTCGACGTCGTCGCACCACCACCACCACCCCCGCCACAACCGTTGCCGCCCGCACCGCCCCAAAATTCAGAGGCTGCGCCACGAAGGCAACACAGTGAGTTTATTTTCATGAATTGATTAAATAAACTTTCAAGAGAATGCTTTCTTCATTTAATTTAAAATTTTCTGTTATAGAACGTTCCTCGTCTGGCGGAAAGGGGCGCAGGGCTGCCGCCCAAAGACGGCGTGCCGGCCTCAATAATTATAATGCCTTCCGCGGTGGCCGTGGCGGCCGTGGTGGTGGCCGTGGTGGTGGTGCAAAGATTTATATATTTAAATAAATATAATTTTATAATATAATAAATATTTTAAAAAAATAAACTCTTATTTATCTTCCTTAATGATTCCCATTTGCAAAGGACGAATTACAAATAGTTAGGATGCATTTAAGTTATAGATTAGATAAGTTATACCTTTATATGCACTCTAACATTGGTGTATCTTGACTACCAATTGCATAGCTCAGGGTACACAATCCAATGTAATAAAATTTCTTAAACAGGTACTGATTCCCAATAGCTAGTATGTCATTAAATGACACATGATTGATAATTGTTGCTTGTTTAAGTTGTTTTAGTTCTTAAGTTGAAGTGTTCCATGAGCGATGAACTTGACAATCAAGATACATCTCAATTAAACTGTGTATCAGCATTTTGCTTGGTTTATATATTATAATTATAAAGCGTTAAGTCAAACAATAATTCTCAGTACCAAAAGAGAGATTCCCAATAGCTAGATCGTTGTAAAAACTGTAAATGATTTGACTGAACACTTTACAAATTATATTTGATAAGTTATATATACAGGCTCTCTGATTGCCAGTTTAGTTTTTTTATGTATCCTGACTATCAAGTGCCATGTTCACAGAATGCAAACTTAAAGTGTTGAAATTGGTCTAAGCAAGTACTGATTATCAATAACAAGCATTCCTTTAAATTATAAATAATTGCTCATATTGCTTAAAAGATTGATATACTACACTCTTGACAATTTTAACTCTTGGTAATCAACACTTGTTTACCAAAATAAGGACTTGCAAGTGGCACACTTAACACTTTCAACATTTCATAATTCTTAATAATAACAAGATCACAAGGAGAAGGGCAAGGATAGTAGACTCTTTTATTAACTAAATAAAGCATGGAACCTGAAATAAAATGATAAAATCAGACTGGCTTAACCAAGGTATCGGTATCACACAGATTACAGATTATAGATCGGTAACGTAAATGCGACATTTCGCCATGGTGCCATTTCCCATGAAAAAAGTGAAAGTCACATTTTTAGGAATTGCTGAATGACATGAATCGTAATCCGACTCGCCTTTTTGACGAGTAAAATAAGCAGCAAAATTCATATCTCCTGAATGACAGAACCGATTCGCTTGATTCTTGGCCCATTCGATTCAGAAAAATCGAAAAAAAAATACAAAATTGAGAAATAAATTCTTGGTGCTATAACTTTTTCGTAAATGGAGGTGAAAGTTTTCTAGCAGACGACAACCGCTACACTTCGGGATAAGTATCCTCGGTTTTCTCGCGCTGACCTATATATACTGTGCTGACCTATATATACAACTACTACTTGGCGCGAGACTCTACCGAGTCTCCTGATACGAAGAGATAAGTGTTTTACACTCACAGTGTTAGTTATGTTTCTTCGAAATTTCACATATTGGTAGCCACATTGTCTTTTTACCGACTTCGAAAAGGAGGAGGTACTCAATTCGATCGCTATGTTTCTTTTTTTTTATTATTTTTTTTTTTTAATGTTTGTCCGGCTAGTACGGGAAGACCGCTGGACCGATCGGGATGAAACCGGGCTTATATCATAGAGGATGTTCACAGTTTGGTCCCATTATAAAATTTTTCGAAATTGTTTAACGCTAACCATTGTTATTGCATAAAAACCCAATTCTTCGCCGATTTCACGTTTCTGCTGAAATTTTCGTGTGTCCGGCGATATCTCCGAGATGGATGGACCGAAATTGATGAACCCAGGCTTATCGCGTAGAGGATGCTCGTACTTTGGTCCCAATATAAATTTTTCCCAAATTGTTTAACACTAACTATTGTTATTGCATAAAAACCCAATTCTTCGCCGATTTCACGTTTCTGAGGGAATTTTCGTATGTCCAGCGATATCTCCGTGATGGATGGACCGAAATTGATGAACCCAGGCTTATCGCGTAGAGGATGTTCGTACTTTGGTCCCAATATAAATTTTTCCCAAATTGTTTAACACTAACTATTGTTATTGCGTAAAAACCCAATTCTTCGCCGATTTCACGTTTCTGAGGGAATTTTCGTGTGTCCAGCGATATCTCCGAGATGGACGGACCGATCTTGATGAAATCTTATCTATCTTATAGCGGATACGCGTACTTTGGTCCCATTACACATTTTCCCGAAATTGTTTAACGATAACCATTGTTATTGCATAAAATGCCATCTTCTCGCTGATTTCACGTTTCTACTACAATTTTCGTTTGTCCGTCGATATCTCCGAGATGGATGGGCCGATCTTGATCAAATCTTGTCTATCTTATAGCGGTTACTCGTACTTTGGTCCCATTACACATTTTCCCGAAATTGTTTAACGATAACCATTGTTATTGCATAAAATGCCATTTTCTCGCTGATTTCACGTTCCTACTACAATTTTCGTTTGTCCGTCGATATCTCCGAGATGGATGGATCGATCTTGATCAAATCTTGTCTATCTTATAGCGGTTACTCGTACTTTGGTCCTATTACACATTTTCCCGAAATTGTTTAACGATAACCATTGTTATTGCATAAAATGCCATTTTCTCGCTGATTTCACGTTCCTACTACAATTTTCGTTTGTCCGTCGATATCTCCGAGATGGATAGAGCGATTTTGATGAAATCTGACGTATCTTATAGAGGGTGCTTGTACTTTGGTCCCATTATCAATCTTTGCGAAATTGTTTAACGCTAACCATTGTTATTGCATAAACACCGAATGTTCTGCTGATTTCACTTTTCTACTAAAACTGCGTTTGTCCAACGTTATCTTCGAGATGGTTGGACCGATATTGACTAAATCTGACATATCTTATTGAGGATGCACATACTTTAGTCTCACCATAAATTTTTCCGAAATTGTTTAATGCTAATCATTTTTAGTGCATAAAAGCTTTTCCTTCCTCGACAATTCCGGATACATTTGTTCGTCTATAACTGGTACACCAGTGCATCGATGAAATTCGAGATGCAATCTACTGCGAACTATCGTTGTATGCATTTGAAATACTAAAAAGCATGAAATAAAAAAAATATTTAAAAAAAAATATGACCGACTTCGAAAAACTGACAGCATCCCAGAAAACTGAAAACTAAAAAAGCTGGAAAAATAAATTTAATAATCAAAATAAGCAGAATAAAAATGCGCTGAAAAGTAAAAAATAATTTGGTGTTTTCGTGCTTTCGTCATTTTGCAGTCATAATGTGTAACTTTGGCAACCTTCCCGCATTGTACTGCAACCCAATGCAACACCCAACCCTTTGCAAGCCCAAATATTTTGCAACTTTTCGGAGTCGGCGCAAATATAAGTAAAATACTACAAAAGACAGTCACATATAGCAGACCGTAAGCAAGAGAATACTCTTTACAATTGTGTGCATCCTTCTGCCTTCATATATCATGAACGTGTTCCTGTGGATGGTTAGATAGATATATACACATATGTATATCTTATCTAAACGTATCTCCCGTGTAACATACTACTACTACTGTTAACATTAACTGGTCTGGTATATGGAGGACAATTCTAACATCTCATAGATGTAGATGATTGTCTCAAATAATCATCTCTTGTATCTATCATTCTCTCTTCGTCTATGGTGGAAGTAAACTCGTGAACAGATAGATAGATATACAGGGTGTAAACGATATAACTCCCGCCGCTCTAGGGGATGGTAGAGGGGAAAATTTTAAGGCTATAGGGGGCAAATGTTTAGATCCTATCACTTTTAGTTTAGTTGTTATTGCATCTTAAAGTAAGCTGTAAGTTATTGGAACGGGTAGTAATCGAACGGCAGGTCGGCAACATCGGGGATTGACCGAGGGCCCCTCTTTACTTTTTTGCGTTTTTGTCTTAGCCCTTCTCGGTGATTCGTCGTTGTTGGGCCATTGGGATGCAACTAATATAACTATATCGGTTCGAATCGGAGAAAACAATTGGTATCAGCCTATTCTACCGAGAGATAGGGGACGGCCCTTAAAGGTGTCACGTTACATCCCGCAAAGACACCGACACTTGGGGGGCGAACGCACCCCATTATTTCCACTACGCTTGCACACTATTGAGTCTGCAAACATCGTTCACCCGGAGCAAAAATACTTTATTAATTAGTATGTAAACCAATCAGAGTATCGAGTCGCTTTTTTAGGTGTTACCTCCAATCGCACAACAGCACACATACACGAATTTATGGGACGATTCTAGCAGTGGGATCGAAGATAGCCTCTCCACCATTAATATGTTATACCAACCAAACAAACAAAGATCGGACATCATAATCTGATCTTAAAATGTTTTAAATTTTCTCCTGTGCCTTCCCTCAAAGCGCCGGGAGTCATATCGTTTACACCCTGTATAGACGAAGATAGAAGAAAAGAGAGAGATCGTAAATGAGCGGGAGCAAGTGGGATTGGACATGGCGCGATAAAAGAGAGAATACGGGTAGGTGAGATTAAGCCAGATGAGTAGTATTTTACTTATATTTGCGCCGACTCCGAAAAGTTGCAAAATATTTGGGCTTGCAAAGGGTTGGGTGTTGCATTGGGTTGCAGTACAATGCGGGAAGGTTGCCAAAGTTACACATTATGACTGCAAAATGACGAAAGCACGAAAACACCAAATTATTTTTTACTTTTCAGCGCATTTTTATTCTGCTTATTTTGATTATTAATTTTATTTTTCCAGCTCTTTTAGTTTTCAGTTTTCTGGGATGCTGTCAGTTTTTCGAAGTCGGTCACACTTTTTTTTAAATATTTTTTTTATAAATTAATTGAAATGGACTTACATTCCGATAGTGCATGATCAGGATCTACTTCTTCTCGGGTTTTACCGACATCACCTACAGTGAGCTCCCAAACTCCACCGCCACAATGAATTGCATTTTCTATATTGAAATTTTGTAACAGGTTTTCATGCGTCTCTAATTCGAGGGACTTCATTGTTATTTCACCTGAACACAAATTAGAATAAAATGATGCAGAACCTACGTATATAGGGCTATTCTACAAGCACAATCGATATGTTATAGAAATCACACCTTGCATTATCATTAACACTAGGAAAGTATCCATGTATGTGGATATAACATATGTATATTTATTTAAGATATACTTAATCGAGAGATTTAGCTAGTACCTTTGATCCCATATATCCTTATAGGATTGAAAGATCTAGCTAAATCTCTCGACTTCTAGAGAAAATTCTAAAACTATATATTATCATTCAATTGAATATGTTGACGTATGAAATTGTGTACATAAAGCGAAATATTTTTCTTTTGAAATATTAATTAATTTCTTAAAAATCCTTAGTATTTGCACTTGCCATTTAAATAAAAAAGTGGTCAGCGGTATATATTAAAATGCAGTTAATATAGAAAATCCTGTGCTTACTTTCAGATGGCACATTCTCAGAACCAACTGTTTCTGGAATTTCGCATGCCGAGCTTGATGTATGATCCACATATTCATTAGTATGACGAATTGAACTTTCCGCATTGAAATCTTGTGAGAGATTTTCATGACTTTCTAGCATGAGAGTACACATTGACTCTTGTCCTGTAGAGTGAACATAAAAAAAGTGCTTTATAACATACTGATATACATTACTATTGTACAAGCATCAGAAAAACCTTGTGACAATGACAACTTGTATTTTGAGTACTATAATACTTTATTATATTAGAAAATTTATTTTAAAGAAAATTATACTACTTTATTTAAAAATATATTTACTCTGCGGTTAAATGAACATCTCTTCTGTCACAGAAAATACAAAGTCTACTTGTTGTCATTCCATCAAATATATTTAAGTCTATACACTTGGATAAATCTCTCAAGATTTTATCAGCAAACGGTAAATATTTTATATTCAAAGTGCTCGTTATATTTCTCTAAATGCTTCAATATTTGTAATGTAAGATCTTTCGACAAAATTCATTGGAAGGTATGTGTTAAAATTAAATTATGTAATATCGTGTGCTTACTCTCAGACAGCACATTCTTAGAATTAACTGCTTTTAGAATTACGCATCCAGGGCGAGATGTATGCTTCGCAAGTTCAACGGTATGACAAATTGGACTTTCTGCATTGAAATCTTGTGAAAGATTTTCATGACCATCTAATATGAGGGTGCACATTGATTCCTCACCTGGAAATCAGACGTAAAAAAATACATTTAACACACATATTTTTTAAATACCATTACCATTTTATAATATTAGAATATGTATTGGAGAAATTAAATTGATTTCAAAACATATTTACTCCATAGTAAAATTAAAATGCTAAGAACATTGATTACCAACGCTACAGAAAGTTTCAAACTATACTATAATTACAATTAATGGAATATATTTAAATATAACAAATTCTATCAACAAATAGTAAATATTTTGCAACCAAAGGATTCGCTGTTTCTCCGAAATGTCTAATATTTCTAGTATCGCTTTTTAAGTTCTTTGAAGATATGTAAGAAAACAATTATCACAAATCCTGAGCTTACGTTCAGATGCCATAGATCCAGGATCAACAAGTTCTAGAATTGGATATAAAGACCCTGTTGTATGATTTGAATCATCATTAGTACGACGAATTGTGCTCTCAGTATCAAAGTTCTGCGACAAACTTTCTTGCGTTTCTAATAAAATTGGACTTGCTAACTCTTTACCTAGAAAGGAAACGTTAAGAATTACTTTATCATATATATACTGCCACCGTATTCCCAGCTGCACGATTACTGCCTGTCGCGAGGGTGGCAATCGTGCAGGGCAAACTTAGGCCAGGTTAGCCTCTCCGGTCTCGTGTCTTTTGGGCGCCAGGCCTTCGCAAGAAGGCCGCTCGTATAAGCTGGAATATTCTCGACACGAGCTCGGACAGACCAAAACCCGGCAGGGGAAGTTAAGAAATCTAGGCCCGACTGGCCTCTTGAAGGTAGAGAGGGATGGGAACTTGAGAAATCGGGATCCCCGTTGCGAGGCAGGAAACTCACGCGACACGAGTTCGAATCTAACAACCGTTTATTTCCGAATACGGCCGGCGATACGGCCTTAAAAACTAATTACACCTAACCAGCTCGAGCTAGCGCGCGTTCAAGCCTAGGCCACGAAGGCCCCTGTACAATCTAACATCGGCGATACTAGGGTTTCGGTCCCCGAAGGACTAACGCAAAAGATATCGGGAAAGATGTTCAGCCCCTTGCCTCTAAGGCAACCAGATGATGGGCTCGCGACAATAGAGCTCTCTCGAAAGAGGGGAAATATATGCAATCAATTATGCTCGCGAGAGTCGCCTGGTATTAGGTGGCGAGATCGGACAATAGAAGGCAAGTTTCGCTTTGTTCGCCCGCGTGGCGAACAACAAGTGGCGTGTCGCAAAATGGCGGCCGAGCCGCGTGTTCGGCGAACGATCGCCCTAAACGCCGGACTTAGAGGCGACTAGACGAGTCGCCCCAAGGAAGGCTGAGTTATTTGGCTGAAGGCCCTACGAACATTACTATGAAGACGTGGAATCGCGAGAAATCGACACCGGGATCACAACAATAAAGGCGGGCGGCAGAACTACATGAGGCGTACCTTTCTTCTACTCCTCGTCTAGCCTAGCTTCGGGAGCTAATAGGTTTTCGGCCTTCGGATACTCTAGTAGGCACTTCTCTTTCCTTCGCAGGCTCTCTCTCTCTCTCTGTCCTCACAATCGGTCGCTCGGATTAGTCGCTGTGGATTCGCTCAGCTCGCTTGCGCTCACTGCCAAAGTCGCACTCTAAGTGACGAGAAAGAGCCCCTAATTGCCCTGGCCGCCTCAAGTAGCGCTGCACGCCCTAGCCTAGATCCCTATTGGCGCTCACGGTCAAGGCTGGTGTCGGGTTCGATCTCGCGCGCTGCGATCGATCCCGACTGGGTTCCCATCGCGAAAGCCGGCGCTCCGGCCTTCGTCCGGTCCAGGGGTGGCGTTTTAGCGAACGCTTTGGCGCCCGCTCGTCCGCCTTCGAAGAATTCCCGGTCCCCCGTCGGTTATCGTCAGGGCTCCTCCGTTCGTCCAGCTGCCCTCATGGCCACTCGGGCTGCCGGATATTTCCCCTCTACCAGCCTTACTCCTTAGCGCATCGGTTCTCTTTTCCTCCTTGGCGGCCGTACCCGCCAAGACCTACGTGCCTCTCGGCGTTCACACAATAATTAGTATAGCTCATTTAACGCGGGCCTTCCTTGGAGCGACGGTGCAGCGAGCGCGCGACGTCGGGTCGAGAGAGAGAGACCCTGCCCTACCGGCCGGCCTGCCTCGCAAGGGTGGGAGCCTTGTGCGGGGCCGCTCAGCCCCGTCGCAATACATATATTTTGAGTATCATTAACATTGAATAACTTCAGAAAATGTATATGGAGTTAATTATAGTAATTTATTTAAACATATTTTTTTTTCTATGATAAAATGAATATAGTTCTATGAAGATTGGCTTGAGATATTATAGAAAAATTTCTAAACGGCATATTATCATTTAATCAAATATATCTATGGTTAACATTTTCTGAACGAAAGACAAGTATATATTTTACATCTAAGTGTTACGGACTCACTGAATCGTCTCTTACTATGGAACATATTCATATGAGACTGTCATGTATCATAACATTAGGATTAGAATGACCAGACCATACAAATTATTGAACAGTAATTTTTTAATTTAATCATTTACTGCGCCCGTGTAAAAGATATAATCGGAACAAGAGCGTAAATTGTATTACAAATGGTCCTAAGTTTTAGGATCTGCTAGATATATTGTCCTTAATATTTTTTTAACGTTATCCCAGTATTATGAAATAAAAAGATTTCTTTATTTTTTCACTTTCTTTCTTCAATGATATAAGATACTAAAGAACATAATACAATTCAAACTTACCTGTGCTGGAAGGATTTGTGCAGGCATTTTTCTTTTTATTCACCAGCCTCGTTAGCCTGATTCTTGGTAGATTTGCGTTTAACATTCTGCTTATATCCTCCAAATACTCTCGATTGGCTTAGTTGGTATTACATGAAAAAAGTTTACATAGTAAAGATTTGCCCGCCACAGTCTGGGATGCGTGACTACAACATGTACTAATTTTTGTTTAGCAACCTCACAAATTTGCGCAGTTAACAAATTTTAAAATTCAGCAGACAGAACGAATGATGAGTTTTTGGGGCGTCGTTTCAATGTCTACAAGCTTGGGAAACATGATTTCAAAATACGAATAGACTTTTTCTTCCCAAATTTCAACAAAATGAATGTTGTAGCGGAATGACCATATTAGCATTGTAAAAGAAACCTTTTCATGATAGAATGAAAGTAAAATAGGATTCATTATAAAATGATTTTTGGGTAAAAATCTCTAAAATGTGACTTTCAACTTGTCTTAATTTTTCCTTGGCCAATTTCAAACTAGCGCAGTTTAATAAAACTCAAATTATAGCAAATAACATTTATCATCACTCTATAAATAGTTGTTTTAGCATAGGATGAAATTGGAAGAGTATATTGTAATCGTACATGGTGACCAGAAATTTCACCGATATTAGCATGGAAGCACGAATTTCGAACATGGATCGATTTTTGCTCAGTGAACGTACAAACTAGTATATTCTAATAAACTTCAAATTGCAACAAAAGGGCAATATTATTATTCTATGGAGAATCGGCTCAGTATAGCGTATATAAATACGACAATAGTATATTGTACGAACAAATTGAAACATCTCACTGAAGCGCGACTTAAGTTTAGAAAACGCGATTTCAAAATAGCATCGATTTTTCGAAATTTATTCCACCATTCAATAAGAAGCTATCTCAATGCAGCATAAACGCGAAAGTAATATATTGTGAGAACCCATTGCAACACGCGTCCACGGCATAAGTCAGAAAAGGACTAATTCGAAATAGAATCAAATTTCGCTTGGCAAATTACATCAAAATATACATCACAGCAAAGAAACCATACTTCATCATTCAATAAAAAGCTGTCCCAATAAAGCATGAGCGGGAAATAGTATACATTGTAATACGCATTGCCCATTATAAGACACGAAACCGCGATTTCGAATACGGATTGATCTTTCATTAATTTATAATATTTATTATAGATATTTCCAATAAAACATCTCATTTCAGTCAATTTTAAATTAAAGCGAATACGACATATTATCGTTTCAGGACAAGTCGTCTCACAATAGCACATAGTATACGAGAAATATGTATTATATTGTAACACGCGTCAGCCGTTATAAGACACGAAAGCGCGAATTCGAATACGAATTAATCTTTCCTTAGTAAATTCATAAAATATCTCATTTCAATCAATTTTAAATTAAAGCGAATACAACATATTATCGTTTCGGGACAAGTCGTCTCAGAATAGCATATTGTGTACGGGAAATATGTATTACATTGTAACACGCGCCAGCCGTTATAAGACACTGTTCGATAAACTCATGAGTAAGGTGGTGGGTATAACAAAATAAAAAGTGGACTGTAATATAAATGACTAGATGTTCTGATTTATTAATATAGGAATGTCCGGTGACATTCGTGTTGCCGTGTGCTATGTACATGAATTTACAAGAATGTACGTCGAATGTATGTCGATCGACTGGATCGATAGATGAGTCAAAAACACAACCATTTCGGTGGGAGCATGGTTGGAGTGAGCAGGACTGATTTGGACAATGTGTGCTTGTTGATGTACTGAAAGTTCCTGAAAGGAACTTGGCACACATGAGGATTAGATCTGAGTAAGGTTCATAGGTTAGCATAGGAGGGGTTAGCTCCTACATGAGCAGAGTATTGCAGCCGTTGATGTACAGAAGGCCACAATTGTGGCCTGACTACAAATCCTCGTGAGAAGGGGCTTTTGATGATCAGGGCAAATCCAGTGGGAATCACTATGTGATTCCCGGTAGCCATGTGGCTTAAGAAAGGTTCATGATCAGGACAGGTGAAAATGATCGGATGCTTACTGTTCGACGTCCTCGAGGCGAGAGAGATATCAGCGCCCGAGAGATAACGACCAGGGAGAACAGTTCGTGAGATGATCACCAGAGTGTGTGCGTGGCGCACACCTAGGTTGATCGGCCATTGATCAGTGGCTAGTGATCTCATGGTAAGGTTGGGACACCATGAGCAGGGCCGTATTTGACAGGAGGGGTTATGTAGGAGTGGATCATGAATAGGTCTCTTGGAGGGCTCCAAGGATTCACCGAGCTGGCGCACATGGTCAAATTAAATAGATGATTATTTAACAGACACGAAAGCGCGAATTCGAATACGAATTGATCTTTCCTTAGTAAGTTCATAAAATATCTCATTTCAATCAATTTTAAATTAAAGCGAATACAACATATTATCGTTTCGGAACAAGTCGTCTCAGAATAGCATATTGTGTACGGAAAATATGTATTACATTCTAACACGCATCAGTGACATAGTTTTCTTTCGCTTGGCAAGTTCCAACAAAATATACATCACAGTAAAGAAATCATACTTTATCATTCAATAAGAAGCTGTCCTAGTGAAGCATGAGCGGGAAATAGTAGCATACATTGTAACACGCGCCACCCGCGTAAAACTCAAAAAACGAGATTTCGAACGACTTTGCTCAGTGAATTTACAAGCTAGCATTTTTCAGTAAGTCAAATTGCAGCAGAAACAACATATTACTTTTAGTACGCGAATAAACGCTTATCTAATAAAAGTTATTTTAATACATACCATGGCGAGCAAGCACATTTTTCCTGGACAACTTAAACTTCGCACGATCCACCACTCTATACGCCTTCTTAGTGTTGAAGAGTATGAACATTATGTTGAATATTTATGAAACCGCAGCCTGAATCTGGTATCGTCTTTTAGTACGTCCATGCAGTCCATCCGTGCGCTTCTCTGAGGCCTTCAATTTGCAACTGATTTGCCGCCGTAGTCCAGCGAGCGCGTCGTCAGAGAAAGCGATTCAAGTGGTGGCAGTGCGGGACAAAATATCGGCAGCGCCCATGTCGCAGTGTGAGAATTGAGAACTTAACAGTATCTAAAATATCCCGCCAAATGTGAGAATTACTTCTCACGCTTATCTCTGAAACAACCAAAAGAGTAGTTTTGACCAGTTTGGACTTGGACGATAGCTTAAACTGAAATTCTATTCAGCGCTATCTGTATTTACTGCACTAATTCCATTTTCTTTTCATTAGTTTTAATAAACACATAACATATTCATAGAATAGAATTGACCATCAGCGTCTATATAGTGCATTGGAATCTAAAGGGAGAAAATAATTAGTGACAGTAAAACACAAAGAATTATTTTGAAATATTACATAATATGTTACATATGTAGTACGTACGTATCAGAATATGACAGTCCTACAGTTTCCATACACAAGTCGTATGTCAATTTAACTTTAAACCAAGAACTTTTTCAAATTCCTATGAATGTATTATCCCAAAGCTGATACATATTAAGTATATAAGGAGAACTAACTTGCTACTTCTTTGGTAAATAGATATCTTTATTTACAGCACGCTGTTAATACAAGTTACACATATTATCAAATATATATACAATGTGCATATGTATTATATGGTTATACTGCAAGTGCATATAGTTACTCTGACAATTGAATGTACGCTATGTTTATGTTTATATAAAAATAACTGGACGTTACCAATATCAAATAGTATACCAATATGCACTCAGTTTTGTGACTATTCTTACATTAAAGGGATGAAAAACGGTGTTAGCGAACTGTAATGTTTGTAAGGTTGACGGGTTTATTTAATAAAGGAACTAGAATCAGATATTGTTTGTAACGAAATTTCCTTTTAACAATCACTTTATTTTAAAACTGTCAAGAATTTGAGTTCGATTTATTCGTTTCGCGATTATCTCGCGAAACTGGATATTGTGAGCAAGACACACGCGTATAAGTTAAATTTGCTAGAGCAAGGACAAGCAAAGAGGAGACAAGTGCCGGGCAATCGGCTTTTATACGATCCGAATGACGGGATCGAGGTGATCCTGGATCGTTAGCGTGTTGTTCGAATTAAAATCGACCAATTGGAATCGGGCACGGAGAGGAGCCGCGAGTAATAGGAACTAGCGGTTGAGAGCGATAATAATAAATGTTGTCCTCCTCTCAGCACCCAACTCCAACCGATCGGTTTCTTAATTTTAATACATAATCCTGAACAAACGGTCAATTAATTTTCTTATTGTTTTAACGAATTTCGAATGATCAGGACAGTCACCTGATGAAAACTGCCATTTGAATTTGTATTAGCGCCCTTTTGCGCAGTACTTTAAGCTACAACAAGTCAGTTATGCTAGAACTGTATCAGAAAATTACTCTACAGGGTACTCATGGGCATACTCAATACATTCCTTTTTCAAGGTATGCATCAAAGAACCTGTAGCTCTCTTATTCTTACTTAAAATTTTGATTTTTGTAGCTTAAACTACCGTGCGAAAGAATACCAACAAAAGTGAAAAAGTAGTCTTCACCAAGCAGCAGGTTTGGTGACATCCCGTTAAAGTGAATACAGTATTTCCGATGTTAAGGAGAATCAATGACTAAACCATTCATGTTTCTTTAGTTCAAGCGGGCACCAGGCCTATTAAGTTTTGTTAAAGCTGTGGAGCCGGTTCCTACTTAACCTTGGGAACGCAATCTGTAAAGAGAATCAAAACATTAGGAAATGATAATTCACACCAACCATATTTTGGAATTATGTCTTCCTTATTCTTTTTTTTTGGCTTACCTTTACTTACGCAGCTGTCCTCAGAGAGAAAATCATACCGTAAACACTCCAGTAAATCTTCCGGACTAAACAGTTGAACAGACATTGTGACGCGGCAAGCTAGCCTCGCCACAAGATTACTCCTCACCCCCGCAAGGGAGGCCAGGGGAACGCCCGCGTAGCCACTCTGCCTCTCTCTCTCACTCGCCCGAGCGCACGGGCCTTACCACCATCGTTGCTCCAAGGCAGGCACAGGCAAATAAGACAGGCATTAATGCGAATTTGGAACGCCGAGAGGCACCTAGGTGAGCGCGACGGACTGAGCCGCCTAGTGGAACGGCTGTCCATTAGGCGTGGAGATAAGTTCGGCTCCGAGGATGGTCACTCCTCCCAGGCCGAGCGAGCTGGGGCCAGCATACGGGACGCCGGAGCTGCCCTGGAAGACGGACGGCCAACCCAAGCACGTCGGAGCGAGGAGTTGGGAGCCCGTCACTCCTGATGTCGACCGAAAGGACAGCGGTCTCAAGCGGTCGATAGAAGAGGTCGAAGTCGATCCTAACGCGCGGGGTCGATTGCGACACCGCCTAATGGATGGAGCCACGGGAGGATTCGAGGGGTAGTGGCGCTGAGGGTGTGACGCTAGGTGGCAAATTAGGGACTCTCTCTCGTCACTCAGATTGCGACCGTCCTAGCGACAACTGTTGTCCGAGCGTTTACCGAATTAAGAGTGCAGTGACGAGAGAGAGAAAGAGAGACACCCCAAAGGCATAAAGAGAGGCTCAGGAGATCACCGAGCGTTACACCAGACGACCGGGTTAAAACCTCTCACCAGCTAGCCTGGAGATTTAGTGCCGGCGAGCACAAATATCGAGTAGCGGCAACGGCCGTCTGAAAGTCACGGTAAGCCTCACGCCTTCGTGCCCTTCCATTAGATTCCTTGCGTAAAAGTTCCGAGCCCAGTAGTCGGGTTCCTCGCAATTGTTGTAGTTGTTATTAGAGTCAGATAAGCCTGCAACTGTCCTGCCTTCCTTGGGGCGACTTCGCACGTCGCACTGAGTCACGCGGTAGCCTTTAAGAATCGCGTTCGCCAAACCAAGTGGTGGCCATTTTGCCACTTGTTGCCGGGACCGCTCGGTAGATTTTCCGCTTGTGCGGCATTGCGGATCCCGCTTTCTTCGGCCGTTACAACTCGCGATTCTTCACATTTCCGGCCGCTTCTCGGCCGCATTCTTGACCACCCGCTACCGCGGGGTTAGATTGTATAGGGGCCTTCGTGGCCTAGGACCGGGAGCGCGATAGTCCGGTTTGCTGTAGGTTAATTAGATTGTAGCACCGTCGGCTCGCCCGACATAAATAAACAGGGCGTTTGTTAACAAGAGAAGTCGTGTCTCTTTTGGCTATCTGTGTTGCATAGTGTGTTGTCCCCGGCCTCCCTTGTTCCCCGCCCCTCTTCCGTACAACTAGCCGGCCGGGCTAGCATCCGCGTGGTCCGCCGCACTTGCTCTCCCTCTCAGGTTGACCATCTCCTCCGGGCTGCTAAGTATTATAAATATTGGTCTCGGTTTTCGGGGCCTGGCGCCCAGTGAAGCGCCCGGAGGGCCTGAGTTGCGGAGGGGAAGCGCAGCGTTGATTTCCTCGTCTCCCTGGTCAGTTTGCACGACCCGCTGATCAGGGAAAACGGTGGTAAAATTGAGTCTTCGGAGTTTAATAGGATGATCGCTTGTTGGTTTAAACCAGTTTAAACATATAAGTAAAGTTTGCTCGAGGTTTTGTATTTGATTTACTCCGTGCAATGCTGGAGCGGCACAAGCAACAGACACCTTACTCGGCTAACAAAACAATTTCGCGAATGTCGGTATTACCGATAATTCGATGGTATAACGTCCATTCCAACTCCACTCACCTGATTCCAAGTTTACCGCATCACTCTGTTACATTGCATGTCGATTGATCAAATCCCTTCTTTATGTGATACGTGTACGTTTATCGTCATTTGTGTATTTTCGACTTCAATACATATATGAATATATAAAGAAATCAAACTTTTTATTTTATTTCCATAAACTTTAATCCTAGAAAACGTAATGATAAAAGGTGGTGCATGTGTATGATAGATTGTAAACAAAGCAATTGACAAATTAAAACTTGGTTTCCAGTTTGATTAAATATTATCAAATAATATGCTATACTGTTCTCTCAGGATATTTATAATTCTTATATTAAATTAACTTGAAAATTAATACCCTTTCACTTTCACAATAATATAAATCTCTCATAGTTCTGTTCTGACAATGAGTAATATCACTCATCAATGTTATCCAATATATGTTCCTCACACATGGCGTACATATACTACATAAGAAACGATATGCTAATTTTCTGTTAAATAGATATCTTTATTCACAACGCTCTGTCAATACAAATATGAATATTCTACACATAACTTAAATTTCTAACATCGCTTTAAATATAGTGATTTCGATGCATGCATACATTTTCATATCTGTAATAGTTCCTTAATATTGTAATACTATTACTACATACATAAATATTAACAATTATATGAAGAAGCCATAAATAATTAACATTTCTCTTAAATACTCAGAGACATGCTTACTTGTCCTACTCTAATTCATACATACTCTTTATGGTTTCAGGCACTGCAGTTGTTTCCCTATGTATCCATTGTGGTAATCTAAATCCCAGTTCTTCTATGTGTCGAGGAATGTGTCATAACAATTATAAGTAGTATGCTCATAGTGTAAGTATACATAGATACTCAAAACGATGTACGTACATTGGTACAAATGGAAAAGTAATTGTATGTTTGAATTAAGATTTCCCAGTAAATACGTATTACTATATTGGTTTCCTCGTTGATTGTTATATGCTTATACTTATTTGCACTCAATTTTGTGAATGTTTGTATATTAAAATGAATACAGTATTTCTGAAGATAAGCAGAATGACTGGTTATACCATTTACAACAATTTCAGGCCCAAGCTGATTTTATAATTTCAAGTCTTTCAAATTTCGTTGATGCAACACAGCCAGCTGCTACTCGTTTTTTGGAATGCAGTCTGTAAAAACAGTTTAAGCATTAATAAACGACAATTCTCAATAACTAGAATGTTGAATAATATTTCCCTTATTATTTGTTTGGCCTTCATTTCCATAGCTGTGGATAGACAAAATTTGTTCTAGTACATACAACGAAACGGACTACAATTTTCAAGAGTAATTCCGTTCTGCTTTATATGGCTGATCACATACTGCAGCAGTCAGCAAAGAGCAGGTCAGAGTTGTTGCAGGAGCATACAACTCAAACCTATGACAACAAATTCTGAAACACATGGCAGTGCATTGAGAAGTGATAATGAATCCCTGGTGGTAGTATTTTGCGTCAAAGTTTCCTTTGCCCACAGTGCTTCAATACTTATTGCTCACTATTTCAACATATAATCAGCCTATGTATTTATCATCAGAAGCATATCTGTTTTCACAATTCAGACACTGGCCGTCTCTGTCCCATTCAAGTATTAACATATTAATGGCACTATAACACATCGTACATAAAGATCTGCAGACTGCACAAATTGAAACTATACTAATAAGTGACAACAAACCAAATTATTACATTTCCATTTGAAACGTATAAGTATAAACATACTTACTATAACTAATTCAATGAAAATATCCAAATTAAGAGAGCAAGAATTAGTCTGAAACATACATTTTACAAATTATAGTATATTAGTATTTCATTAATATTTCATTAAATGTCTATCTTCTAAATAATAGCACATACTAAAGAGAAACTCGATATAGGTATTAAGCATACAAAATGATCAAGATCAAGACTTATCTGAGTAAACTCGGTTCAGTAGTTTCTGAAATAATAAATATCAAACTTTTCGCTATGGCATGCCAGTTGTCATAAAACTTGGAATGTTTGTATCTTCGTCATTAGGGCCGATAGAATATCGGTTTACGGCCCATCCTTTTCCTTTCTGGGAGCACCTTAACCCACAAAAGCTGTTATTCCATGAGATTTCTAGAAGTGGTGTTATTAGAGTAAACATGTTATTGCGTAATAGGTTATAAAGATGTATACAAAATTTGGAAGCTTTCCCAAGAACGAACTAAAGGTTTGTTCGGAGTGGTAGTTTGCTCAGTTTCCAACCATTTCCAACCGTCAGGCGCAGGCGCACTTGCACGAAAGCATTGGGGAAACTGGTTGGAAGTGGTTGGAAATTGAGCAAACTGCCACTCCGAACAAACCTTAAACATACAGCACAATTGCAAAAGGTCTTACTTGAAAGCTTGTTTTCTACACTAATCATGTTGCCTGGTCCTGATCGTGTATCATTAATATTAACGGAAACATAAGCGTACAAAGTTAAGCATACATCAGAAAGTATGTCGGCTATACGTCGCGAACCTTTCACATTTAATATCTCAGAAACTATCGAACCGATTTTATTCATCATTTTGTTCATACAAATCCTAATTTTCGTGGATTAACGAGCACTACACTGTGCCTAATTTTATTAGGCTGGTTTCAATAGTTTAAAAGTATGAACGGACGAAGCCGAATGTTACAGACCAAGCGCGACGCGCGATTGGGGCCGAGCGAGAGCAGCTTAATATTTTCGCTACACCAAAATTTCATCTTCTAAACTACTGCACTTACGATAATGAAAGCTGACATAATTATTAAACATGAACAATGAGGAAGATCAATATTTATTTTATTAAAATCGGTTCGGTAGTTTCCGAAATATTAAATGCCAAAGTTTCAAGCCAACAAACTGTTTGACGGACGGTGAACTTGCGACACTCGTATTGTCTTTAATATTACAGATCAATGCATAGGACCTGTAGTCGATTCAAAGCTTATTTTTTAAGCTAATTAAATAAACCACTCGCATATGTGCATCTTTAACATTAACGGAGATACGAGCGTCCCAAACTCACCGTCCGTCAAAAAGTTTGTCGGCTCATACTTCATACTTTTAAACTATTGACACCAGCCTAATAAAATTAGGCACAGTGTAGTGCTCGTTAATCCACGAAAATCAGGATTTGTATGAATAAAATCGGCTCGATAGTTTCTGAGATATTAAATGTGAAAGGTTCGCGACGTATAGCCGACATACTTTCTGATGTATGCTTAACTTTGTACGCTTATGTTTCTGTTAATATTAATGATACACGATCAGGACCAGGCAACATGATTAGTATAGAAAACAAGCTTTCAAGTAAGACCTTTTGCAATTGTGCTGTATGTTTAGTTCGTTCTTGGGAAAGCTTCCAAATTTTGTATACATCTTTATAACCTATTACGCAATAACATGTTTACTCTAATAACACCACTTCTAGAAATCCTATGGAATGACAGCTTTTGTGGGTTAAGGTACTCCCAGAAATGAAAAAGGTGAGCCATAAACCGATATCGTATCTGTCCTAATGACGAAGATACAAACATTTCAAATTTTATAACAACTGGCATGTCATAGTGAAAAGTTTGATACTTATTATTTCAGGAACTACTGAACCGAGTTTACTCAGATAAGTCTTGATCTTGGTCATTTTGTATGTTTACTACCTATATCGAGTTTCTCTATGGTAGATGCCATTATTTAGATGATAGACATTTAATGAAATATTAATGAAGGACTAATATACTGTAAATTATAAAATGGATGTTTCAGATTATTTCTTGCCCTCCTAATTGGGATATTTTCTGTCCGTGGATGGCTGTACTGAAGGCTATAGACTAACGGATAACTACAGAAAACAAACTGCACATACGATCGTCATTAATTGATTTCATCTGTCAATGCGATAAGTACATTTGCATTTAAAGGTTTTCAATGGAAATATACAAATGTAGTGTATTGTCACTTATTGGTATTATTTCTATTTGCAGAATGCATTTCTATACGTAGCATGTATTCTTGTACCACTAACACTTTAATACCTGCGATGGAAAAAAAAGTCAGTGTATGCATTATAAACAAAGGTACACTATACGTTTGATGTTCGATGAAGACGTAGGTTGAATATATGCTGAAGCAGCGAGCAATAAGCATAGATGCACTGTAAGCAAAGGAAAGTCTACTGCAGAATATTACCACTGTGGATTATTCACCCCCTTCCCCAGACGCAATGAATTATGTACTTGATGATTTGCTGCCACAGGTTTGAGTTTGATGCTTCTTCTATAAGCTTGTTCTGTTTTTTGCTGACTGCTCGAGTATGTCATGACCCTTATGAAATAGGATATAATTACTTTCAGTAATTGTTGCACTATTTCAGAAGTATGTACGTTTGATGATCTTTGGGATGTCTGTTCAACTGTTTAGTCTGGAAGATTTACTGGAGTGTTTACGGTATGATTTTCTCTCTGAGGACAGCTGCGTAAGTAAAGGTAAGCCGAAAAAAGAATAAGGAAGACATAATTCCAAAATATGGTTGTTGTGAATTATTATTTCCTAATGTTTTGATTCTCTTTACAGATTGCGTTCCCAAGATTAAGTAGGAACCGGCTCCACAGCTTGAACAAAACTTAATAGGCTTGGTGTCCGCTTGAACTAAAGAAACATGTATGGTTTAGTCATTGACTCTCCTTAACATCGGAAATACTGTATTCACTTTAACGGGATGTAACCAAACCTGTTGCTTGGTGAAGACTACTTTTTCACTTTTGTTGGTATTCTTTTGCACGTTAGTTTAAGCTACAAAAATCAAAATTTTAAGTAAGAATAAGAGACCTACAGGTTTTTTGATGCATACCTTGAAAAGGAATGTGTTGAGTATGCCCATGAGTACCCTGTAGAGTAATTTTCTGATACAGTTCTAGCATAACTGACTTGTTATAGCTTAAACTACTGTGCAAAAGGGCGCTAATACAAATTCAGATGGCAGTTTTCATCAGGTGACTGCCCTGATCATTCGAAATTCGTTAAAAAAATAAGAAAATTAATTGACCGTTTTTCATCCCTTTAATGTAAGAATAGTCACAAAACTGAGTGCATATTGGTATACTATTGCATATTGGTAACGTCCAGTTATTTTTACATAAACATAAACATACCGTACATTCAGTTGTCAGAGTAACTATATGCACTTGCAGTATAACCATATAATACATATGCAGATTGTATATATATTTGATAATGTGTAACTTGTATTAACAGGGTACTGTAAATAAAGATATCTATTTACCAAAGAAGTAGCAAGTTAGTTCTCCTTATATACTTAATATGTATCAGCTTTGAGATAATACATTCATAGGAATTTGAAAAAGTTCTTGGTTTAAAGTTAAATTGACATACGACTTGTGTATGGAAACTGTAGGACTGTAATATTCTGATACGTACGTACTACATATGTAACATATTATGTAATATTTCAAAATAACTCTTTGTGTTTTACTGTCACTAATTATTTTCTCCCTTTAGATTCCAATGCACTATATAGATGCTGATGGTCAATTCTATTCTATGAATATGTTATGTGTTTATTAAAACTAATGAAAAGAAAATGGAATTAGTGCAGTAAATACAGATAGCGCTCAATAGAATTTCAGTTTAAGCTATCTGTCCAAGTCCAAACTGGTCAAAACTACTCTTTTGGTTGTTTCAGAGATAAGCGTGAGAAGTAATTCTCACATTTGGCGGGATATTTTAGATACTGTTAAGTTCTCAATTCTCACACTGCGACATGGGCGCTGCCGATATTTTGTCCCGCACTGCCACCACTTGAATCGCTTTCTCTGACGACGCGCTCGCTGGACTACGGCGGCAAATCAGTTGCAAATTGAAGGCCTCAGAGAAGCGCACGGATGGACTGAATGGACGTACTAAAGGACGATACCAGATTCAGGCTGCGGTTTCATAAATATTGTACATAATGTTCATACTCTTCGACACTAAGAAGGCGTATAGAGTGGTGGATCGTGCGAAGTTTAAGTTGTCCAGGAAAAATGTGCTTGCTCGCCATGGTATGTATTAAAATAACTCTTATTAGATAAGCGTTTATTCGCGTACTAAAAGTAATATGTTGTTTCTGCTGCAATTTGACTTACTGAAAAATGCTAGCTTGTAAATTCACTGAGCAAAGTCGTTCGAAATCTCGTTTTTTGAGTTTTACGCGGGCGGCGCGTGTTACAATGTACTATTTCCCGCTCATGCTTCACTTGGACAGCTTCTTATTGAATGATAAAGTATGATTTCTTTACTGTGATGTATATTTTGTTGGAACTTGCCAAGCGAAAGAAAACTATGTCACTGATGCGTGTTAGAATGTAATACATGTTTCCCGTATCTCATGTGCTACTCTGAGACGACTTGTCCCAAAACGATAATATGTTGTATTCGCTTTAATTTAAAATTGATTGAAATAAGATATTTTATGAATTTACTAAGGACAGATCAATTCGTATTCGAATTCGCGTTTTTGTGTCTTATAACGGCTGACGCGTGTTACAATGTAATACATATTTCCCGTATACAATGTGCTACTCTGAGACGACTTCTCCTGAAACGATCATATTGTATTGTATTGTATTGTATTTTGGTGTATTTGGTTTCGACTGCTAAGGTCATTCGCCATTGCTTTTTATATATTATGTGTACCCCGACTACATTTGCTCAAACAGATTTCCTTATACTATTCTCCTTTTACTCACTTCAAAATTTCAGGGTAATAATGTCATTTCTACGTGATATCATAATACGTTGTATTCGCTTTAATTTAAAATTGATTGAAATGAGATATTTTATGAATTTACTAAGGAAAGATTAATTCGTATTCGAATTCGCGCTTTCGTGTCTTATAACGGCTGACGCGTGTTACAATATAATACATATTTCTCGTATACTATGTGCTATTGTGAGACGACTTGTCCTGAAACGATAATATGTCGTATTCGCTTTAATTTAAAATTGACTGAAATGAGATGTTTTATTGGAAATATCTGTAATAAATATTATAAATTAATGAAAGATCAATCCGTATTCGAAATCGCGGTTTCGTGTCTTATAATGGGCAATGCGTATTACAATGTATACTATTTCCCGCTCATGCTTTATTGGGACAGCTTTTTATTGAATGATGAAGTATGGTTTCTTTGCTGTGATGTATATTTTGATGTAATTTGCCAAGCGAAATTTGATTCTATTTCGAATTAGTCCTTTTCTGACTTATGCCGTGGACGCGTGTTGCAATGGGTTCTCACAATATATTACTTTCGCGTTTATGCTGCATTGAGATAGCTTCTTATTGAATGGTGGAATAAATTTCGAAAAATCGATGCTATTTTGAAATCGCGTTTTCTAAACTTAAGTCGCGCTTCAGTGAGATGTTTCAATTTGTTCGTACAATATACTATTGTCGTATTTATATACGCTATACTGAGCCGATTCTCCATAGAATAATAATATTGCCCTTTTGTTGCAATTTGAAGTTTATTAGAATATACTAGTTTGTACGTTCACTGAGCAAAAATCGATCCATGTTCGAAATTCGTGCTTCCATGCTAATATCGGTGAAATTTCTGGTCACCATGTACGATTACAATATACTCTTCCAATTTCATCCTATGCTAAAACAACTATTTATAGAGTGATGATAAATGTTATTTGCTATAATTTGAGTTTTATTAAACTGCGCTAGTTTGAAATTGGCCAAGGAAAAATTAAGACAAGTTGAAAGTCACATTTTAGAGATTTTTACCCAAAAATCATTTTATAATGAATCCTATTTTACTTTCATTCTATCATGAAAAGGTTTCTTTTACAATGCTAATATGGTCATTCCGCTACAACATTCATTTTGTTGAAATTTGGGAAGAAAAAGTCTATTCGTATTTTGAAATCATGTTTCCCAAGCTTGTAAACATTGAAACGACGCCCCAAAAACTCATCATTCGTTCTGTCTGCTGAATTTTAAAATTTGTTAACTGCGCAAATTTGTGAGGTTGCTAAACAAAAATTAGTACATGTTGTAGTCACGCATCCCAGACTGTGGCGGGCAAATCTTTACTATGTAAACTTTTTTCATGTAATACCAACTAAGCCAATCGAGAGTATTTGGAGGATATAAGCAGAATGTTAAACGCAAATCTACCAAGAATCAGGCTAACGAGGCTGGTGAATAAAAAGAAAAATGCCTGCACAAATCCTTCCAGCACAGGTAAGTTTGAATTGTATTATGTTCTTTAGTATCTTATATCATCGAAGAAAGGAAGTGAAAAAATAAAGAAATCTTTTTATTTCATAATACTGGGATAACGTTAAATAAATATTAAGGACAATATATATCTAGCAGGTCCTAAAACTTTGGACCATTTGTAATACAATTTACGCTCTTGTTCCGATTATATCTTTTACACGTGCAAAGTAAATGATTAAATTAAAAAATAACTGTTCAATAATTTGTATGGTCTGGTCATTCTAATCCTAATGTTATGATACATGACAGTCTCATATGAATATGTTCCACAGCAAGAGACGATTCAGTGAGTCCGTAACACTTAGATGTAAAATATATACTTGTCTTTTGTTCAGAAAATTTTAACCATAGATATATTTGATTAAATGATAATATGCCGTTTAGAAATTTTTCTATAATATCTCAAGCCAATCTTCATAGAACTATATTCATTTTATCATAGAAAAAAAATATTTTTAAATAAATTACTATAATTAACTCAATTTACATTTTCTGATGTTATTCAATGTTAATGATACTCAAAATATATGTATATATATTATAAAGTAATTCTTAACGTTTCCTTTCTAGGTAAAGAGTTAGCAAGTCCAATTTTATTAGAAACGCAAGAAAGTTTGTCGCAGAACTTTGATACTGAGAGCACAATTCGTCGTACTAATGATGATTCAAATCATACAACACGGTCTTTATATCCAATTCCAGAACTTGTTGATCCTGGATCTGTGGCATCTGAACGTAAGCTCAGGATTTGTGATAATTGTTTTCTTACATATCTTCAAATAACTTAAAAAGCGATACTAGAAATATTAGACATTTCGGAGAAACAGCGAATCCTTTGGTTGCAAAATATTTACTATTTGTTGATAGAATTTGTTATATTGAAATATATTCCATTAATTGTAATTATAGTATAGTTTGAAACTTTCTGTAGCGTTGGTAATCAATGTTCTTAGCATTTTAATTTTACTATGGAGTAAATATGTTTTGAAATCAATTTGATTTCTCCAATACATATTTCTAATATTATAAAATGGTAATGGTATTTAAAAAATATGTGTGTATTAAATGTATTTTTTTACGTTTGATTTCCAGGTGAGGAATCAATGTGCACCCTCATATTAGATGGTCATGAAAATCTTTCACAAGATTTCAATGCAGAAAGTCCAATTTGTCATACCGATGAACTTGCGGAGCATACATCTCGCCCTGGATGCGTAATTCCAAAAGCAGTTAATTCTAAGAATGTGCTGTCTGAGAGTAAGCACACGATATTACATAATTTAATTTTAACACATACCTTCCAATGAATTTTGTCGAAAGATCTTACATTACAAATATTGAAGTATTTAGAGAAACATAACGAGCACTTTGAATATAAAATTTTTACCGTTTGCTGATAAAATCTTGTGAGATTTATCCAAGTGTATAGACTTAAATATATTTGATTGAATGACAACAAGTAGACTTTGTATTTTCTGTGACAGAAGAGATGTTCATTTAACCGCAGAGTAAATATATTTTTGAATAAAGTAGTATAATTTTCTTTAAAATAAATTTTCTAATATTATAAAGTATTATAGTACTCAAAATACAAGTTGTCATTGTCACAAGGTTTTTCTGATCCTTGTACAATAGTAATGTATATCAGTATGTTATAAAGCACTTTTTTTTATGTTCACTCTACAGGAGAAGAGTCAACGTGTACTCTCATGCTAGAAAGTCATGAAAATCTCTCACAAGATTTCAATGCGGAAAGTTCAATTCGTCATACTGATGAACATGCGGAGCATACATCAAGAACGTCATGTGAAATTTCAGAAGCAGTTGCTCCTGAGAATGTGCCATCTGAAAGTAAGCACAGGATTTTGGATAATTTAATTTTAATATATACGTTCGAGTGACTTTCTTCGAAAGATTTTACGTCACAAACATTACTAAATGCGGTGAAATATAATAACAAACACTTTGGATATAAAATATCTGCTGTTTGTCGATAAAATCTTGCAAGATATATCCAAGTGTATAGACTTAAATATATTTGATTGAATGACAACAAGTAGATTGTGCATTTTCTGTGACATTGGAGATCTTCATTTTACCGCAGAGTAAATATATTTTTAAATAAATTACTATCATTTGCTCAATATACATTAAAGTTATTCGATGTTAATGATGCTCAAAATATATGTATACATATTATAAAGTAGTTCTTCACGTTTGCTTTCTAGGTAAAGAGTTAGCAAGTCCAATTTTATTAGAAACGCAAGAAAGTTTGTCGCAGAACTTTGATACTGAGAGCACAATTCGTCGTACTAATGATGATTCAAATCATACAACAGGGTCTTTATATCCAATTCCAGAACTTGTTGATCCTGGATCTGTGGCATCTGAACGTAAGCTCAGGATTTGTGATAATTGTTTTCTTACATATCTTCAAATAACTTAAAAAGCGATACTAGGAATATTAGACATCTCGGAGAAACAGCGAATCCTTTGGTTGCAAAATATTTACTATTTGTTGACAGAATTTGTTATATTTAAATATATTCCATTAATGGTAATTATAGTATAGTTTGAAACTTTCTGTAGCATCGGTAATCAATGTTCTTAGCATTTTAATTTTACTATGCAGTAAATATGTTTTGAAATCAATTCATTTAATTTCTCCAATACATATTTCTAATATTATAAAATGGTAATGGTATTTAAAATATATGTGTGTGTTAAATGCATTTTTGTACGTTTGATTTCCAGGTGAGGAATCAATGTGTACCCTCATATTAGATGGTCATGAAAATCTTTCACGAGATTTCAATGCAGAAAGTCCAATTTGTCATACTGATGACCTTGCGGAGCATACATCTCGCCCTGGATGCGAAATTCCAGAAGCAGTTAATTCTAAGAATGTGCTGTCTGAGAGTAAGCATACGATATTACATAATTTAATTTTAACACATACCTTCCAATGAATTTTGTCGAAAGATCTTACATTACAAATATTGAAGCATTTAGAGAAACATAACGAGCACTTTGAATATAAAATATTTACCGTTTGCTGATAAAATCTTGTGAGATTTATCCAAGTGTATAGACTTAAATATATTTGATTGAATGACAACAAGTAGACTTTGTATTTTCTGTGGCAGAAGAGATGTTCATTTAACCGCAGAGTAAATATATTTTTAAATAAAGTAGTATAATTTTCTTTAAAATAAATTTTCTAATATTATAAAGTATCATAATACTCAAAATACAAGTTATCATTGTCATAAGGTTTTTCTGATGCTTGTACAATAGTAATGTATATCTGTATGTTATAAAGTACTTTTTTTATGTTTACTTTACAGGAGAAGAGTCAATGTCTACCCGAATATTAGAAAGTCATGAAAATCTCTCACAAGTTTTCGATGCGGAAAGTCCAATTCGTCATACTAATGAATATGTGGATCATACATCAAGCTCGGCATGCGAAATTCCAGAAACAGTTGGTTCTGAGAATGTGCCATCTGAAAGTAAGCACAGGATTTTCTATATTAACTGCATTTTAATATATACCGCTGACCACTTTTTTATTTAAATGGCAACTGCAAATACTAAGGATTTTTAAGAAATTAATGAATACTTCAAAAGAAAAATATTTCGCTTTATGTACACAATTTCATACGTCAACATATTCAATTGAATGATAATATATAGTTTTAGAATTTTCTCTAGAAGTCGAGAGATTTAGCTAGATCTTTCAATCCCATAAGGATATATGGGATCAAAGGTACTAGCTAAATCTCTCGATTAAGTATAACTTAAATAAATATACATATATTATATCCACATACATGGATACTTTCCTAGTGTTAATAATAATGCAAGGTGTGATTTCTATAACATATCGATTGTGCTTGTAGAATAGCCCTATATACGTAGGTTCTGCATCATTTTATTCTAATTTGTGTTCAGGTGAAGTAACAATGAAGTCCCTCGAATTAGAGACGCATGAAAACCTGTTACAAAATTTCAATATAGAAAATGCAATTCATTGTGGCGGTGGAGTTTGGGAGCTCACTGTAGGTGATGTCGGTAAAACCGGAGAAGAAGTAGATCCTGATCATGCACTATCGGAATGTAAGTCCATTTCAATTAAATTAAAAGACAATGTGGCTACCAATATGTGAAATTTCGAAGAAACATAACTAACACTTTGAGTGTAAAACACTTATCTCTTCATATTCAAATATACGAATATGTTAAAATTGATGTTTTCCTCTGTAATTTTGTGTGAGAATTTTCATGCTAGAGGACCACCTTTGTACAGTCGTAGGTACTTGATATACTCAGGAATGCATTATTTTGCAGAAATATTATGCTTTTGTTTAAAAACATGTCATATGATTGGCTTAACTATCAAATGCCTTAATAATCAATCCACTTAATTGCGCGCTGTGCGACGTTGTGTGTTCGCTTTACATTTTTATTACTCATAATAACAACTGAACCACAATGATTTTTGATTGCCATATCAGGGGTGGTTCCAGCTTTCTGTAAAACTTGGTTCACTTCATATTTCGACGATTGTTTGGGTTGTTAGATAGTTGAGAAGGCAGACAAATTTTTTGATGATGGATTGTAACAATTATGACAATATATATTACTTTGTAATAAAAAACCAACCAACCGATTCGATCTTGTTCCCATACCGTAATTTTTTGTGTATCTGCAATCATTCTCGTAGCGTCCGATTCAGGTCACCACGGCGTAAATATATTATTAAATAAAGTAGTATAATTTTTCCAATATATATTGTTATAACAAGTTAATTACATATACTCCAAATGTAAAGTGTGACAGTCATAAAGTGTTTATATAAAGTATTTTATAATAAATATATTACAAAACACTTTTTTACGTTTGTTCCCTGTAGATGAAGCAGCAACGTGTTCGCTTGTATTAGATGCTCAAGAAGATCCGTCACAAGATTTGAATGGAGAAAGCATAATACACTCTACAGAAAAGGATTGCGAACGTACATCAGGCGTTTCGAATGAAAGTCGAAGCGAACCCGATTCCGATTATATGCCAGCCGATGACGAAAGTGCCAGTTCTGATAACTCCATCGATGCTCATATCTCAGAAGAAGAAATCAATGCAAGCGCGACCAGTAAAAGAAATAATTCGCAAAGTAGTTTAGATACTTCAATTAACGTCTCTGGCAGCAGAATTTATGATGATGCTACCTTAAGTGTACCACATTCCCAGTCCGGTATTGGTTCCAAAAAAGACTTCTGCTTATACTGCAAGAAACTGCAAAGTAAGATTGCCAGACACTTAGAGAGAGTTCATAAGAATGAAAGTGATGTAAAAAAGTTTGCACTTCTGCCTAAAGGTTCGTTAAAAATTTAATTTCATTGTACTTGAGCTATAGCACATTAATTAAAAGATATAATCTGAAATTCTAAAATATTTTTTTCTATTACTTTTGTATTACCTAAAAAGAACAAGATTTTAAATTTGTGCTTTCCGAAGTTTTCTTAATCCTTATTGTAAGATAGTTGAAAGCTTGGATATATCTTTGTAACCTGAAACATACTTTATAGGGCTGCCAGAACGAAAAAAGATCATTGAAACAATTCGACGAAACGGGAACTTCTTGTTCAACACTGATTCCAAGTATAATACTGGCCAAGTTATTGTTTGCTGAAGACCGCGTCAGAGCTATAATAGAAAAGTGCAAGATTTTATACCATGTGGGAAATGTAAAGGTTTCTTCCTTAAATCGAACATAAGGCACCATTTCAAAGCATGTCATGGGAAACTTGGCTTTAGGGCAGTACAAGTGTTAGGTAGGAAGTTATTGGGTCGCATCCATCCTGCAGCAAACGATATACTAAGAAAAGTAGTTTTCCCTGTGCTTAGAGAAGATGATATTGTGCGGATAGCACGATGCGATGAATTAATTATACGATACGCTAATAAACTTTGTTTAAAATACAAATTAGCGCATCAGCACGACCTCATTCGGTCTAGAATTCGCTTACTCGGTCGATATTTGCTTTGCATAAAAAAATGGAATCACGAAATAACTGATTTTGCGTCTATATATAATCCAAAATTTTACGACGCCTGCGTCAGCGCAGTTAACGAACTTGCACGTTATGACGCTACAGAACAGGTGTATTTAGCGCCTTCTGTCGCTAGTCGCATGGGGACAACCATTAAGCAAGTGGGAAATGTGTGGATTTCGGAATGTATAAAAACTCATGCTAAAGAAAAGAAAAGTGACGCTGAAGATTTCTTGCAGTTATTGAATGAGGATTACGGAACGAGCGTAAATAAAACCGTAGAAGAGACACAACTTAGAAGGAAACGTCATAAAAAAGTTGTGCTACCGCAGGCGGATGACATAAAAAAACTTCATAACTATTTTTCAGAGATACGTCAACGTTATTATCAGGAGACTCGGTAGAGTCTCGCGCCAAGTAGTAGTAGTATATATAGGACGGCGCAGTATATATAGGACAGCGCGAGACTACCGAGTATACTTATCCCGAAGTGGTACGGTTGTCGTCTGCTAGAAAACTTTCACCTCGATTTATGAGAAAGTTATAGCTCCAAGAATTTATTTCTCAATTTTGTATTTTTTTTCCGATTTTTCTGAATCGAATGGGCCAAGAATCAAGCGAATCGGTTCAGTAATTCAGGAGATATGAATTCTGCTGCTTATTTTACACGTCGAAAAGGCGAGGCGGATTATGTTCATGGGATTCAGCAATTCCTAAAAATGTGACTTTCACTTTTTTCACACCAGTTGGCACCACGGCGAAATGTCGCGTTTACGTTACCGATCTCTAATCTGTAATCTGTGTCATACCGACACTTTGGTTAAGCCGGTTATGCCATGGTTGGTTATGTGCAGTAATGGTGATATGACACAGTCCGATTTGATCATTTTATTCCAGATTCCATGCTTTATTTAGTTAATAAAAGAGTCTAGTGTCCTTGCCCTTGTCCCTGTGACCTTGTCATTATTAAGAATTATGAAATGTTGAAAGTGTTAAGTGTGCCACTTGCAAGTCCTTGTTTTGGTAAACAAGTGTTGATTACAAATATTTAAAATTGTTAAGAGTGTAGTATATCAATCTTTTAAGCAATATGAGCAGTTACTTATAATTTAAGGGAATGCCTGTTATTGGTAATAAGTGCTTGCTCAAACTAATTTCAGGAGTTTACGTGTTTGGTCCATCAGCAAGGCACTTGACAGTCAAGATACACCAAACGAAACTAGATAGTGTATGAGCTGGGTATATTGCTAACAAAATCTAAATCATTGTTTGAGCCAATCCTTCACAATTAAAATATGAACTAAATGATATGCTCATACGCAATCTAATTTAGTTGTGACTGTCAAGTGTGTTGCTCAAGGAACATTTGGCTAAAATGACATAATCCAGTAATAGTTACCAGTCATACGTCATTTAGGAATATATTAGCAATTGATAATTAGTATTTGTTTAGTAAATTTCATCACTTTTGATTGTGCACTATGTGAGCTATGCATTTGCCAATCAAGATGTATCAAAGTTAGAGTGCTTATGCAGCTATAACTTATCTAATCTGAAATTTAAATGCATCGTAGCTGTTGGTAATGTATCATTGCTGATTTGAACCTGAGTTATTGTATGTTAACACTTTACAAATTATATTTGGCAGGCAACATCTCCATGGGCTCTTTAATTTTAGTGTTCCTGACTGTGAAGTGTCTAAGAAATGTATCAGTTAAAGAGTTAAGATGATGTAATCAAAGTACATAAATTTTATAGTGAAATAAGTACTTATTGTTAGTAAATTTCAATATTAAAGGTTGTACCATCTTGAGTTATGCATTTGAGAAACAGAATACACTAAAATTAGATAGTGTATGAGTGTTATGAAATGATGCCACCCCAGCACCCGAGAAAATAGTTTAGAGAATAGAGTTTTTTAAGACAACACAGTAAATGCTATGTAAAATTTGCTTAAAGGCCTTCATTGTATCATTTTCTATAAATTGGCGGAGCTACAGCACGTCAAGTAAAGCTGTGTAGTGTTTTGCCGTCGAAAAGATTTCTTCTCTAATCTGGAGCAAGAAAACAAACATTGTTTAATCTTGTATTCTGCGTAAGGTTAGCTCGAAAAGTACCTATCAGAATTAAAAAATATTACTTTTTGTTAGAATGACGCACATAAGATAAAGTTTCTGTTTTCGATAGAATATTATGTGAAATTTTAGGAGACAATTTATTTCTATTGTACGTCGTTCTAACAAAAAGCAATAGTTTTTAATTTATTTTTGCTACGTACTTTTCGAGTTAAGCGTATATAGAATTGAATACTGTCTGTTTTATTACTCCAGATTGAAAATTCGAGAAACGTTTCTGGCCGTAGAACACAAACACGCTTTCACTTGCTGACGAGCTCTAACTCTGCCATTTTGTCGAAAATAATTAAATAAAAAACTGTAATCATTCTTTAAAGTATATAATAAAGGCCTTCAAACGAATTTTATTATTGCTAAGGGTTAACTAACAAAAAGACATAAAATCCGTCCAAAAACATTAAAATGTAAAAAAAGTGTGCCAAGTAGTTTGATTTCCCGACAAAATTGGAATATAATAAAAAAGATAATAGATATCATACAAGAAAGCCAAGTTTTCATTCAAAGATACCTTGATTTAACTCGCATTAGCAACGAACAATAAATTAACAATAAATTAGCGATTAAAAATAAAAAAAACTTGGCGTTTGCGCACTTCATTCGAGGCACTCGCACCGGTAATATTCCTAAAAAAGTTTTAAAGAAATTAAATTGTGGTAAAGTGAGTGTTAGGTTTAAATCAGTTTCTCATTATCTTTTTACCTCGCAGTGAAGCGCGCACACGCCAAGTTTTTTTTATTTTTAATCGCTAATTTATTGTTAATTTATTGTTCGTTGCTAATGCGAGTTAAATCAAGGTATCTTTGAATGAAAACTTGGCTTTCTTGTATGATATCTATTATCTTTTTTATTATATTCCAATTTTGTCGGGAAATCAAACTACTTGGCGCACTTTTTTTACATTTTAATGTTTTTGGACGGATAATGAATTACTACACGCTACTTCTTATGCAAAGTGGTTGTCCCTGGCTGAAGCAACACTAATATCTCTCCAGCTATTTAATAGACGCAGAGCGGGCGAGATAGAGCGAATATTAATTGAAGATTTCAAAAATTACGAGCGCATAAATGATCAGAGTTACAAAGACATGTATAAAGCACTACCGAATAATCGGCAGGAAATAGCGAATAAGTATGTACGATTTACAATACGCGGCAAATTGGGCAGAACAGTACCTGTGTTATTGTATTCTCCGTTATTGGAATGTGTCGAACTTCTTATAAAACTTCGCGAGGACGTAAATGTGCCTAAAACTAATCCATATGTATTCGGTACTCGAGGGTACAGCAAAAAAAGGTTTTGTTACTTACGTGCATGTATTTTAATGCGCAAATTCGCAGTTGCATGCAATGCAGATTTGCCAAACACTTTAAGGGGTACGCAACTTCGAAAGCATATTGCGACTAAATGTATCGCGTTAAATTTATCTGAAAATGAAGTAACTGACTTGGCTAATTTTATGGGCCATGAAAAGGAAATTCATAAAAATTATTATAGACAGTCCTTACCACATACTGAAATTTTAAAAATATCTCAGTTACTCGAGATTGCCCAAGGTAACGATGAAGAACCAAATGAAAACAATGAATCTGCTGAAAGTGAAAGTGACAGAGAGGAAGCCATTGGAGAGTCCTTGCACAATAGTGCTATTGATGATATTGTGCAAGCAAGTACATCTACCGCGCCGAAGAAACCCTCTGCGACTAAGCGCAAACAAAGCACATTGGCCGCGTCAGAGAATCTCTCTGAGACTAAGCGCAAACGAAGTACATCACCTTTTGGTAGAACAAAGAGAACTCGGTGGACTGAAGAAGAACGATCTGTTATACTTGAAACTTTTAGAACCGAAGTTGCCGAAAAACGATTGCCTTCGGGTACTCAAATAACTAAAGCGAAACAGCAAAACAAATGTTTAAATAATCGCAATGTACCGCAAATAAGGACTTGGTTGCATAATATCATTTCCGGCAAAACTAAAGTAACTAAGTAGGTAGCAGGGATGTGCATTAACCAATAAATTAAGGCCGCCAGTAATTTTATTGGGACGAAAAATGTGCGGCAATAATGTTATTGGGACTTAAAATGCGCGAATAAAATTATTGGCATGCATTTCGCCTCCCAATAAAATTATTGGCGCCCTTTTTGCGTCCCAAAAAAAATTATTGGCGTTCATTTCGAGGTTGATTAAATGTATTGGGGCTCAAAATGGGACGGCAACAGTTCCTGTCAGTCACAAAAAAATTTTCCTACTGCATGCCAATAATTTTATTGGCGCGCATTTTCAGTCCCAATAAAATTATTGGCGCACGTTTTTCGTCCCAATAAAATTATTGGCAGCTTTAATTTATTGACTAATGCCCATCCCTGGTAGGTAGAAAGTATGTACAAAAAGTGTAATGCGATATTCAATATGCTTCATTACGTTTAATAATGTTATCTTAGGATAAGGGTCTCGCTTAGACATAATTTTTATAACGTACAGCATCCGACATAATAATGATCACAATCTGCAAAACAACCGCCGAGCAGAAAGTGAAATTTGGTAGAATGTACATCCGGTATGCAACATTTTTTTAAAGGGCTACGACAGGAGGCCCTCACCCCTAAGATGAGGCTTTTCAAAAGTCATGCATACCGAGTGAACAGGGTGAGTCAGTTGCCTTTGAATCAGGTATTACCGACCGCGCCAGCGTCTATCCCACTATCCCGTAGGCGCGGTCGGTAATACCTAATTCAAAGGCAGCTGACTCACCCTGTACATGCTACCAAATTTCGCTTTCTGTCCGGCGACTGTTTTGTGGACTGTAACAGCTATTATGTCTCCTTTATTATATATATTTATCTCCTCCTGAACTCCATTATTTTCTACAGTAAATATTGAAATATTGAAAACTATCAAGTGTTTGTTTCTTGAAGTGCAGGAATATTATGTACAGGGTGAATTACATACATCCTGGTCAAGAAATGCCGGTATTATCGACATAGTTTTACCGATTTTACTGACACTTGTCGATAATACCGGCATTTCTTGACCAGGATGTATGTGATTCACCCTGTATATTCACCCATAGATCCACCTGAAATAAAGAATTAATAATTATTCAAAGTAATTTTGTTCCCCTCCATAAATCATGTTCAAAAGTATTCCATTTTTCATAACGTGTAGCTGTTTAGTATGTATAAATATGAATATACTTACTACAATAAATCTATTGGAGTGAATCCAGAAACAACATTCCCCGATACAACTAGTGTCCTTCGATTCCCCTTTAAATAATATTTTTTATCCATAGCCAGCCAGATAAAAAGCAAGCAAAAAGAATCATAATTTGCAGGGTAAGAATGAATGGGGGATGCTCACCCTACAAGTAAAAATGGGTTATTAATATTATACTTCATGAAATCTTCGTCTTCTAAAATAGTACTGTATCCACAATACTGAAATGATGATATGAAAATCAATGATACTGAAAGTTAGCCGTCATTAAACATGGGAAATGAACACGGGATGCTGATTGGTTCATTGTGAAATTTTGCCTTTCCTTCATTTAAATCTGTGTTACTTCTACAAGTTCTGTTATCAACACGGATCCGGAAAGCGCATGAAACGCGGGCTTATCTTAAATATAATAGGACAATTGACACTTGAACTATTTGGCGTCGAGATTCTACCGAGTCTCTTGATATTGTAGGACAATTAAGAGAAAAATGAAATTTAATATTCGAATTTTGAATGTAACAAGTGCCGTTGTATTTAAAAATTACAGACAGATAACTCTAAAAGAAGTAGGAAAGATAAGATAAAATTCGATGAGCCTTCCTGTATGCTGCCAAATGGATAGTTAGGCTTATTATGTAACATGAGTAGAAGATAAGGAAATCCGTACAAAAACATTAAAATGTAAAAAATGCGCCAAGTAGTTTGAGTTCCCGACAAAATTTAAATATAACAAAAAAGATAATAAATATCATACGAGAAAGCCAAGCCTTCATTTGAAGAAACATCGATTTAACTCGCATTAGCAACGAACAATGAATTAACAATAAATTCTCACTTAATAATAAAAAAAACTTGGCGTATGCACGCTTCATTTGAGGTACTTGCTCTGGTAATATTGCTAAAAGAACTTTTAAAGAAATTAAATTTTAATAAAGTTAGTGTCTGGTGTCAGTTTTCCATTATTTTTTTAAGTCGCAATGAAGTGAGCACACGCCAAGTTTTTTTTATTATTAAGCGCCAATTTATTGTTAATTCATTGTTTGTTGCTAATTCGAGCTAAATCGATGTTTCTTTGAATGAAGACTTGGCTTTCTCGTATGATACCTATTATCTTTTTCGTTATATTTCAATTTTGTCGGGAACTCAAACTATTTGGCGCATTTTTTACATTTTAATGTTTTTATACGGATTAAATATATTTTGCAGCAACTTTGATGACTAACCTAATGTAACTTTTGAAAATACATCAATATGCTTTAAATTGCATTTTTTATTCCGAAAAGTGATTACTTTTATAGTCAAACAATTAGAAAGTAATTGGTCTCAGCAAACACCTTACAACATAACATGCTATAAGTTTTATGGTTCTTGCTGGGACCATGTATATTTTCATGGCGGAGAGCCATCCTAGAGTAGATAAGCTAATTTTCTGCAGCACGACGGTCGCCTCACTAGCACAGCAGCGAGACAGAAGGGTAGAAAGACCACGTACTTTATAATACGCACTTTATAGACCGTATAATTAGAGAATGAATTGGTCCTAAGAAACACCTTACAGTATAAAAACCTATATGTCTAACGGCATTTGTTGGGACTCCTTAGATATTTAATGTATTTTGCAGTAAATTTGATGAACAACATAATGTAACTTTTACAAATACACTAATAGGCTTTAAATTCCATTTTTTGTTCGGAAGACTGATTATTTTTATAGTCAAACGATTGGAAAACGATTGGTGTCACCAAACACCTTATAACATAACCTGCTGTATGTTTTATGGTTCTTACTGGAACCATGTATATTTTCCACATATTTTATGAACATATACCAT
Organism: Ectemnius continuus; assembly: GCA_910591665.1. Taxonomy (NCBI): domain Eukaryota; kingdom Metazoa; phylum Arthropoda; class Insecta; order Hymenoptera; family Crabronidae; genus Ectemnius; species Ectemnius continuus. Next base: position 284,891 of record CAJUYD010000010.1, read on the forward strand.
TCTGATCGGAATATCGCTCGCAAGAATTATTAAATATGTTCCATACCACAATTCTTATTCAATAAGAATGTGTATTTAGAAGCTTGGGGCCGTATACATGGTGGTCCGGTTACAAACCAATTTATATATGAAACCTGGTTCAAACATTGGTGGTAACAAGGACCCTCGTTCCATTTTCATTAAATTATATGATAGTGACATTGATTAAGAACTGTACTACACTTCTGTGAGCAGCTGGATCCTCAACAGACGTAAAGAAGTAGGCCTCATTGCACGGACGTATTGTTTTATGTAAAAATTTGCAGTGTCCTTATAAACACCGCTTTGTAGTGAAAAGGTCGTAACTTAAAATCCAATAGTCCAATCATAGAAATTCTAACGGCGGAAGGTGTATATTTATTTCAGCTATTCCGTAGCCCTCAAAAAGACGTCACTTGGAAAAGGTTCCCAAAACGACCTTTGCACATATATATATATATATATATTAAATATATATAATATATATATTAAATATATATAATATACAGATATAATATTCTTAATATTTTTTATTTATATTATAATATATATTATATATTTGCATTGCCTTATGCTCGTGTGAAATCAGAATTGAATATGCAATGCCGGAAATTTCTCCATTTATTGCAAGACCGATGTCGGTAACTCATGCATTCGCAAATATGCTATGGCAAAGCCATAGCGGGTAGCGTGTAGCGGCCAGCTGGCCTCTCTGCTGGCTTGGCACGGCATGTTTCCCATGGCTGGGCACGGACCGCCTAGTCCCGTCGCCAGCTCAGTCTCTCCCCTCCACAGTGGGATAGACCCGTCGGTAACTGTGTTACCGACCGCGCCTACGGGATAGAGGGATAGACGCTGGCGCGGTCGGTAATACCTGATTCAAAGGCAACTGACTCACCCTGTACCTCGTATTCAGCTATGCCGCTTTTCAGTGCATAAAGCTCAGTTCTTTTCCGTACCTCAAGGTGAAGGGGAAGAGCTCCAAGAATAACATTTAACGCATCGGCGGATACAGTATGATAGGCTGAAGCAGCCTTGATACACAACGCTCTCTGTATTGAGGTAAGCTCTTCGACTGCCCATCTGTGCTTGATTGCAGGAGCCCATATAGGGGCCGCATATAATACCACGGACTTGGCTACTTGAAGGAGCATCGTCCTGGTACGGAGAGCCGGACCGCCCACATTTGGCATGATTCTTGTCAGGGCGTTGATAATCCTAAGAGCCTTGGACTTGGCAGCTTCAATATGGGAGCGGAACGTTCTCCTAGGGTCTAGGATGACTCCCAGGTACTTTAACTCGTTTGTAAACTCAATTTGGGTTAGATCAACCCTCCACGTTCTAAATTTTTTCCTCCTAAGTCCAGCAATTTGCAGGATCTCAGTTTTTTCAGCTGCCACCTGCAGCCCATGGTCGGAGAGCCACTCGACAGCCTCCTTGAACACAGCACAGGCCTTGCAGAGTACATCTTCAGGATTCCTAGCAGCCACCAATATAGCCAAATCATCGGCATAGGCTACACAGCCCACCTCTCCCATATGTGGATATTTCCTCACCAGCGGATCATACACAGAGTTCCATAGGAAAGGGCCAAGGATAGACCCCTGGGGCACGCCAGCAAAGAAGTTAGTCTTCACGTTTCCATCACGTGTCTGGGCCACGATTATCCTTTTCCTCAGGTAGTCTCTGATAACCTTAATTAGGTAAGGTGGATACTTGTCAGTGAGCAGCGTATCGATAATATCATTCCACTGTACAGCATTGAAAGCGTTTCGCACATCAATGGTGACCATGACTGCTACTCGATCTAAGTAAGTCGCATCCTGGGCAAAGGCGATAACATGCTTCATTGCATCTAGCGTGGACCTCCCTTTCCTGAAACCGTATTGGTTGGGAGCCCATCCGCCTATAGTTTGAAGGTGATTATCCATTCTTGTCTTCAGAAGCATTTCGTATACCTTTGCGAGATTAGGTATGAGGCTAATGGGGCGAAACTTGACTGCCCCATTCGTTCCGGGCTTGGCCTTAGGGATTAATACCAGTTTCTGCATTTTCCAGGATTCAGGGAAGACTCCAGAGCCGAGTGCTCTATTGTATACAGCCAGTAGGGATTCAGGATGCACTCGTAGCCATTCCTTGATCGCTTTCATGGGAATAGCGTCCAAGCCTGGAGCTTTGTTAGGCTTAGCTCTCGTTATTGTGTCTCTAAGTTCTTGGGCAGTGAAGAAATCCCGTGGGCCAGGAAAAGCAGCCCTTACTTCTGCTGGGAGTACTGCCTCGGGAGCCGCCGGAGTCGTCAGGAACAGTTCAGCAATTATCTTTTCGACCTTATCACGATTCAGTAGGTTCGCATTAGCCCGACCCTTGATTTTGGCCATGACAACCTTATAGGGTTTGCCCCAGGGATCTTCGTCCACCGAGGCAAGTAACCGTATCCAAGATCTCTCTTTTGCCTTAGCTATCTCTCTGGAGAGATTCTTTTGGGCCTTTCTTTTAGCCTGCAGCAACTCCAGTATAATCCCAGGAGTCCTGCCAGTCCTTCTGGCTCTAGTAAGTAGCCTCCTTGCATTCAGGCATAATTTTCTGGCCCTCTCTATCTCTTTATTCCACCAGTACACATTGGACTTGCCTTTGCCAAGTGGAGTCCTTCGTTTCATTGTGGCATCGCAGGCGGCTGCCAGTATTCTTGATGACGCTTGCGCCACGATTTCAGGAGAAGAATATTTCAAGAAGTCATCTGCCGCTTGGAGGGCAGCCATTATCGCTACCGGAAGTCTAGCTGTCGTAGTTTCTAAGGAAGTCCAACCTACGCATATCTCGCTATCCCATACTGTACTTACTTCATCAATCTTATCTTCTGTGTCCTCCACAGGTCTACCAAATGAGTGCCACAGATACCGATGGTCGCTGGCATTATATTTATCAGATACAGCTGAGGCAAGAAGGCTGGGAAATAGTCTGTCCGAGATGGCCAGGAAATCCACCACAGAACTCTTGGTTCCCTTCACAAAGGTGGGCGTTCCATCGGTATTAGTAGGAGTCAAGCCCAGAGCAGCTAGTAATGATTCAATAGCTTTCCCTCGGCGATCACACTGCAGGGATCCCCACGTTTGGGACTTGGCGTTGTGACGGGGCAAGCTAGCCTCGCCACAAGTATACTCCTCACCCCCGCAAGGGAGGCCAGGGGAACGCCCGCGTGGCCACTCTCTCTCTCTCTCTCACTCGCCCGAGCGTACGGGCCTCGTCACCATCGTTGCTCCAAGGCAGGCACAGGCAAATAAGACAGGCACTAATGCGAATTTGGAACGCCGAGAGGCACCTAGGTGAGCGCGACGGACTGAGCCGCCTAGTGGAACGGCTGTCCATTAGGCGTGGAGATAAGTTCGGCTCCGAGGATGGTCACTCCTCCCAGGCCGAGCGAGCTGGGGCCAGCATACGGGACGCCGGAGCTGCCCTGGAAGACGGACGGCCAACCCAAGCACGTCGGAGCGAGGAGTTGGGAGCCCGTCACTCCTGATGTCGACCGAAAGGACAGCGGTCTCAAGCGGTCGATAGAAGAGGTCGAAGTCGATCCTAACGCGCGGGGTCGATTGCGACACCGCCTAATGGATGGAGCCACGGGAGGATTCGAGGGGTAGTGGCGCTGAGGGTGTGACGCTAGGTGGCAAATTAGGGACTCTCTCTCGTCACTCAGATTGCGACTGTCTTAGAGACAACTAGAGTTCAAGAGACCCTAACCGATTTTGTGTGAAGTGACGAGGGAGAGAGAGAGCGAGAATACGATCGAAGGAAGGCTTAGGAGATCCTCCAAGGATAAAACCAGGCGACTGGTAGACGGCCGAAAGTAACCCAGGCCAGAGATTGTGAGACCGGTGGAAAAGTCCGGTAAAGAAAAGCGGTAAGCCTCACACCTTCGTGCCCTATTAGTAGAATCTTTGCGTAAGAGTTCCGAGCCCGGTAATCGGGTTCCTCGCAATTGTTGTAATTATTGTTAGAGTCAGATAAGCCTGTAACTGTCCTGCCTTCCTTGGGGCGACTTCGCGAGTCGCACTGAGTCACGCGGTAGCAATTAAGAATCGCGTTCGCCAAACAAGTGGTGGCCATCTTGCCACTTGTTGCCGGGACCGCTCGGTAGATTTTCCGCTTGTGCGGCATTGCGGATCCCGCTTTCTTCGGCCGTCATACCTCGCGATTCTTCACATTTCCGGCCGCTTCTCGGCCGCACTCTTGACCACCCGCTACCGCGGGGTTAGATTGTACAGGGGCCTTCGTGGCCTAGGACCGGGAGCGCGATAGTCCGGTTTGCTGTAGGTTAATTAGATTGTAGCACCGTCGGCTCGCCCGACACAAATAAACAGGGCGTTTGTTAACAAGAGAAGTCGTGTCTCTTTTGGCTATCTGTGTTGCATAGTGTGTTGTCCCCGGCCTCCCTTGTTCCCCGCCCCTCTCCCGAACATCTAGCCGGCCGGGCTAATATCCGCGTGGTCCGCCGCCCTTGCTCTCCCTCTCAGGTTGACCATCTCCTCCGGGCTGCTAAATATTATAAATATTGGTCTCGGTTTTCGGGGCCTGGCGCCCAGTGAAGCGCCCGGAGGACCTGAGTTGCGGAGGGGAAGCGCGGCGTTCATTTCCTCGTCTCCCTGGTCAGTTTGCACGACCCGCTGATCGGGGAAATCGGTGGTAGCGTTTAAGTCGCCACCAAGTATAAAGGGGCCAGGCAACGAACTAAGATTGCCATAGATGTCTGCAATAGACTCATGAAAAACCTCCATCGGATCATTGGGAGGTAGGTAACAGCTCACCAGAATAACACTCTTAAGCACGTATACACAGTAATTTTTCCCTTGCTTACATGCAGGATTTTCGGCCTTCAGGTGTCCCGCCAGCCACAAAGCAGCCTTTCCGGCTTTATCGGTGAGCCATTCAGGGTGCGATTTGTAATATTCAGCAATCATGAGCACATCAGCTTTTCCATTAGAGGCTTCTTGGGACAGAGGCGGTCGACGACCTGGCCGTCTCGGAGCACGAGCTTGCCAGGGCGGCCAGGAAGCTTTCAGGCAAGAAAGCTCCTGGTCCGGGTGGCATCCCTGGCAAAGCCTGGGCTCTGACCAGCAGGATCTGGGGTCCGAGGGTTCGGGACCTCTTCTCCAAGTGCCTGGGGATGGGCTGTTTCCCTGGGCTTGGAGAAACTCGCGGCTCGTCCTTCTCCACAAGGAGGGAAAGCCCGCTGACTCCCCGTCGGCTTACCGGCCGATTTGTTTGCTGGACGAGTCGGAAAAGTGGTTTGAGCGAGTAATCGCCAACCGACTCGTCCAGCACCTGTCCACGGTGGGACCCGATCTGAGTCCACATTAGTTCGGGTTTCACGAGGCCCGCTCCACGGTTGATGCCATCAGCCGTGTTAGGGCCTTCGCGGACGCGGCGATCGCCCGGGGCGAGGTCGCATTGGCGGTGTCGCTTGACATCGTCAATGCGTTCAACTCCCTCCCCTGGGGCAGTATCATGGAGGCCATCGAGTACCTCTGTACCTGCAGCGGGTCGTCCGCGCCTACCTGTCGGACAGGACGGTCGGCTTTCCGGCCGCCAGTTGGGAGTCAAGGACGCTACCCGAGGTGTCCCGCAGGGATCGGTCCTGGCACCCCTCTTGTGGAACCTCGAGTATGACAAAGTCTTGCGGGCCGCCCTCCCCGCTGGTACGGCACTGGTCTGCTACGCGGACGACACTCTAGTGCTTGCCAGCGAGGAGGACTGGAGAAGGACGAGCCGTCTCGCGAGTCTGGCAACCGCGCGGGTCGTGGCCGAGGTGGAGAGCCTGGGTCTCCGCGTAGCCCCGCAGAAGACCGAGGCAGCCTGGATCAGCCGTCCTCGGAGTCTGCACGCCGGGCTGCCGGAGACCGGGATCATGGTGCGTGACACTCTGCTCGAGGTGAAGGGGTGCTTTAAGTACCTCAGAGTTCACCTCGACCACCGCTGGCGCTTCAAGGAGCACTTCGAGAGGATCCTTCCCAGGGCGGAGAAAACGGCCGGCGCGTTATGCCGCCTCCTTCCCAATCTGGGCGGTCCTCTCGAGAAAGTCGGTCGGCTGTACGGTGGAGTCGTCAGGTCGCAAGTCCTGTACGGCTCTCCGGTATGGTCCGAGGCCTTATGCGGCGCCGGCAACGCCGCTACCCGAGCTCGGGTGGGCCGGCTACACCGCTGTGTAGCCATAAGGACCTGCCGGGGATATAGAACTATATCCCACCGTGGAGCCAGTGTGGTGGCCCGATCTCCAGAACGAGACCCCCGGTAATGGCCCGCCTGGGCCTCAGCTCCCCTATGCCGAGGTCAGCCAGCGAGACTTGACTTCTCGCCTTGGATATGACCTCGGCATAGGGGAGCTGAGGCCCAGGCGGGCCATTACCGGGGGTCTCATTCTGGAGATCCCCGGCGAAGGCTCTGCATGGGTGCAGTGCCCACTGGCGGCCGCTAAGAAGATCGCGGCAGCCACAAAGATTCGTGTGGGGTGGTCCACCGCCCGGCTGGAGGCCCTCGAGAAGCGCCCCCTCCAGTGCTTCAGGTGCCTGGAGTGGGGCCACGCGAGGGCGGCGTGCTCCGGAGCGGTTGACCGCTCCGGGGTATGCTACAGGTGCGGTGAATCGGGCCACATGGCCGCCGGTTGCCAGCTCCCGCATAAATGCGCTCTATGCGCGGCGCGGGTGCAACCGGCCCGCGGCTGAGCGGAGGGGGGTGCCGTCGGTGACGGCGCAACCCGCTGGGGGGCGGACGGGGGCAACCCCGTCGCTCCCTGAGAAGCCAGCCCCGGTGCCCGTGGGAAGCCCCACGGCACCTCCTGCCCCCTCTCCATCGGAGACTCCGGCGGAGGCTCTCCCACCCCTTCCCGCCGGGAAGGGGAAAGGGAAGGGCAAGAAGAAGCCCCAGAAGGGCCTGCGGGAGGGGGAGCGTCTGGAGGAGGCCATGGACATCGCTGAGTGATGGCTAGGATCCTCCAGGCGTACCTGAACCGTTGCCGGGCGGCTCAGGACCTCTTCCTGCAGGCCATGCTGGAGAGAGGCGTCGCCCTGGCGGTCGTCGCAGAGCCTTACGGCGTTCCAACCCATCCATTCTGGATGGGGGACGAGCGCCAGGACGTGGTGATCGTCAGGGGCGGCAACGCGCCGCCCGGATCCCCGCTCGTCTCCCTGATGGAGAGGGGCGAGGGATTCGTGGCGGCATTGTAAGGCGACATGGCGGTGGTGGGGAGTTATATTACCCCCAACTGTCCCCTCGGGGAGTTCCAGTGCTATCTGGACCGGCTGGCCCGCTGCGTTCAACGGTGCCGGCCGCGTCCGGTGCTCGTCCTCGGGGACTTCAACTCGAAGTCAACGAGTTGGGGTTCCCCGAGGACGGACCCGAGGGGACGGGCCTTGGAGGCCTGGGCGGCGGGTCTCGACCTCTGGCTCGCTAACCGGGGGTCGGCCCACACATGCGTGCGCCGCGGGGGCGGCTCCATCGTGGACCTCACGTGGGGCTCGCCCTCCGTCGTGTGCAGACTGCGCTCCTGGCGCGTGGAGGGTGAAGTGGAGACGTTATCGGATCATCGATACGTCTCCATGGAGCTCTCCGGCACAGGGGCGCGTGTGGGCAGACGACCCGACCGCCGGGGACGAAACACCTCACCACCGCCACCGAGGCGGAGGCTGAGGAGCCTGAATGAGGACGCGTTGATGGCGGCCACCCTGGCCGTTACGTGGCCGCAGGGGCCGGCCGACGGTGTTAGCGTGGAGGAGACCGCCGCCTGGCTCCAGGGCGCCATGACGCAGGTCTGCGACGTGGCGATGCCACGGGCCAGGGGCGGCCCGCCACCGCGGCGCTGCGTGTACTGGTGGTCTGGCCAGATCAACGAACTCAGGCAAACATGTGTTCGGGCCAGACGCCGGTACACGCGGGCGCGGCGTGTGAGTCGGCCGGACCCTACCAGGGTCGAAGCGCTGTACGCTGCATACCGGGAATCCCGCACGCAGCTGCAGCGCGCCATCAGGGCGGCCAAGGCCAGGTCCTGCGATGAGCTCCAGGGGTTGGCGGACGGTGATCCGTGGGGGCGCGCCTACAAGGCGGTGCTGGGCAAGCTCCGCCCGTGGGCCCCCCTGTCACCGAAACCCTTTTTTTTTGACGCAGTGAAAATTCCTGAACGGATACCCCGTCTCTTTGGGGGGAGAGGCGGGGTTATGTGGGGCTTGCACCCACTAAAAACACTGCGGTGACCTCGATGACATGACGGGGCGGGTCCTGGGGAGACCAGAGGATGCTACCAGGACCCGCCCCTGTCTTGGCACTGCTGGTGCCACATGCCCGGGGGGGGAGGAAATGTCCTCCCCCCGTTCGATACACTATTGTTGTTTGGGCCATGGGCGGGCCACTCGCCGATCAGCCCTTCACGCGGCCGGAGTGCAAAGGAGGGACTCAGCCTCCCAGCTGAGCCCCCCCCCCCCCCCCCCCCGCGCCGACCGCGCGGACGTTCTTGTGCCGCGGGAGAGCCGTGGCTCTCTCCCGCGGCCGTCCCCCGTACAGTTCGCCTCTGGAAAGAAGGCGCCTGGCTCTGATTTGCCGAAAAATTTGTTTCCTCCTTCAAAATTTCTTAGGGACGGTACTTAGGGATGGAAACAAAAGGTTTTATGATTAGCAACCCGTAGTCTTGTTTCTATTGGCGAGTAGGAAACAATTTGACCTGAGCCGGACACCATTTTTGCCAGGTATACAAAGGGCCAGGTGAAGGCCGTGAGGGGCCTCGTCCGAGGAAAAATAGGAAAGGCGGTATTTCCCTGCCTTGTAAGGCGTAGTCCATCAGTCCCACTCTTTCCGAGTTCTAGGGCCAGGCGCCTTCTTTCCAGAGGCGAACTGTACATGTTCCCAGAGGAGGGGAGGGAAGAGGAGCCGGCGGCACCATCACGGTGGCGCCTGGAGGTCGGGCCTCCTTCTCCTCCCCCTGCATCCCAACGATCCGCGCCGTCGAGCATCCGACCCACGACGCTCGACAGCGCGAGATCGTCACTCCCTATCTCGTCGACCAGGACGGCGCGCTCGTCCGCCCACGCTGGACAGAACTCCAGCGTGTGCTGCGCGTCGTCCCGGTCGGCCGCACAATGGTGGCAGCGGGTCGTGGCCTCCCTGCCAATCCTGGCCAGGTACGCACCGAAGCAACCATGCCCGGTGAGCACCTGAAACAGGCGGTACGTGAGAACCCCAAAACCCCTATCCGCCCAGCGCTGGAGATGCGGACGGATAGCCCCAACAGCCCTGGTGGGCTCGATACCCGGCTCGTCGAGCCAGCTGACCCACGAATCCACCAGGTACTGCCGGGACTGGCGCTTCAAGTCGGCCATCATCTCGGTGGTAGCGACTCCCCGTTGCCGCGCGTCGGACAGGCCTCTGTAATAGAGTGCCTGCGAGCGGGCTACGATCTCCCACGGGGGAGATCGGGCCACCACACTGGCTGCACGGTGGGATATAGTTCTATATCCCCGGCAGGTCCTTATGGCTACACAGCGGTGTAGCCGGCCCACCCGAGCTCGGGTAGCGGCGTTGCCAGCGCCGCCTAAGGCCTCGGACCATACCGGAGAGCCGTACAGGACTTGCGACCTGACGACTCCACCGTACAGCCGACCGACTTTCTCGAGAGGACCGCCCAGATTGGGAAGGAGCCGGCATAACGCGCCAGCCGTCTTCTCCGCCCTGGGGAGGATCCTCTCGAAGTGCTCCTTGAAGCGCCAGCGGTGGTCGAGGTGAACACCGAGGTATTTGAAGCACCCCTTCACCTCGACCAGAGTGTCACGCACCATGATCCCGGTCTCCGGCAGCCCGGCGTGCAGACTCCGAGGACGGCTGATCCAGGCCGCCTCGGTCTTCTGCGGGGCTATGCGGAGACCCAGGCTCTCCACCTCTGCCACGACCCGCGCGGTTGCCAGACCCGCGAGGCGGCACGTCCTTCTCCAGTCCTCCTCACTGGCCAGCACCAGAGTGTCGTCCGCGTAGCAGACCAGTGCCGTACCAGCGGGGAGGGCGGCCCGCAGGACTTTGTCATACCCGAGGTTCCACAGCAGGGGTCCCAGAACCGATCCCTGCGGGACACCTCGGGTAACGTCCTTGACTCCCAACCGGCCACTGGCGGCCGGAAAGCCGACCGTCCTGTCCGACAGGTAGGCGCGGACGACCCGCTGCAGGTACAGAGGCACCCGGTGGTACTCGAGCGCCTCCATGATCCTGCCCCAGGGGAGGGAGTTGAACGCATTGACGATGTCAAGCGACACCGCCAATGCGACCTCGCCCCGGGCGATCGCCGCGTCCGCGAAGGCCCTAACACGGCTGATGGCATCAACCGTGGAGCGGGCCTCGCGAAACCCGAACTGATGTGGGCTCAGATCGGGTCCCACCGTGGACAGGTGCTGGACGAGTCGGTTGGCGATTACTCGCTCAAACCACTTTTCCGACTCGTCCAGCAGACAAATCGGCCGGTAAGCCGACGGGGAGTCAGCGGGCTTTCCCTCCTTGTGGAGAAGGGCGAGCCGCGAGTTTCTCCAAGCCCTGGGAAAACAGCCCATCACCAGGCACTTGGAGAAGAGGTCCCGAACCCTCGGACCCCAGATCCTGCTGGTCAGAGCCCAGGCTTTGCCAGGGATGCCGTCCGGACCAGGAGCTTTCTTGCCTGAAAGCTTCCTGGCCGCCCTGGCAAGCTCGTGCTCCGAGACGGCCAGGTCGTCGACCGCCTCGGAGTGCGCCACCATCGCAGTCCCATCCCCGACTCCCGGAGGCACAGCCACCTCCCCCACCGGAAGGTCCGGCGGGAAAAGGGTAGCTATCACCTCGTCCAGGAAGCCGGGGTCGAGAGTCTCCGTCAGCGGGGGCACCCGTAGTCGTAGCTTATGCATGACCATGCGATACGGGCGCCCCCACGGATCCTCGTTAATGGTGGCGACGAGCTCAGCCCAGGCTCTGCTCTCGGCTGCCCTGATAGCGGCCTGCAGGAGACGCTTCCTAGCGGAGAAGCTCTCCCACAGAACCGCCTCCTCAGCGAGGCATCTGTGAGCCCTGCGCCTTGCTCTGGTGTACCGGCGTCGGGCGCGGATGGTGGTGCGCCGGAGATCAGCGATCTCCTCCGACCACCAGTACACCTGGCCCCGGGGGACGGATTTCGTAGCGCGGGCCATGGCGACGTCACAAACAGTCGCCATGTCGGCCCGCAAATTCTCCACCTCGTCCCCGGGGTCGACGCAGGGCTGCCTCGCTGGCCAAGTGATGACCAGGGCAGCCGCGACCAGCAGGTCTTCGTCCAGGGTTCGGGACCTCCATCCTGACGGCAGTGTCCTGGGCCCGCCATGGCGGCGGTCCCGGGCAGCCGAGGAGACCGTGTTCGGGAGGAGGGTCATTGTCACGTATAAGTGATCGGAGAATGACTCCAGACCCTCCTCCACACGCCAGCCCTCGACCCAGCGCACGGTCGAGGGGGAAGCCCATGTCAAATCGACGATGGACACCCCCTGTACCCGCACGCAGGTGGGGGTGGACCCTTGGTTCAGCAACCTCAGGTCCAACCCCGCTGCCCAGTCCCCGAGAACGGTCCCCCTACGGTCTGTGCTGGGGGACCCCCACGCAGTCGCGTGGGCGTTGAAGTCCCCCATCACGAGCATCCGACCGCCAAGATGCGGCCGGATGCTGGCGCCCAGATCGTCGAGCGCCGACTCGTAGTCGTTGAGGGGGATGTTCGGGGACAGGTAGACCGCCACCACCACGAGATCTTTCCACCGCGCGGCCACAAAGCCCCGGCCTCGCCCCAGGAGGCGGGTGGTGCCGAAGCTCGCAGCCGCGGCGGGCCCTACCGCTATGGCGGAGACACCCAGCAGGTCGTCTCCGACCCATAGGGGCGAGTCGGGGATCCTGTGGGGCTCGGACACTGCCGCCAGGGCCACTCCGCTTTCCGCCATAGTCTGCGCGAGCAGACCCTGGGTGTCGGGGGAGTGGTTCAGGTTCGCCTGGAGGAGGGATATCGCCATTACTCGGCGATGTCCATCCCCTCCTCCGGGCGGGCCTCTGTCGTTGCGGGTCTGGCAACCTCAGCCACTTCTGTTGGTTCAGTGGGGGGTGGATCACTCGCCCCACTGGTTGATGGTATTGGGGCCATCTCCACCTCTGGCGGGGAGGTGGTGACGGCCCCACCGGTGGGGACTGTCCCGCCGGCTGGCTGCGGGGCAGAGGGGGCAAGGGCGCGCTTCCCAGCGGGAAGACCCCTCGTCCCACTCTTAGCCGGGGCTTTGCAAGCCGGGCCACCCAAACGGTGGTCCGACTTGAGCCCCTTCTCCTTGCACACCGGGCAGCACACGGCTTCCCGGCATGCGCTGGCCAGGTGTCCCGCACCGCCGCACCGGAAACAATGACCGGTGCGGTCAGTGGGGGCCGAGCAGTTGGCCCGCACATGACCCTTCTCCAGGCATCTGAAGCACTGGAGAGGGCGCTGCGCCAGCGCAACTACCCGGGCCGACGACCACCCGACCAGCAGACGCCCCGCAGCCACCAGCTTCTTCGCGGAGGTCAGTGGGCACCTCACCCAGATGGAGCCAAGACCGCCACCCGCACGGGCGGCGATCCGCCCCACCCTGACCTCCGCGGGGGGGCAGTCCCCTTCGCGCGCCACCGCCGCAAGGACCTCCTCCGGGGCGACGGAGTCATCCAGGCCGGTCACGCGCAGCTCCGCGCTCTTAATCGGCCTGGTAACCCTCACCCCCGAGCCCTCCATCACCTGGGAGAGGCGCTGGGATGGGGCTTTCGCCTTCTCCGCACCGCCCTCGCCAGGGATTTCAAGGAGCAGGGCTCCTGTAACGGCCCGCTTGGGCCGGATCTCCTTGATCCCGAGATCGGATATATTTATCCGGCTTAGCCGGTTTCGCCTTTGCGGCGCTGGGGGGCTTGGACGCCGGCCGGGCAGTGGGCGCTGCCGCTCGAGACGTCCCGCCCGCCTTGTTGGTGGCGGGCGTCGAGGAAAGGGGCCCTCCGGCCTCCTTCTTCCTCCCGCCTTTTCCCCTCCTCACCACAGTGGCCCACTCACCATCGCCACCCGCGGCAGACGGTGTCGCGGGTTTGGTGGCCGGGCGTGGGGCCAACGGAGGCGTGGCGAGGGGGGGCTGCGGGGCCGCCCCACCGAGAGCCGCCTGAAGGCGGCTCTCTACCAGCGACCCCACCCTCTCGAGTATGCGCCGCTCCAAGACATGCGTGTCCTGGGGCGGTTTTGGCTCCTGGGAGGGTGGGGCCGTATTTGAACCCGACCCCGCGAGGGAGGCGACTTGGAGGCGAAGCTCCGCCACCTCCCTGCGGGATGCCTCCAGCTCGCTCGCGAGTGCGGCCACCTGCTGGTGCAGGCGAATCGCCTCGATGCGGCCGTCCACCGAAGACCCGGAGGCACCTGCCCTGAGCGCGAGCTCGGCGGTGCCTGCTGACAGCCACCGAGCCGCATCTTTGAGGTCCTCCTGGCAGGTCCCCTTCAGCCCCGTCGATATCGAGGCGATCCCCAGCACCGCCTGGGCTTTCTCCAGCAACCTGGAGCCCACGTCAGAGGTGGACATACGTCTCACCTTCTGCGTGACCCCCAGGTCGGCCCTCTGGTCTTTATCCTCCCTGCGTCTCCTCGACCGCACTGCCTCTGCAGAGCGGGGAGGAGGCAGGGGCGGGAACTCCTCCCTGGGCGGCGGCGCCGGCGCACCGGCACTCTTCGCCCCCGATGACGAGGGCTTTCCAGCCCCCGATGACGAGGGCTTTCCAGCCCCCGACACCGTCTTCGGACGCCGGGATCCCGCCTCCGACTCGTCCTCTGCGGAGGACGAGTCGGACAGGATCCGTCTGCGTTTCGGGGCCTTCGTCTTCCTCTTCTTGTCTGAAGAGGAAGACGAAGACCCCGCCGCTGGTGCTGCGGGAGCCGGTAGGTCCAGGCGGCTCACCCGGACCACCAGCTCCCGCATCCCCTGCGCGTGACTCTTTGGCCCAGGCTTAGACCCGGGGTCCGAAGACCCGGGTCGTCCCCCCGGGGCTTTGGGAGACGCGCGCCCTCTCGTCCGACCGACGAGGACCCGGTCCCGAGCGAGCTGCGGGAGGGGTGATCCCCCCCCCCACCCACCCGCCCGGAGTCGCTGAACTACCCGCTGGAGAGGATCCCCCTCCAGCCACTCCCTCCTTAAGCACGCTTGTGGCTTTGCACGATGCGCCGGCCAAGTGGCCAACCGACGCACCGCTGCGGTTGCAGGATGACGACGTGCTCGGGCCCGCTTTCTCACCCTCGCACGCCGGAATTGAGGACTCGCACCCCCTTTTTTTGTGGGGAAATCCTCATGGACCCCCTGTCGCCCTGGTGGGAGCGGCGGGGGACTGCCGGACTCCTACCGGCTAAAACCCCACGGTGGCCATCCTTCGCGCATAATGGGGCGACACCGGGAAGTCTTGAACACTACCGGTGCCGCCCCGCGCCCGCCCCTTTCTGGGGGCACTTCTCGTGGAGGAGGGGTTAACCATCGCCCCTCTCGCTCGCGCGAGAGAGGGAGGCGCCCCCCTCCGAGCCCGGGAGGGCACGGCTCGACCCGCTCCTTCCGCCCGAACCGTGCCTCCCGGATCACCAAATAACCAAATTGGGCCGGACGCGCGACCACTACACGCCCCGCCCCGCCTCGGGGCCGCTATAGGCGGGCGGCAGAGCCACCACTCTGCCGCCACACGACCCCTCGGCACGCACCCGGCCCGTCAGCGGGTTGAGATCCGCCACAGGGCCGACGCGTCGCTCTTACGGCGGGGGGACTCGATCCCCCCGCGCGGCACGGCGGCGAGGACGGGCCCTCTCCAAGCGGAAGGGGTCCGTCCTCTCTCGCCGCCGCTCCGCCTCCTCCTTGTGGAGGAGCACTTCCTCGCAAGAAGCGAGGAAGGCCCTCCACGCCCTCTCGCTGCCGAGGATCTCCCTGACAATCCTCGGCAGCGAGAGATCACCTCCAACGTGTCGGACCAGGACGCGGCGCTGATCGCTCCAGGCAGGACAGTCCTGGGGCGTGTGCTGCGCCGTGTCCCGGTCCCCGTCACAATGATGGCACTGTGCCGTCGCCTCCTTCCCGATGCGACACAGGTACTCACCGAAGCAACCGTGCCCGGTGAGCACCTGCGTCGCACGGTAGGAGAGTTGACCCCTGCCGCGACTCGGCCAAGCTTCGAAGCTCGGCAGAATCGCCCCGACGGCTCTGTGGCGGGAGTGTTCTGGATTCTCCAGTCTCTCCCGCCACATCTCAACAACGAGCCGCCGGGTCAGACGCTTCAACTCCTCGACCGACCGATCCGTGGGTGTTCCGCCCCCGTCTCGAAGGGCGCGAAGACCAGCGTAGGTCCTCGCGTCCACCGCCGCCAGGATATCCAGGGGCGGAAACCTCGCTAGGAGGGTCGCTGACGCCTGGGAGATCGTGCGGTAGCCCCGCACGACTCTGACGGCCATCGGAAGCTGTACCCTGAGTAGCAGGACACAATTGTGCCGGCTGGCCGCCAGATCGTCCGCCCAGACTGGTGCTCCGTAGAGCAACATGGAACGGACGACTCCCGCGTGTAGACGTCGGACCCCCTCCCACGGTCCCCCGATGTTTGGCAGCAGGCGACCCAAAGCGCCCGCTGCCTTCTGAACTCGGGGGAGCAGCTGGTCAAAGTGTTGGTTGAAGCGCCAGCGGCTGTCCAGGGTGAGCCCGAGATACCTCATGGTATCGCTCACCCGGACACGGGCACCTCCCACCACGATCCACCGCTGGACGGGCGGTCCCGCATACCGACGACGATCGTAGAACCAGATCGCCTCGGTCTTTGCGGGGGCCACTCGCAGGCCCAGTCGGTGGATCCGGGCGACGACACAGGCCACCGCCATCTCCGCGGCGCGGCCGGTCCTCACTTCGTCCTCCCCGCTGGACACCACGAGGGTGTCATCGGCGTAGCAAATTAGTGCCACGCCTGCGGGGAGACCGGCCCGCAGGACGTAGTCGTATCCGAGGTCCCATAGCAGGGGTCCCAACACAGACCCCTGCGGAACCTCGGCGTACGTCTCCCTCACGTTCTGTTGCGTCCGGCCCATGTACTCTATGCACCTGTCAGCGAGGTAGTCCTCGACGACGGCCCTTAACTCAGGAGGCACTCGATGGTGCTCGAGCGCCTCCCGGATGACTCACCAGGGCAGGGTGTTGAAAGCGTTGACTATATCTAGCGATATAGCCAAACACACCCCGCCGTGGGCTGCAGCCGACTCCGCCAGGGACCGCAGACGCAAGATCGCGTCCACGGTTGAGCGTCCCTGGCGGAAGCCGAACTGCCCGTCGTCGAGGTCCTGACCTGTCGCCGACAGGTGCCGGAGGGGACTCGCACCCCTGCTTCCTAAACAAAACTTGTGTGTTTTCTCCCTCCATGGTTGATTTATTTTCGGGGTTTCTTCCCCTATCCCCCTTGAGGCGGGAGAAATCCCCGGGGGTAACCGCCCCCGGTCGGGATGCAAGTGTAGGTGTGTGTAAATGTGTCAGTGTAAGTGTATGTAAGTGTGAGCGCTGGTTTTTGGTCCGCGGCGACCGCTTACGCAAGTCGCAACCCTCCAGTTGGAACCGGAGGGACCCCCTATCCGCCACCCGGGGACGCGCCGTGTCGGAGACCAGCAACTCCCTCCGCGAGACTGGTGGTTGTGGGAACGACTTAAAGTCGGCCCAAGTGCACCAGAAACGCCCGTGCCGCGGTGACCGGTGCAGTTGGGTGGTCTCTAAGACCTTCCCACAAGCCACCGGCATCGCGGAGGGAGTTGCTGGTCTCCGACACGGCGCGTCCCCAGGTGGCGGATAGGGGGCCCTTCCGGTTCCAACTGGAGGGTTGCGACTCGCGTAAGCAGTCGCCGCGGACCAAAACCAGCGCACACTCACACTTACACACACGAGAGGCGGTCTCGCTCGGGGCCGTTCTCCCTGCTCGGGGGGACGGTCGGTCGTTCTGTCGCGGTGGTACCACGGGAGGGTACAGTTGATAAACCGGGGATGGCACACCCGGGCCGCTCCCTAGTACAGGTGCCCGAACCCCGTCTAACCAACGGGGAGGCTGCACTATCAGGGGCGAATAATCTCGGGGCGGGTTGTAGTGCCGGTTGGTGACCGGATGGGACTCCGCAGCCCGTCCCGAAGGGCTCTTCCGAGGCCACCCGTGGATGCCTTAAAAAGCTTAGCCGCCGCGATGGCGTGGCCGGCCCCTCCTCGTTCCGGGGGGTTCGGATTTTCCGGGCGATGACCGTCTCTCAATACACACTACACACACACACACACATACACACTGTGGCGGGGCTTAGCGGCCCCGCACAAGGCTCCCACCCTTGCGAGGCAGGCCGGCCGGTAGGGTAGGGTCTCTCTCTCTCGACCCGACGTCGCGCGCTCGCTGCACCGTTGCTCCAAGGAAGGCCCGCGTTAAATGAGCTATACTAATCATTGTGTGAACGCCGAGAGGCACGTAGGTCTTGGCGGGTACGGCCGCCAAGGAAGGAAAGACAACCGATGCGCGAAGGAGTAAGGCTGGCAAAGGGGAAATATCCGGCAGCCCGAGTGGCCATGAGGGCAGTTGGACGAACGGAGGAGCCCTGATGATAACCGACGGGGGACCGGGACTTCTTCGAAGGCGGACGAGCGGGCAAAGCGTTCGCTAAAACGCCACCCCTGGACCGGACGAAGGCCGGAGCGCCGGCCTTCGCAATAGGAACCCAGTCGGGATCGATCGCAGCGCGCGAGATCGAATCCGACACCAGCTTTGACCGCGAGCGCCAATACGGATCTAGGCTAGGGCGTGCAGCGCTACTTGAGGCGGCCAGGCAAATTAAGGGCTCTTTCTCGTCACTTAGAGTGCGACTGTTCCAGCGAGCGCAAGCGACCTGCGAGCCATTGTATACGATTTACCCGAGCGAACCGAGAGAGAGAGAGACAGAGAGAGAAAGACAGCCTTGTGACGAGAGACGAGAGCCCGAAAGCCTACGAAGGCAGATTTTCGTCTATAGAAGACGATTGAAAGAAAGGTACGCTTCATTTAGTTCTGCCGCCCGCCTTTATTGTTGTGATCCCGGTGTCGATTTCTCGCGATTCCACGTTTTTTATAGTAATGTTCGTAGGGCCTTCAGCCAAATAGCTCAGCCTTCCTTGGGGCGACTCGTCTAGTCGCCTCTAAGTCCGGCGTTTAGGGCGATCGTTCGCCGAACACGCGGCTCGGCCGCCATTTTGCGACACGCCACTTGTTGTTCGCCACGCGGGCGAACAAAGCGTAACTTGCCTTCTATTGTCCGATCTCGCCACCTTATACCAGGCGACTCTCGCGAGCATAACCGCTTGCACCTATTTCTTCTCTTTCGAGAGAACGCTCTTGTCGCGAGCCCATCATCTTGTTGCCTTAGAGGCAAGGGGCTGAACATCTTTTATAATATCTCTTGCGTTAGCCCTTCGGGGACCGAAACCCTCGTATCACCGTAGTTAGAGTGTACAGGGGCCTTCGTGGCCTAGGCTTGAACGCGCGCTAGCTCGAGCTGGTTAGGTGTAATTAGTTTTTAAGGCCGAATCGCCGGCCGTATCCGGAAATAAGCGGTTGTTAGATTCGAACTCGTGTCGCGTGAGTTTCCTGCCTTGCAACGGGGATCCCGATTTCTTAGTTCCCATCCCTCTCTACCTTAAAGAGGCCAGTCGGGCCTAAATTTCTTAACTTCCCCTGCCGAGCTTTGGTCTTTCCGAGCTCGTGTCGAGAATATTCTAGCTTCCACGAGCGGCCTTCTTGCGAAGGCCTGGCGCCCAAAAGACATGAGACCGGAGAGGCTAACCTGGCCTAAGTTTGCCCTGTATCCCAGTAATCGTACAGCTGGGAATACGGTGGCAACACAAACACTACCCTACACTTACATATAGACGTGGACGGGAGGTATGGGCGGAGGCCCGAAAACTCACATTATGGAAACAGAAAAAATAGAAGATAGTTCTGAAATGTGCCAAAACGTAGACATGGAGATTCCCAGCTCCAAGGAGGGAGAACTGGAGGGCATCAGCACGGTTGCCCCTTCCGTCAGCGGAATGGGACCTCCTGCTACCCCCTCCACTAGTAAAAAGAAGCGGAAGCGAGTAGTCGCCTCTCCCCCCAGAGAGACGGGGTATCCGTTCAGGGATTTTCACTGCGTCAAAAAAAAAAAAAAAAAAAAGGGCGGGGTGTGTTTGGCTATATCGCTAGATATAGTCAACGCTTTCAACACCCTGCCCTGGTGGGTCATCCGGGAGGCGCTCGAGCACCATCGGGTGCCTCCTGAGTTGAGGGCCGTCGTCGAGGACTACCTCGCCGACAGGTACATCGAGTACATGGGCCGGGCGCAACAGAACGTGAGGGAGACGTACGCCGGGGTTCCGCAAGGCTCCGTGTTGGGCCCCCTGCTATGGGACCTCGGCTACGACTACGTTCTGCGGGCCGGTCTCCCCGCTGGCGTAGCGCTCATCTGCTACGCCGATGACACCCTCGTGGTGTCCAGCGGGGAGGACGAAGTGAGGACCAGCCGCGTCGCGGAGATGGCGGTGGCCTGTGTCGTCGCCCGGATCCACCGACTGGGCCTGCGGGTGGCCCCCGAAAAGACCAAGGCGATCTGGCTCTACGATCGCCGTCGGTCTGCGGGGCCGTCCGTCCAACGGTGGATCGCGGTGGGAGGTGCCCGTGTCCGGGTGAGCGATACCATGAGGTATCTCGGGCTCACCCTGGACAGCCGCTGGCGCTTCAACGATCATTTTGACCGGCTACTCCCCGTGGTTCAGAAGGCAGCGGGCGCTTTGGGTCGCCTGCTGCCAAACATCGGGGGACCGTGGGAAGGGGTCCGACGCCTATACGCGGGAGTCGTCCGTTCCATGTTGCTCTACGGAGCACCAGTTTGGGCGGACGATCTGGCGGCCAGCCGGCGCAATTGTGCCCTGCTACTAAGGGTACAGCGTCCGATGGCCGTCAGGGTCGTGCGGGGCTACCGCACG
The DNA here is from genome assembly GCA_910591665.1 of Ectemnius continuus. Lineage (NCBI taxonomy): Eukaryota > Metazoa > Arthropoda > Insecta > Hymenoptera > Crabronidae > Ectemnius > Ectemnius continuus. The sequence goes on from CAJUYD010000010.1 coordinate 304,939, forward strand.
ATCTCCCAGGCGTCAGCGACCCTCCTAGCGAGGTTTCCGCCCCTGGATATCCTGGCGGCGGGGGACGCGAGGACCTACGCTGGTCTTCGCGCCCTTCGAGACGGGGGCGGAACACGCACGGAACGGTCGATCGAGGAGTTGAAGCGTCAGCCCCGGCGGCTTGTTGTTGAGATGTGGCGGGAGAGACTGGAGAATCCAGAACACTCCCGCCACAGAGCCGTCGGGGCGATTCTGCCGAGCCTCGAAGCTTGGCTGAGTCGCGGCAGCGGTCAACTCTCCTACCGCGCGACGCAGGTGCTCACCGGGCACGGTTGCTTCGGTGAGTACCTGTGTCGCATCGGGAAGGAGGCGACGGCACAGTGCCACCATTGTGACGGGGACCGGGACACGCCGCAGCACACGCTCCAGTACTGCAGTGCGTGGGCCGAGCAGCACCGTGTCCTGGTCCGGCAAATTGGTTGTGACCTCTCGCTGCCGACGGTCATCAGAATGATCCTCGGCAGCGGGAGGTCGTGGAGGGCCTTCCTCGCTTTCTGCGTGGAAGTGCTCCTCCAAAAGGAGGAGGCGGAGCGGCGGCGAGAGAGGCCGGACCCCTTCCGCTTGGAGAGGGCCCGACCTCGCCGCCGTGCCGAGCGGGGGGATCGAGTCCCCCCGCAGTAAAAGCGACGCCCCGGCTCTGTGGCGGATCTCAACCCGCTGACGGGCCGGGTGCGTGCCGCGGGGTCGTGTGGCGGCAGAGTGGTGGCTCTTGGCTCCTAATGGAGCTTGTAATCGAATACCCTGCTTCGCAGCATCTGAACTGCTGATTTTGGCAACAATGAGTGTTCTCTTTGTAAAATGACGTAGAAAGCGTAATTTACCATGTTATACACACATAATACGCATTTATACCATGGTAATGGAGCTTGGAATCGAATACTCTGGTTCTGCGCATCTGAACTGCTGATTTTGGCAACAATGAGTGTTCTCTTTGTAAAAGGACGTAGAAAGTGTCATTTAGAATGTTATTTACACATATAATACGCATTTATACCATGGTAATGGAGCTTGGAATCGAATACTCTGGTTCTGCGCATCTGAACTGCTGATTTTGGCAACAATGAGTGTTCTCTTTGTAAAAGGACGTAGAAAGTGTCATTTAGAATGTTATTTACACATAATATGCGTTTATACCATGCTAATGGAGCCGGTAATCGAATACTCTGGTTCTGCGGATCTCTAGTGGTGATTTTGGCAACAATGAGTGTTTTCTTTGTAAAATGACGTCGAAAGCGTAATTTACCATGTTATACACACATAATACGCATTTATACCATGGTAATGGAGCTTGGAATCGAATACCCTGCTTCTGCGCATTTGAACTGTTGATTTTGGCAACAATGAGTGTTCTCATTGTAAAAGGACGTAGAAAGTGTCATTTAGAATGTTATTTACACATAATATGCGTTTATACCATGCTAATGGAGCCGGTAATCGAATACTCTGGTTCTGCGGATCTCTAGTGCTGATTTTGGCAACAATGAGTGTTTTCTTTGTAAAATGACGTCGAAAGCGTAATTTACCATGTTATACACACATAATACGCATTTATACCATGGTAATGGAGCTTGGAATCGAATACCCTGCTTCTGCGCATTTGAACTGTTGATTTTGGCAACAATGAGTGTTCTCATTGTAAAAGGACGTAGAAAGTGTCATTTAGAATGTTATTTACACATAATATGCGTTTATACCATGCTAATGGAGCCGGTAATCGAATACTCTGGTTCTGCGGATCTCTAGTGCTGATTTTGGCAACAATGAGTGTTTTCTTTGTAAAATGACGTCGAAAGCGTAATTTACCATGTTATACACACATAATACGCATTTATACCATGGTAATGGAGCTTGGAATCGAATACTCTGGTTCTGCGGATCTCTAGTGCTGATTTTGGCAACAATGAGTGTTCTCTTTGTAAAAGGACGTAGAAAGTGTCATTTAGAATGTTATTTACACACATAATACGCATTTATACCATGGTATTGGAGCTTGGAATCAAATACTCTGGTTCTGCGCATTTGAACTGTTGATTTTGGCAACAATGAGTGTTTTGTTTGTAAAATGACGCAGAAAGCGTAATTTACCATGTTATTTACATGTAATATGCGTTTATACCATGCTAATGGAGCCGGTAATCGAATACTCTGGTTCTGCGCTTCTCTAGTGCTCATTTTGGCAACAATGAGTGCTTTCTTTGTAAAATGACATAGAAAGCGTCATTTAGAATGTTATTTACACATAATATGCGTTTGTACCATGCCAATGGAGCCGGTAATCGAATACTCTGGTTCTGCGGATCTCTAGCGCTGATTTTGGCAACAATGAGTGTTTTCTTTGTAAAATGACGTCGAAAGCGTAATTTACCATGTTATACACACATAATACGCATTTATACCATGGTAATGGAGCTTGGAATCGAATACTCTGGTTCTGCGCATCTGAACTGCTGATTTTGGCAACAATGAGTGTTCTCTTTGTAAAATGACGTCGAAAGCGTAATTTACCATGTTATACACACATAATACGCATTTATACCATGGTAATGGAGCTTGGAATCGAATACTCTGGTTCTGCGGATCTCTAGTGGTGATTTTGGCAACAATGAGTGTTTTCTTTGTAAAATGACGTCGAAAGCGTAATTTACCATGTTATACACACATAATACGCATTTATACCATGGTAATGGAGCTTGGAATCGAATACTCTGGTTCTGCGGATCTCTAGTGCTGATTTTGGCAACAATGAGTGTTCTCTTTGTAAAAGGACGTAGAAAGTGTCATTTAGAATGTTATTTACACACATAATACGCATTTATACCATGGTATTGGAGCTTGGAATCAAATACTCTGGTTCTGCGCATTTGAACTGTTGATTTTGGCAACAATGAGTGTTTTGTTTGTAAAATGACGCAGAAAGCGTAATTTACCATGTTATTTACATGTAATATGCGTTTATACCATGCTAATGGAGCCGGTAATCGAATACTCTGGTTCTGCGCATCTGAACTGCTGATTTTGGCAAAAATGAGTGTTTTCTTTGTAAAATGACGTCGAAAGCATAATTTACCATGTTATACACACATAATACGCATTTATACCATGGTAATGGAGCTTGGAATCGAATACTCTGGTTCTGCGGATCTCTAGTGCTGATTTTGGCAACAATGAGTGTTCTCTTTGTGAAAGGACGTAGAAAGTGTCATTTAGAATGTTATTTACACATAATATGCGTTTATACCATGGTAATGGAGTTTGGAATCGAATACTCTGGTTCTGCGCATCTGAACTGCTGATTTTGGCAAAAATGAGTGTTCTCTTTATAAAACGACGTAGAAAGCGTAATTTACCATGTTATTTACATGTAATATGCGTTTATACCATGCTAATGGAGCCGGTAATCGAATACTCTAGTTCTGCGCATCTGAACTGCTGATTTTGGCAACAATGAGTGTTCTCTTTGTAAAAGAACGTAGAAAGTGTCATTTAGAATGTTATTTACACATAATATGCGTTTGTACCATGCCAATGGAGCCGGTAATCGAATACTCTGGTTCTGCGCTTCTCTAGTGCTCATTTTGGCAACAATGAGTGCTTTCTTTGTAAAATGACATAGAAAGCGTCATTTAGAATGTTATTTACACACATAATACGCATTTATACCATGGTAATGGAGCTTGGAATCGAATACTCTGGTTCTGCGCATCTGAACTGCTGATTTTGGCAACAATGAGTGTTCTCTTTGTAAAAGGACGTAGAAAGTGTCATTTAGAATGTTATTTACACATAATATGCGTTTATACCATGCTAATGGAGCCGGTAATCGAATACTCTGGTTCTGCGGATCTCTAGCGCTGATTTTGGCAACAATGAGTGTTTTCTTTGTAAAATGACGTCGAAAGCGTAATTTACCATGTTATACACACATAATACGCATTTATACCATGGTAATGGAGCTTGGAATCGAATACTCTGGTTCTGCGGATCTCTAGTGCTGATTTTGGCAACAATGAGTGTTCTCTTTGTAAAAGGACGTAGAAAGTGTCATTTAGAATGTTATTTACACACATAATACGCATTTATACCATGGTATTGGAGCTTGGAATCAAATACTCTGGTTCTGCGCATTTGAACTGTTGATTTTGGCAAAAATGAGTGTTTTGTTTGTAAAATGACGCAGAAAGCGTAATTTACCATGTTATTTACATGTAATATGCGTTTATACCATGCTAATGGAGCCGGTAATCGAATACTCTGGTTCTGCGCTTCTCTAGTGCTCATTTTGGCAACAATGAGTGCTTTCTTTGTAAAATGACATAGAAAGCGTCATTTAGAATGTTATTTACACATAATATGCGTTTGTACCATGCCAATGGAGCCGGTAATCGAATACTCTGGTTCTGCGGATCTCTAGTGCTGACTTTGGCAACAATGAGTGTTTTCTTTGTAAAATGACGTAGAAAACGTAATTTAGAATGTTATTTACACATAATATGCGTTGATACCATGGTAATGGAGCTTGGAATCGAATACTGTGGTTCTGCGCATCTGAACTGCTGATTCTGGCAACAATGAGTGTTCTCTTTGTAAAAGGACGTAGAAAGTGTCATTTAGAATGTTATTTACACATAATATGCGTTTATACCATGCTAATGGAGCCGGTAATCGAATACTCTGGTTCTGCGGATCTCTTGTGGTGATTTTGGCAACAATGAGTGTTTTCTTTGTAAAATGACGTCGAAAGCGTAATTTACCATGTTATACACACATAATACGCATTTATACCATGGTAATGGAGCTTGGAATCGAATACTCTGGTTCTGCGGATCTCTAGTGCTGATTTTGGCAACAATGAGTGTTCTCTTTGTAAAAGGACGTAGAAAGTGTCATTTAGAATGTTATTTACACACATAATACGCATTTATACCATGGTATTGGAGCTTGGAATCAAATACTCTGGTTCTGCGCATCTGAACTGCTAATTTTGGCAACAATGAGTGTTCTCTTTGTAAAAGGACGTAGAAAGTGTCATTTAGAATGTTATTTACACATAATATGCGTTTATACCATGCTAATGGAGCCGGTAATTGAATACTCTGGTTCTGCGGATCTCTTGTGGTGATTTTGGCAACAATGAGTGTTTTCTTTGTAAAATGACGTCGAAAGCGTAATTTACCATGTTATACACACATAATACGCATTTATACCATGGTAATGGAGCTTGGAATCGAATACTCTGGTTCTGCGCATCTGAACTGCTGATTTTGGCAACAATGAGTGTTCTCTTTGTAAAATGACGTCGAAAGCGTAATTTACCATGTTATACACACATAATACGCATTTATACCATGGTAATGGAGCTTGGAATCGAATACTCTGGTTCTGCGGATCTCTAGTGGTGATTTTGGCAACAATGAGTGTTTTCTTTGTAAAATGACGTCGAAAGCGTAATTTACCATGTTATACACACATAATACGCATTTATACCATGGTAATGGAGCTTGGAATCGAATACTCTGGTTCTGCGCATCTGAACTGCTGATTTTGGCAAAAATGAGTGTTCTCTTTACAAAACGACGTAGAAAGCGTAATTTACCATGTTATTTACATGTAATATGCGTTTATACCATGGTAATGGAGCTTGGAATCGAATACTCTGGTTCTGCGCATCTGAACTGCTGATTTTGGCAAAAATGAGTGTTCTCTTTACAAAACGACGTAGAAAGCGTAATTTACCATGTTATTTACATGTAATATGCGTTTATACCATGCTAATGGAGCCGGTAATCGAATACTCTGGTTCTGCGCATCTGAACTGCTGATTTTGGCAACAATGAGTGTTCTCTTTGTAAAAGAACGTAGAAAGTGTCATTTAGAATGTTATTTACACATAATATGCGTTTGTACCATGCCAATGGAGCCGGTAATCGAATACTCTGGTTCTGCGCATCTCTAGTGCTGATTTTGGCAACAATGAGTGTTCTCTTTGTAAAAGGACGTAGAAAGTGTCATTTAGAATGTTATTTACACACATAATACGCATTTATACCATGGTAATGGAGCTTGGAATCGAATACTCTGGTTCTGCGCATCTGAACTGCTGATTTTGGCAACAATGAGTGTTCTCTTTGTAAAAGGACGTAGAAAGTGTCATTTAGAATGTTATTTACACATAATATGCGTTTATACCATGCTAATGGAGCCGGTAATCGAATACTCTGGTTCTGCGGATCTCTAGCGCTGATTTTGGCAACAATGAGTGTTTTCTTTGTAAAATGACGTCGAAAGCGTAATTTACCATGTTATACACACATAATACGCATTTATACCATGGTAATGGAGCTTAGAATCGAATACTCTGGTTCTGCGGATCTCTAGTGCTGATTTTGGCAACAATGAGTGTTCTCTTTGTAAAAGGACGTAGAAAGTGTCATTTAGAATGTTATTTACACACATAATACGCATTTATACCATGGTATTGGAGCTTGGAATCAAATACTCTGGTTCTGCGCATTTGAACTGTTGATTTGGCAAAAATGAGTGTTTTGTTTGTAAAATGACGCAGAAAGCGTAATTTACCATGTTATTTACATGTAATATGCGTTTATACCATGCTAATGGAGCCGGTAATCGAATACTCTGGTTCTGCGCTTCTCTAGTGCTCATTTTGGCAACAATGAGTGCTTTCTTTGTAAAATGACATAGAAAGCGTCATTTAGAATGTTATTTACACATAATATGCGTTTGTACCATGCCAATGGAGCCGGTAATCGAATACTCTGGTTCTGCGGATCTCTAGTGCTGACTTTGGCAACAATGAGTGTTTTCTTTGTAAAATGACGTAGAAAACGTAATTTAGAATGTTATTTACACATAATATGCGTTGATACCATGGTAATGGAGCTTGGAATCGAATACTGTGGTTCTGCGCATCTGAACTGCTGATTCTGGCAACAATGAGTGTTCTCTTTGTAAAAGGACGTAGAAAGTGTCATTTAGAATGTTATTTACACATAATATGCGTTTATACCATGCTAATGGGGCCGGTAATCGAATACTCTGGTTCTGCGGATCTCTTGTGGTGATTTTGGCAACAATGAGTGTTTTCTTTGTAAAATGACGTCGAAAGCGTAATTTACCATGGTATACACACATAATACGCATTTATACCATGGTAATGGAGCTTGGAATCGAATACTCTGGTTCTGCGGATCTCTAGTGCTGATTTTGGCAACAATGAGTGTTCCCTTTGTAAAAGGACGTAGAAAGTGTCATTTAGAATGTTATTTACACACATAATACGCATTTATACCATGGTATTGGAGCTTGGAATCAAATACTCTGGTTCTGCGCATTTGAACTGTTGATTTTGGCAAAAATGAGTGTTTTGTTTGTAAAATGACGCAGAAAGCGTAATTTACCATGTTATTTACATGTAATATGCGTTTATACCATGCTAATGGAGCCGGTAATCGAATACTCTGGTTCTGCGCTTCTCTAGTGCTCATTTTGGCAACAATGAGTGCTTTCTTTGTAAAATGAAATAGAAAGCGTCATTTAGAATGTTATTTACACATAATATGCGTTTGTACCATGCCAATGGAGCCGGTAATCGAATACTCTGGTTCTGCGGATCTCTAGTGCTGACTTTGGCAACAATGAGTGTTTTCTTTGTAAAATGACGTAGAAAACGTAATTTAGAATGTTATTTACACATAATATGCGTTGATACCATGGTAGTGGAGCTTGGAATCGAATACTGTGGTTCTGCGCATCTGAACTGCTGATTCTGGCAACAATGAGTGTTCTCTTTGTAAAAGGACGTAGAAAGTGTCATTTAGAATGTTATTTACACATAATATGCGTTTATACCATGCTAATGGAGCCGGTAATCGAATACTCTGGTTCTGCGGATCTCTTGTGGTGATTTTGGCAACAATGAGTGTTTTCTTTGTAAAATGACGTCGAAAGCGTAATTTACCATGTTATACACACATAATACGCATTTATACCATGGTAATGGAGCTTGGAATCGAATACTCTGGTTCTGCGCATCTGAACTGCTGATTTTGGCAACAATGAGTGTTCTCTTTGTAAAATGACGTCGAAAGCGTAATTTACCATGTTATACACACATAATACGCATTTATACCATGGTAATGGAGCTTGGAATCGAATACTCTGGTTCTGCGGATCTCTAGTGGTGATTTTGGCAACAATGAGTGTTTTCTTTGTAAATGACGTCGAAAGCGTAATTTACCATGTTATACACACATAATACGCATTTATACCATGGTAACGGAGCTTGGAATCGAATACTCTGGTTCTGCGCATCTGAACTGCTGATTTTGGCAAAAATGAGTGTTCTCTTTACAAAACGACGTAGAAAGCGTAATTTACCATGTTATTTACATGTAATATGCGTTTATACCATGCTAATGGAGCCGGTAATCGAATACTCTGGTTCTGCGCATCTGAACTGCTGATTTTGGCAAAAATGAGTGTTTTCTTTGTAAAATGACGTCGAAAGCATAATTTACCATGTTATACACACATAATACGCATTTATACCATGGTAATGGAGCTTGGAATCGAATACTCTGGTTCTGCGGATCTCTAGTGCTGATTTTGGCAACAATGAGTGTTCTCTTTGTGAAAGGACGTAGAAAGTGTCATTTAGAATGTTATTTACACATAATATGCGTTTATACCATGGTAATGGAGTTTGGAATCGAATACTCTGGTTCTGCGCATCTGAACTGCTGATTTTGGCAAAAATGAGTGTTCTCTTTATAAAACGACGTAGAAAGCGTAATTTACCATGTTATTTACATGTAATATGCGTTTATACCATGCTAATGGAGCCGGTAATCGAATACTCTGGTTCTGCGCATCTGAACTGCTGATTTTGGCAACAATGAGTGTTCTCTTTGTAAAAGGACGTAGAAAGTGTCATTTAGAATGTTATTTACACACATAATACGCATTTAT
>CAJUYD010000011.1:0-115000 GCA_910591665.1 Ectemnius continuus
CTTAAAGTTACCGCGTGCGTGTACAAGAGGCGAGAGGGCGCTGATAGGACCCAGAGGCCCTCGCTCGAAACGTGGGCAGCGTGCTTCGGCCTCTTCCGGCTCGGACTGGGTAAGCGTGCGCACGTGTATAAAACCAAAGACTAATAATAAGACCTTTTTTCTTTGTTGTATTGTTCACTTTGTTAAATATAAGTTTGTGCAGTTTAATAGGATAGATACAGGTTAATCTAAAATATATTACTAATAAGTTAATAATAACATTGGTGTCTCTTCTATCTTCCCTATTCATCGCTTCCATAACCTAAACTTGAACAGTAATCGAATACCCTGTTTCTGCTCATCTGAGCTGCTAGTTTTGACAAAAGTGAGTGTTTTCTTTGTAGAATGACGTAGAAAGCGTAATTTACCATGTTATACACACATAATACGCATTTTCTATCATGCTAATGGAGCTTGTAATCGAATACTCTGGTTCTGCGCATCTAAACCTCTGATTTTGGCAAAAATGAGTGTTTTCTTTGTAAAATGACGTAGAAAGCGTAATTTACCATGTTATATACATATAATACGCATATTCCATCATGCTAATGGAGCATGTAATCGAATACCCTGTCTCTGCGCATCTGAACCTCTGATTTTGACAAAAATGAGTGTTTTCTTTGTAAAATGACGTAGAAATCGTAATTTACCATGTTATATACATATAATACGCATTTTCTATCATGATAATGGAGCTTGTAATCGAATACTCTGGTTCTGCGCATCTAAACCTCTGATTTTGGCAAAAATGAGTGTTTTCTTTGTAAAATGACATAGAAAGCGTCATTTAGAATGTTATTTACACATAATATGCGTTTGTACCATGCTAATGGAGCCGGCAATCGAATACCCTTCTTCTGCGCATTTGAGCTGTTGATTTTGGCAACAATGAGTATTTTCTTTGTAAAATGACGTAGAGAGAGTAATTTAGAATGTTATTTACACATACTATGCGTTTATACCATGCTAATGGAGCTTGTAATCGAATACCCTGTTTCTGCTCATCTGAGCTGCTAGTTTTGACAAAAGTCAGTGTTTTCTTTGTAGAATGATGTAGAAAGCGTAATTTAGAATGTTATTTACACATACTATGCGTTTATACCATGCTAATGAAGCTTGTAATCGAATACCCTGTTTCTGCTCATCTGAGCTGCTAGTTTTGACAAAAGTGAGTGTTTTCTTTGTAGAATGACGTAGAAAGCGTAATTTGCCATGTTATACACACATAATACGCATTTTCTATCATGCTAATGGAGCTTGTAATCGAATACCCTGTTTCTGCGCTTCTGAACTGCTGATCTTGGCAAAAGTGAGTGTTTTCTTTGTAGAATGACGTAGAAAGCGTAATTTAGAATGTTATTTACACATACTATGCGTTTATACCATGCTAATGGAGCTTGTAATCGAATACTCTGGTTCTGCGCATCTAAACCTCTGATTTTGGCAAAAATGAGTGTTTTCTTTTTAAAATGACGTAGAAAGCGTAATTTACCATGTTATATACATATAATACGCATTTTCTATCATGCTAATGGGGCTTGTAATCGAATACCCTGTTTCTGCTCATCTGAGCTGCTAGTTTTGACAAAAGTGAGTGTTTTCTTTGTAGAATGACGTAGAAAGCGTAATTTACCATGTTATGCACACATAATACGCATTTTCTATCATGCTAATGGAGCTTGTAATCGAATACCCTGTTTCTGCGCTTCTGAACTGCTGATCTTGGCAAAAGTGAGTGTTTTCTTTGTAGAATGACGTAGAAAGCGTAATTTAGAATGTTATTTACACATACTATGCGTTTATACCATGCTAATGGAGCTTGTAATCGAATACTCTGGTTCTGCGCATCTAAACCTCTGATTTTGGCAAAAATGAGTGTTTTCTTTTTAAAATGACGTAGAAAGCGTAATTTACCATGTTATATACATATAATACGCATTTTCTATCATGCTAATGGGGCTTGTAATCGAATACCCTGTTTCTGCTCATCTGAGCTGCTAGTTTTGACAAAAGTGAGTGTTTTCTTTGTAGAATGACGTAGAAAGCGTAATTTACCATGTTATACACACATAATACGCATTTTCTATCATGCTAATGGAGCTTGTAATCGAATACTCTGGTTCTGCGCATCTAAACCTCTGATTTTGGCAAAAATGAGTGTTTTCTTTGTAAAATGACATAGAAAGCGTCATTTAGAATGTTATTTACACATAATATGCGTTTATACCATGCTAATGGAGCCGGTAATCGAATACCCTTCTTCTGCGCATTTGAACTGTTGATTTTGGCAACAATGAGTATTTTCTTTGTAAAATGACGTAGAAAGAGTAATTTAGAATGTTATTTACACATACTATGCGTTTATACCATGCTAATGGAGCTTGTAATCGAATACTCTGGTTCTGCGCATCTAAACCTCTGATTTTGGCAAAAATGAGTGTTTTCTTTGTAAAATGACATAGAAAGCGTCATTTAGAATGTTATTTACACATAATATGCGTTTGTACCATGCTAATGGAGCCGGCAATCGAATACCCTTCTTCTGCGCATTTGAGCTGTTGATTTTGGCAACAATGAGTATTTTCTTTGTAAAATGACGTAGAAAGAGTAATTTAGAATGTTATTTACACATACTATGCGTTTATACCATGCTAATGGAGCTTGTAATCGAATACCCTGTTTCTGCTCATCTGAGCTGCTAGTTTTGACAAAAGTCAGTGTTTTCTTTGTAGAATGATGTAGAAAGCGTAATTTAGAATGTTATTTACACATACTATGCGTTTATACCATGCTAATGGAGCTTGTAATCGAATACTCTGGTTCTGCGCATCTAAACCTCTGATTTTGGCCAAAATGAGTGTTTTCTTTGTAAAATGACATAGAAAGCGTAATTTAGAATGTTATTTACACATAATATGCGTTTGTACCATGCTAATGGAGCCGGTAATCGAATACCCTTCTTCTGCGCATTTGAACTGTTGATTTTGGCAACAATGAGTATTTTCTTTGTAAAATGACGTAGAAAGAGTAATTTAGAATGTTATTTACACATACTATGCGTTTATACCATGCTAATGGAGCTTGTAATCGAATACCCTGTTTCTGCTCATCTGAGCTGCTAGTTTTGACAAAAGTGAGTGTTTTCTTTGTAGAATGACGTAGAAAGCGTAATTTAGAATGTTATTTACACATACTATGCGTTTATACCATGCTAATGGAGCTTGTAATCGAATACTCTGGTTCTGCGCATCTAAACCTCTGATTTTGGCAAAAATGAGTGTTTTCTTTGTAAAATGACGTAGAAAGCGTAATTTACCATGTTATATACATATAATACGCATATTCCATCATGCTAATGGAGCGTGTAATCGAATACCCTGTCTCTGCGCATCTGAACCTCTGATTTTGACAAAAATGAGTGTTTTCGTTGTAAAATGACGTAGAAAGCGTAATTTACCATGTTATATACATATAATACGCATATTCCATCATGCTAATGGAGCTTGTAATCGAATACCCTGTTTCTGCTCATCTGAGCTGCTAGTTTTGACAAAAGTGAGTGTTTTCTTTGTAGAATGACGTAGAAAGCGTAATTTAGAATGTTATTTAGACATACTATGCGTTTATACCATGCTAATGGTGCTTGTAATCGAATACCCTGCTTCTGCGCGTCTGAGCTCCGGGCGCGTGAAGGGGTGATGGGCGTGTGGCTCGCCCATCGCCCAAACAACAAGAGTCTATTGAACGGGGGGAGGGCATTTCCTGCCGATACAAGGGAGCGTCCTGGTAGCATCCTCTGGTCTCCCCAGGGCCCACCTCGTCATGTCTTCGAGGTCACCGCAGTGTTATTAGTGGGTGCAAGCCCCACATAACCCCACCGCTCCCCCGAGAGAGACGTGGTATCCGTTCAGGGATTTTCACTGCGTCAAAAAAAGGCCCTGCTCTTGGCTGCCCTGATGGCGGCCTTTTTTTTTTTTTTTTCGTGGGGAAATCCTCATGGACCCCCCGCCGCCCTGGTGGGGGTGGAGGGGGAGTGCCGGACTCCTACCGGCTAAAACCCCACGGTGGCCATCCTTCGCGCGTAATGGGGCGACACCGGGAACTCTTGTCGAACACTACCGGTGCCGCCCCGCGCCCGCCCCCTTCTGGGGGCACTTCTCGTGGAGGGGGGGTTAACCATCGCCACTCTCGCTCGCGCGAGAGAGGGAGGCGCCCCCCTCCGAGCCCGGGAGGGCACGGCTCGACCCGCTCCTTCACTAGCCGTGAAGGAGGAGCGAACCGCTCCTCCCGGATCACCAAAAAACCTCCAAATTGGGCGGGACGCGCGACCACTACACGCCCCGCCCCGCCTCGGGGCCGCTATAGGCAGGCGGCAGAGCCACCACTCTGCCGCCACACGACCCCTCGGCACGCACCCAGCCCGTCAGCGGGTTGAGATCCGCCACAGGGCCGGGGCGTCGCTCTTACTGCGGGGGGACTCGATCCCCCCGCGCGGCACGGCGGCGAGGACGGGCCCTCTCCAATCGGAAGGGGTCCGTTCGCTCCCGCCGCCGCTCCGCCTCCTCCTTCAGGGAGAGCACTTCCTCGCAGAAGGCGAGGAAGGCTCTCCACGACCTCTCGCTGCCGAGGATCTGTCGGATGACCGTCGGCAGCGAGAGGTCCCTTCCGATATACCGGACCAGGACGCGGCACTGCTCCCTCCAGGCCCTGCAATACTGGAGAGTGTGTTGCGCCGTGTCCTGATCCCCGTCACAATGGTGGCACTGTGCCGTCGCCTCCTTCCCGATGCGACGCAGGTACTCGCCGAAGCAGCCGTGCCCGGTAAGCACCTGCGTCGCGAGTGCTTCAGATGCCTGGAGAAGGGTCATGTGCGGGCCAACTGCTCGGCCCCCACTGACCGCACCGGTCATTGTTTCCGGTGCGGCGGTGCGGGACACCTGGCCGGCGCATGCCGGGAAGCCGTGTGCTGCCCGGTGTGCAAGGAGAAGGGGTTCAAGTCGGACCACCGTCTGGGTGGCCCGGCTTGCAAAGCCCCGGCTAAGAGGGGGACGAGGGGTCTTCCCGCCGGGAAGCGCGCCCTTGCCCCCTCTGCCTCGCAGCCAGCTGGTCGGACAGTCCCCACCGGAGGGGCCGTCACCACCTCCCAGCCGGAGGTGGAGATGGCCCCAATACCATCAACCAGTGGGGGGAGTGATCCACCCCCAACTGAACCAACAGAAATGGCTGAGGTTGCCAGACCCGCAACGACAGAGGCCCGCCCGGAGGAGGGGATGGACATCGCCGAGTAATGGCGATATCCCTCCTCCAGGCGAACCTGAACCACTCCCCCGACGCCCAGGGTCTGCTGGCGCAGACTATGGCGGAAAGGGGAGTGGCCCTGGCGGCAGTTTCCGAGCCCCACAGGATCCCCGACTCGCCCCTATGGGTCGGAGACCTGCTGGGTGTCTCCGCCATAGCGGTAGGGCCGGCCGCGGCTGCGAGCTTCGGCACCGCCCGCCTCCTGGGGCGAGGCCGGGGCTTTGTGGCCGCGCGGTGGAAAGATCTCGTGGTGGTGGCGGTCTACCTGTCCCCGAACATCCCCCTCAACGACTACGAGTCGGCGCTCGACGATCTGGGCGCCAGCATCCGGCCGCATCTTGGCGGTCGGATGCTCGTGATGGGGGACTTCAACGCCCACGCGACTGCGTGGGGGTCCCCCAGCACAGACCGTAGGGGGACAGTTCTCGGGGACTGGGCAGCGGGGTTGGACCTGAGGTTGCTGAACCAAGGGTCCACCCCGACCTGCGTGCGGGTACAGGGGGTGTCCATCGTCGACTTGACATGGGCTTCCCCCTCGACCGTGCGCTGGGTCGAGGGCTGGCGTGTGGAGGAGGGTCTGGAGTCATTCTCCGATCACTTATACGTGACAATGACCCTCCTCCCGAACACGGCCTCCTCGGCTGCCCGGGACCGCCGCCATGGCGGGCCCAGGACACTGCCGTCAGGATGGAGGTCCAGAACCCTGGACGAAGACCTGCTGGTCGCGGCTGCCCTGGTCATCACTTGGCCAGCGAGGCAGCCCTGCGTCGACCCCGGGGACGAGGTGGAGAATTTGCGGGCCGACATGGCGACTGTTCGTGACGTCGCCATGGCCCGCGCTACGAAATCCGTCCCCCGGGGCCAGGTGTACTGGTGGTTGGAGGAGATCTCTGATCTCCGGCGCACCACCATCCGCGCCCGACGCCGGTACACCAGAGCAAGGCGCAGGGCTCACAGATCCCTCGCTGAGGAGGCGGTTCTGTGGGAGAGCTTCTCCGCTAGGAAGCGTCTCCTGCAGGCCGCTATCAGGGCAGCCAAGAGCAGAGCCTGGACTGAGCTAGTCGCCACCATTAACGAGGATCCGTGGGGGCGCCCGTACCGCATGGTCATGCATAAGCTACGACCACGGGTGCCCCCGCTGACGGAGACTCTCGACCCCGGCTTCCTGGACGAGGTGATAGCTACCCTTTTCCCGCCGGACGTACCGGTGGGGGAGGTGGCTGTGCCTCCGGAAGTCGTGGATGGGACTGCGATGGTGGCGCACTCCGAGGCGGTCGATGACCTGGTCGTCTCGGAGCACGAGCTTGCCAGGGCGGCCAGGAAGCTTTCAGGCATGAAAGCACCTGGTCCGGATGGCATCCTTGGCAAAGCCTGGGCTCTGACCAGCAGGATCTGGGGTCCGAGGGTTCGGGACCTCTTCTCCAAGTGCCTGGGGATGGGCTGTTTCCCGAGGGCTTGGAGAAACTCGCGGCTCGTCCTTCTCCACAAGGAGGGAAAGCCCGCTGACTCCCCGTCGGCTTACCGGCCGATTTGTCTGCTGGACGAGTCAGAAAAGTGGTTTGAGCGAGTAATCGCCAACCGACTCGTCCAGCACCTGTCCACGGTGGGACCCGATCTGAGTCCACATCAGTTCGGGTTTCGCGAGGCCCGCTCCACGGTTGATACCATCAGCCGTGTTAGGGCCTTCGCGGACGCGGCGATCGCCCGGGGCGAGGTCGCATTGGCGGTGTCGCTTGACATTGTCAATGCGTTCAACTCCCTCCCCTGGGGCAGGATCATGGAGGCGCTCGAGTACCATCGGGTGCCTCTGTACCTGCAGCGGGTCGTCCGCGCCTACCTGTCGGACTGGACGGTCGGCTTTCCGGCCGCCGGTGGCCGGTTGGGAGTCAAGGACGTTACCCGAGGTGTCCCGCAGGGATCGGTACTGGGACCCCTCTTGTGGAACCTCGGGTATGACAAATTCCTGCGGGCCGCCCTCCCCGCTGGTACGGCACTGGTCTGCTACGCGGACGACACTCTAGTGCTGGCCAGCGAGGAGGACTGGAGAAGGACGAGCCGTCTCGCGAGTCTGGCAACCGCGCGGGTCGTGGCCGAGGTGGAGAGCCTGGGTCTCCGCGTAGCCCCGCAGAAGACTGAGGCGGCCTGGATCAGCCGTCCTCGGAGTCTGAACGCCGGGCTGCCGGAGACCGGGATCATGGTGCGTGACACTCTGGTCGAGGTGAAGGGGTGCTTTAAGTACCCCGGAGTTCACCTCGACCACCGCTGGCGCTTCAAGGAGAGGATCCTTCCCAGGGCGGAGAAGACGGCCGGCGCGTTATGCCGGCTCCTTCCCAATCTGGGCGGTCCTCTCGAGACAGTCGGTCGGCTGTACGGTGGAGTCGTCAGGTCGCAAGTCCTGTACGGCTCTCCGGTATGGTCCGAGGCTCTATGCGGCGCTGGCAACGCCGCTACCCGAGCTCGGGTGGGCGGCTACACCGCTGTGTAGCCATAAGGACCTGCCGGGGATATAGAACTATATCCCACCGTGCAGCCAGTGTGGTGGCCCGATCTCCCCCGTGGGAGATCGTAGCCCGCTCGCAGGCGCTCTCTTACAGAGGCCTGTCCGACGCGCGGCAACGGGGAGTCGACACCACCGAGATGATGGCCGACTTGAAGCGCCAGTCCCGGCAGTACCTGGTGGATTCGTGGGTCAGCTGGCTCGACGAGCCGGGTATCGAGCCCACCAGGGCTGTTGGGGCTATCCGTCCGCATCTCCAGCGCTGGGCGGATAGGGGTTTTGGGGGTGTCACGTACCGCCTGTGCCAGGTGCTCACCGGGCATGGTTGCTTCGGTGCGTACCTGGCCAGGATTGGCAGGGAGGCCACGACCCGCTGCCACCATTGTGCGGCCGACCGGGACGATGCGCAGCACACGCTGGAATTCTGTCCGGCGTGGGCTGACGATCGCGCCGTCCTGGTCGACGAGATAGGGAGTGGCGTAATCGACGGCGCGGATCGTTGGGATGCGGTCGTCTCCTTCTGCGAGCACGTAATGCTCGCGAAGGAGGCGGCCGAGAGGTCTCGGGAGCGGCAACGCCATCCCGTGTCGCCACCTCCTCTTCCCTCCCCTCCTTCCGGAACATCTACGTGGGACGGCCGCGGGAGAGAGCCACGGCTCTCCCGCGGCACAAAAACGTCCGCGCGGTCGGCGGGGGGGCTCAGCTGGGGGGCTGAGTCCCTCCTTTGCACTCCGGCCGCGTGAAGGGGTGATGGGCGTGTGGCCCGCCCATCGCCCAAACAACAACAGTGTATCGAAGGGGGGTGGGTATTTCCTCCCCCCGGGCATGTGGCACTGCCAGTGCTCAGACAGAGGCGGGTCCTGGTAGCATCCTCTTGTTTCCCCAGGGCCCGCCCCGTCATGTCCCCGAGGTCACCGCAGTGTTTTTAGTGGGTGCAAGCCCCACATAACCCCGCCTCTCCCCCAGAGAGACTGGGTATCCGTTCAGGGATTTTCACTGCGTCAAAACAAAAAAAAAAAGAGTGGCCGTGGTCGCAGACTGCTTGTCAGCCTAAAGGAGCTGGATTTGGGCAGCCGTGAGGACACCTTTGCAGCCAGGCCGAGCATGAAGTTTAAGGCACCTGGGGTGCGCCGGAATAAAACACTGGGGGCACTTCAACACATCCTTCTTGATGGGTTTCCTGCACTGGATACAGGTGACGGAGGGACCGTGCCCCTCGCGGGAACCGGGTAAGGGTCACAGGTTCGCCTGTGGCTCCCCCGGGCCCTGTGAAGGGATGGGGGTGCCAATACCCCGACACGGCGCGTCCCCGGGTTGCGGATAGGGGGATGCCCAACGGACATGTTTCGGTGGGTAGCGGTTCCTGAAAGGGACCGCCGCGGACAGCCATTGGCATTACACACACTTCACACATACACACACACTTACACACCCCTCACGCACCCTACCTCACGGGGTAGTACATTGTGAGGGGCACACACCCACGCACATCTCACACTGACATTCCCCTCTGGTCACCCTGCCTCGCGGGGCAGTACATCCCAGAGGGGCACACGCACGCACACACACACCGACCGGGGGCGGTCACCCCCGGGGATTCCCTCCGCCTTAAGGGGGGTCGGGGAAGAAACCCCTAAATAAAAATCAATGATGGACAGTAGGAAGAACGAAAATTCGTTTAGGGAGCAAGGGTGCGATTCCCTAGTTCCGGCGGGGGAGAGTGGGCAAGCGGGCTCAACCTCGTCGTTATCCGACAACCGCAGGGGTACGTTGGTGGGCCACTTGGCCAGCGTATCTTCTAATGCATCAAGAGTGCCTTATGTGTCCCTTCGCAGGGTCACATCGTTGGACTCCATTATGACGACCAGGCAGACGAACAGGGACATGAAACACCCGGAAACCAAAACACAGGACGGACAACAAGCGAATGACAAACACGGCAAGTCCAGGGATAGCGACATGGAGGTCGTGGCGGACTCCAACGTCGGGGCCAGGAAGAAGAGGAGAAGGAGGATATCCTCCTCCTCCTCTCCGACCCGGTTAATTGATTCAGACTCCACCAGTGGATCGGACACGGCGACCTCGGTCAGGCAGGCCAAGGTCACCAAGGGCGGCAAGACCATTCGCGGAGCGAAGGCAAGGCGGGGTGGCTCAAGCCACGTGGCCACCACCTCCACCGCGAGCCAGATGTTGACGGAGGAGCTTGTTTCCCGGAGCTCGCGGGACGAACCCAGCGGTCAGTCCCTGCGGCTCGAGAACGAGCGACTCAGAGCGCGGCTAGCGGACATGGAGCGGGAAATGTCCCTAGCCAGACAGGAGATGGCCAAGACCAGACGCGACTGCGAGATCGCCCTGAAGGAGGCCACATCATTATCGAAGGCGAGCCCCCCTGCCGACCCCGTCAGTCGGCAGGAGTGGGAGGAGGCCCTCATCCAGAGAGTGGGGCGTGTGATCGACGAGCGGCTGGCATGCCTGCGGCCTCAGGAGACGCAGGCTGGCGGCTCGCTAGCGGTCAAAGGGAGTAAGGTGATGCCTGTCACCAACCGCCCACGCTCGAAGACCCGGAAGCAGGCAACTGACGGCGGCAGTTCGCAGAGGCCATCAACCTCTACCGGATCCCCTCCGAAACCCGTTGCGACCGAGTGGTCGGTTGTCACCGTGAAGAAAGGGCGGAAGGGCAAGCAGAAGGTGCAGGAGACGCGGGCACCACCAAAACTCACTGTCAAGTCCGCAAAACCCGGAACAGAGAAGAGTGTGTCCGGTCGCCCGGCGTCTGCAAGGAAGGCAAAGGCGAAGACTCGCTTCCCGCGACCCCCCAAGAGCGCGGCGGTAACGATCACCGTGCCCGAGGACGGCAGCGTCTCATACGCGGACGTAATGAAGAGGGCAAAGGAGAATATAGACCTCCAGGCCCTCAGCATTGAAGACATCAGGCCGAAGAGGGCTGTGACCGGCGCCCTCATTCTGGAGATCCCAGGGTCGGGGTCCGCCGCGAAGGCTCAGGCACTCAGGGACCGCCTGGCTGGCACCCTCGAGGGTACGGGGGTCAGAGTGGCCGCCCCCCAGAAGACGGCCGAGATCAGAATCCGGGGGCTAGACGATTCCGTCACCCCTGACGAGGTCTCCAAGGCGCTAGCGGCCCACGGCGGTTGCGCCAAAGACCTGATAAGGACGGGGACGATCAGGACCGCCAGAAACGGCCTGGGATCGGTATGGGTCAGGTGCCCGGTCGCCGTGGCCCGGAAGGCGGTGGCCGATAAATTTAAAATCGGCTGGGTTGTGGCGCGTGTAGAGGCCCTGGAGAGGAGGCCTTTGCAATGCTACAGGTGTCTCGAGCGGGGTCATGTCCGGGCCAAATGCCCGAACAAGGACCGGTCGGGCACCTGTTATAGGTGCGGCAAAGCAGGGCACCTCTCAGCCGGGTGCAGTAACGCACCTAAGTGCGTCCTCTGTAGCGAGCACGGCCGGCGCGCAGACCATCGTGTGGGCAGCTCGAACTGCGGGTCGAAGGAGCGACCCAGAAAGAGAGTTGCACCACCCTCCCAGACTGGGAAGGATCAGGAGAAGGCGCCGCAGGCGAACAGTAGGGAGGAATCACGCCCGGAGGAGGCGATGGACCTGGCCGGATAATGCCACGCCTCCTCCAGACAAACCTCAACGGCTGCAGGGCGGCACAAGACCTGCTGATGCAGCAGATGGCCGAGCTGCAGGTATCCCTTGCGGTGGCTGCGGAGCCGTACCGCATCCCAGACCACCCCTTCTGGGTGGGGGATAGAAGCGGCAAAGTGGCCATCATCAGACGAGGGGGCACCACTCCCGAACCCCCCCTGATATCCAAGGTGGCAGACGGGGAAGGCTTCGTCGCAGTTGGGTGGGGACGCGTGGTAGTCGTAGGTTGCTACGTCTCCCCCAATTGCAGCCTAGCGGAGTATCGAGCATTCCTCGACAGACTTGGGAGGTGCGTCCAGCATCACCAAGCGGCGCGCCCAGTCCTGGTGTTGGGCGACTTCAACGCCAAGTCGGCGCTGTGGTCCTCTCCCAGGACCGACAGGAGGGGGAGAGTGCTGGCGAGATGGGCCACCTCTCACAATTTGGTGTGTTGCAATAGGGGTGACGCACACACCTGCGTGAGATGGAACGGGGGGTCCATCATCGACCTCACGTGGGCGTCCCGACAACTAGCCCGGGCGGTGGCGGACTGGAGTGTGGATACGTCGCTAGAAACGCTATCTGACCACCGATATATAACGATGGCTCTCGACTGGTCGGCGGATCAGCGCCCTGCCGGGGACTCCCGCCGGAGGGATCCAACACCGCCACCACCAAGATGGAGCATCAAAGCCCTCGACAAGGACTTCCTCAACGCGGCCGTAATGGCAACAGCCTGGGCCGGAGTACCTTTGCGGCATGCCGACGCGGCGGATCAGGCCACAAAGCTGGCAGCGGAAATGGTCCGCATCTGTGATGCGGCTATGCCGCGACTAAGAAAGAACCCGGCACCCCGCAAGAAGGTCCACTGGTGGACAGAGAGGCTCGCCGAGCTCAGGAGGGCCTGCATAATCACCAGAAGGCGATATACAAGGGCTCGCAGGACCACGATGTCGCCCTCGGAGGTCGACGGTCTGTACGCCATCTACAGGGACAGTCGGCAACTTCTCCAAAAAGCCATCGGCGTGGAGAAGGCGAAGGCCTACGACGCCCTCCTCGACCTGGTGGACTCCGACCCATGGGGTCGACCTTACAGGGTCGTCACCGGCCGTATGCGTCCCTGGACACCTCCGCTAACGGAGGTCCTCGATGCGGCATTCGTGGGGGAGGTCGTCTCCGCCCTCTTTCCTATGGAAAGAGATGCGGAGCGCCGAACCCAGCGGGATGACGTACTCTCCGGCTGGTCTCCGGAACTGGAGACCACGCCTGGAGAGATTAGGCGAGCGGCGAAGAAATGTCTCAAGGCCAACAAAGCCCCCGGGCCGGACGGAGTCCCCGGCCGGGTGTGGAGGCTGTGTTTGGAGGACATGGGCCCTAGGCTCTCGTCCCTCTTTAACACATGCCTCGAGACAGGACAATACCCGGCAGCATGGAAGAGGGCCCTTCTGGTCCTCATCCGCAAAGACGGCAAGCCGGCCGAATCACCGACGGCCTACCGCCCAATATGCCTGCTCGATGAGGTGGGTAAATTATTGGAGAAGGTGATCGCGGCGAGGATCACCCGGCACCTCGAGAACGAGGGCCCGGACCTGGACCCCCGACAGTTCGGGTTTCGTGCGGGCAGGTCGACGATGGACGCCGTCCTACGGATCCATTCGTTCACGAACGAGTCGACCTCCAGGGGTGGAGTTGCGCTCGCGGTGTCACTCGACATCTCGAATGCATTCAATTCCATTTCCTGGAGCGTCATTGAGCAGGCACTAACGGTGCATCGGATACCTCGCTATCTACGGAGAGTAATACGCGCGTATCTTTCGGACAGATACATCAACTACACGGACGAGACGGGTACGCTTACGTCCAGGCGTATCACGCGTGGTGTCCCGCAGGGGTCCGTCCTCGGGCCACTACTCTGGAACCTTGGCTATAACCAGGTTCTGGGGACCCCACTTCCGGATAATACGGACGTCGTCTGCTACGCAGACGACACAATCATCGTGGTTCGCGGGTCGAAATGGAGGGAAGTCCTACGCACCGCGGAGCTCTCCACCGCGAGAGTGGTAGAGGCGATAGAATCCCTGGGACTCAGAGTCGCTGCGGACAAAACGCAAACCCTGTGGTTCACCCGAAAAGGAGGCACCGCCGCGCCCCCCTGGAGGACCAGCGTCAAAGTGGGAGACAGAAGCGTACGAATTGGTACCTACATGCGGTACCTCGGACTCCTAGTGGACGGGCACTGGGACTTCAGGGTCCACTTTGAAGCCTTGGCCCCTAAGGCCCTAAGGATCGCTGGCGCTCTGAGCCGCCTCACCCCGAACACCAGGGGTGCGGGCAAGAAGGCCCGGCGCCTGTACATGAGCGTCGTTCGCTCCATACTCATGTACGGCGCGCCTATCTGGGCAAAGGGAAAGATTCTCGCCGCGAACAGGAAGATCATCGCGGGCCTGTTCCGGCGAATGGCGATCCGTACCATCCGCGGTTATCGGACAGTCTCGGGCGTGGCCGCCAGCGCGCTCTCGGGGTGTCCGCCGTGGGAAATGGCGGCGACAGCCACGGCAGCGGCGTACGAGGAGAGACGGCGGTTAGGGGAAGCCCTCTGCGGGGAGGAGAGACAACGGGCGTTATTCGACCTCCGTGCACGAACCGGGGCCAGACTGCTGGGCGACTGGCAGGCCTGGCTTCTTGAACCGCGAAACAGCGCAAGCAGGGTGGCGGCAGCGGTGGGGCCTGTGGCCATTCCGTGGGCACAGAGTGTCAAGACTTTCGGGATGACATACCGCACGTGCCAGATGCTCACCGGACACGGCTGCTTCGGTGCGTATCTGGCACGGATTAAGAAGGAATACACCCCCGCGTGTCATCATTGCAGCGGGGCCCTAGACGATGCGGAACACACGCTGGAGGCGTGCCCCGCATGGCACGAGGAGAGGGAGACCCTTCGCGGTAGCATTGGTCCTGACTTGTCGCTTGCGGCCGTCGTCCACGCGATGACTGAGGGTCAGGATAAGTGGCAGGCGGTCGAGCACTTCGCAGAGGCAGTGCTCACGCGGAAGGAGGCGGCGGAACGCGAGAGAGAACGCTCTCGGGCGTTAAGCCGCCGGGGTCGCAGCCGGACCCGCTGGGGAGCAAGGGTGGGGGTGCGATGCCCTTTTATCCTATAGGGTAGAGGAGCGCGTGTGGTGAAGGGTGGGGAAATCCCCACTCTTCACGGCGCGCGATGTGTACACGGGGGTCGGTCCTTGACTGGGGGGTCAAGGTCCTCCACCCACACAAGTGTATATAGATGGAGTGCCTGCGCGTGTAGTCCGCGCAGGTACTGTGGTCCACTGGACCGTTTGAGCTGAGGCGCGAAGTCGCCTCGAGGCGCCGATCAGGGCGAGGGCCAGAAGTCATGCCTCGCAGTTCCTGGCTTCTCGTCCCGGAGGGCGCATGTGTTTAGGCCACCGCAGTGGTTTTAGCGGGTGCGAACCCCGCACTACCCCGACCCTCCCCCCAGAGGGCCGGGGTGTTCGTTAGGAATTTCCACTGCGTCAAAAAAAAAAAAAAAAAAAAAGGTGACGGAGGGAGCGCTGGTGACCTTAGTCTCATGGGTTTCCTTAGGCATCCTTGACTCATTGGAATCCATAGCCGCATCAGTAGCATCCAACACCATTATTCAGGCAGGGGAGCAGAGTGACAGCCGTGAGAGTAGCCAAAAGATAGGTGTAGGTGGACTCCGTGAAGAAAGTTGCCGTAGATGATAGCGCCGCAGTGAGGTGCAGGAGAGAAAATTAAAAATCGGTAAAGGTGATAACCAAAAATTGTAGGTACCCAAAATGGGGTTAGATTTTCTGTCGAGATTGGCACAGAAGAAGTGTAGCGAATTCTCCTCGGCTGAGTATGGGCCGATAACACTTAATAGGCCAAAATGTAGGCAGGCCGAGGGAGAATTCGACTGAGACCTGGAACAGTCCCCGCAGGGCAAGATACGGCAGTTGAAGCGTCAGACCCGGCGGCTCGTTGTTGAGATGTGGCGGGAGAGACTGGAGAATCCAGAACAATCCCGCCACAGAGTCGTCGGGGCGATTCTGCCGAGCCTCGAAGCTTGGCTGAGTCGCGGCAGGGGTCAACTCTCCTACCGTGCGACGCAGGTGCTCACCGGGCACGGTTGCTTCGGTGAGTACCTGTGTCGCATCGGGAAGGAGGCGACGGCACAGTGCCACCATTGTGACGAGGACCGGGACACGGCGCAGCACACGCTCCAGGACTGTCCTGCCTGGAGCGATCAGCGCCGTGTCCTGGTCCGACACGTTGGAGGTGATCTCTCGCTACCGAGGATTGTCAGGGAGATCCTCGGCAGCGAGAGAGCGTGGAGGGCCTTCCTCGCTTTTTGCGAGGAAGTGCTCCTCCACAAGGAGGAGGCGGAGCGGCGGCGAGAGGGGACGGACCCCTTCCGATTGGAGAGGGCCCGTCCTCGCCGCCGTGCCGCGCGGGGGGATCGAGTCCCCCCGCAGTAAGAGCGACGCCCCGGCCCTGTGGCGGATCTCAACCCGCTGACGCGCCGGGTGAGTGCCGAGGGGTCGTGTGGCGGCAGAGTGGTGGCTCTGCCGCCCGCCTATAGCGGCCCCGAGGCGGGACGGGGCGTGTAGTGGTCGCGCGTCCCGCCCAACTTGGTTTGTTGGTGATCCGGGAGGCGCGGTTCGCTCCTCCTTCACGGCTAGTGAAGGACCGGGTCGAGCCGTGCCCTCCCGGGCTCGGAGGGGGGCGCCTCCTTCTCTCGCGCGAGCGAGAGTGGCGATGGTTAACCCCCCTCCACGAGAAGTGCCCCCAGAAGGGGGCGGGCGCGGGACGGCACCGGTAGTGTTCGACAAGAGTTCCCGGTGTCGCCCGATTACGCGCGAAGGATGGCCACCGTGGGGTTTTAGCCGGTAGGAGTCCGGCACTCCCCCTTCGCCCCCACCAGGGCGGCGGGGGGTCCATGAGGATTTCCCCACGAAAAAAAAGGTAGAATGGATTGAAATTATAAATATTCGATAAGCCATAGGCTCTCTCATTCGGAGTCTAGTTTTGCTTTTATGTATTCTGAGACTTTCAAGTGCCTAGCTAATGGAGAGCAAACCTAAAGTGCTGAAATACATTTAATAAGCAAGTACTGATTACTAATCATATGCTAGACACTTGACAATTTTAATTATTGATAATGATCACTCGATTACCAAATATGGTACGGTGAATTATGCACATATAACACTTTTGACATTTCATAATAATTTTCGAGAGTCACAAAATAATAAGGGCATGGACAGTACGCTCTTTTATTAACTAAGTAAAGCATTGAATCTGAAATACAACAATAATAAATGCAATCGGGCTGTATCAGATAACCTGCTATATTTGACACAACCAGTTTAACCAATGCGTCGGTAACGTAAATAAACACGATACAGCCATATTATCCCCGCAGCACGCAGCCCGCAGCATTTCGGTGTGCTGCCATCTCCCATGAAAAAAGTGAAAGCCACATTTTTAGGAATATCGTATGAAACTGACTCTTCGTACTTCGACTCTGACTGATCGTATGAACCAGGAGAAATTCATATCTCTTGAATGGCTGAACCGATTTGCATGATTCTTAGCTCATTGGATTCAGAAAAATCGGAAAAAAATACAAAATTAAAAAATAAATCCTCCGACCCATAACTTTCCCATAAATGTAAGTGAAAGTTTTCTAGCAGACGATAACCGCTATACTTCGGGATAATATACTCGGTAGTCGCGCGCCGTCCTATATATACTACTACTTGGCGCGAGACTCTACCGAGTCTCCTGATAAACGTATTAATGGGACTTACAGCTGTGCAAAGCGTCGCAATACATTATGCCGTGGATTGGCAGTTGTAAGAGATAGTGGAGAAGTTCATATTATGACTATAGTGAGGCCGCTGAGAGAATGAACACGGTGAGGGAGGGTAACCAGGCGGACCGAGCCGAAATTTTACCCTCTCCAGTTACGCTTTAGGAGTTTTCTAGCCTGGCTTCCCCTCACGCGCTTTCTACCCACACACGCTGCGCGCCTTGTAGCCACGCTCTGCGTCTGTGTTTGAGATTTCAACTGAGACGACGGGGTCCCGCCTTTACTCACTTTCTTAATACAGAGAGTGATTCTAATTCTCATTATACGTCACTGCTCGCGCGATACCTCCTTACCTCTTCAATGCGGACTTTATAAGGGATTACCTATCTACGATGATGATTGACTGGCCAAGAGTCAATTATTACACTTCTCACAAAAATTAATGCATCACTTTTTTGACCGAAAAATCACCGATTTTTGAAGCGGCATAACTTGGCTCGATAAAATCGTACAGTAGTTTTTCAATAATCATTTTACAGCTTGAAGCTTCCTCTTTCAGAGCCTATATCGCATTTTTGCTTACAATAACTTCTCTGTCATTAAAGAAATGAAAACTCGAGCTATCTTTTTTCTGTTCGAATTACGCAAGTTCAAGCGAGTTCACGGACTTGTAAATTTTGTTTTGGTTAATTCACATTAATGTTATCTTGTAAAGGAAAGCTCCCTCTTCAAAATGAGCTATTGGAAAGTCGGGTACAATTTTAAAAAAAATTGTTTATCGGACTGTTATTAAGAAGTGTGTCGCGAGCATTGGAATTACGGAATTCGAACAGAAAAAAGATAAGTCGAGTTTTCATTTGTTTAATAACAGACAAATTACTGTAAGCAAAAATGCGATATAGGCCCTGAAAGAGGAAACTTCAAGCTGTAAAATGAGTATTAAAAAACTACTGTACGATTTTATCTCGCCGAGTTTTGCCGCTCCAAAAATCGGTGATAATTCGGTCAAAAAAAGTGATGCTTTAATTTTTGTGAGAAGTGTATTTTATGGTTAACGTAAAGGCAGGGATTATGACTTTTCTTCGGCTTGCCCAGAGTCAATCATCACCGTAGGTAATCCCTTACAAAGTCCGCATTGGATAGGTAAGCAGGTATCGCGCGAGCAGTGACGCTCCCTGGTTAATTGTTTTTATTCAATACTTGAAATCGCTTTGCCACCCTGGACGAAACAGTAGTCGGCAGGTAGAGGAAACTCCACGTAATATTTTTAAGTCAATCTTCGAGTGGCCAATCTACCCCAACATTACTTTATTTGCAAATTACAAGTTTACTTGAAACAACAACCCTTATAATATATCAATTAATCCTGATCAATGAGAAATCATAAAGTAGAATCACAGTAATCTCGTGTGATGAAAATAGTATCTGATTTTCATCTAAATAAGCGATTCAATGCAAAAGAACTGATCCGTCTTAAGAAAAACGGCTGTCAAGCCTGGCTTGCGGGTCGCCCAATATGTCAAACAGAGACAGACGCAGGTTCTCTTTATCTAAGTCAGGCTGACCCTATTGAGCCAGACAACCAATAGCGAGGCTGTAGAGTGTAGATGCATAGGTCCTAGGACCGCGACGCACCCAAGTGTCAAGGGAAGTGGCACTGACTGCGCTTGGGTGAAGGAAATCTCGAGTTCATTCTCTTACCGGCCTCACTATAAGCATGATCATTTACCTGACCATTTGACAATTAAGAAATATGAATTAAAAGCAGAGATGTTGCGTCTATCCCGGGAAACATGTCGAACAGCAAAGGATATATTTGATGAAATTTCACGACAGTAAGTGTTACAGACATTTCAACACGTTTATTTCCTTTAAAAACAAAGAAATCATGTTCTCCTTTTCTAAATAGGAATCCGACAGCAGCTGAACACATTACATTTAGATCTATTAAAAGTCAATTAAACGCAGAAAGAAGAAAACATTCACCAAAAATACCTAACACCATTGAAGAGCTGATAGAGCAATTAGAACAGAATTCTTTACTTTGTAAATATTATTAACACTCAGTCACTACATGTAGTGGAGAGAGAGCAATATTATTTTCACACACAAACCTGCTTTCTGCACTAGCGACAGCAACAGAAATTTATTGTGATAGAATTTTTTCGGTTAGGACCTACAAATACACATTGTTTATACATTCAGTATTATGGAGCTAGAAATGTTTAACTAATGTTTTCATTTCTTTGCCGGTTATACCACGGACGCCACAATTTTTGCAACTGTACACAATCCACATAAGGTATATGGATAAGGTATGCTTTAATTAATTACATGTTGTATAGCGAAGGTTACTTCAGAGCGTTTTTTTATCCTATTGTAGAAAAGACGATCTCTTTCCGGTGTCTTTGATTTTTGAATTTGCTGCAGAACAGGAGATTTGTTTAGCAGTAATAGCAATCAATGTATTGTACAAAAAATTCTCTGCAGCTAGTACAAAAGCTAAAGTCACTCAGTGATTACACATTAAAGATAACGTTGTTGAACATTTCTACACATGTCCGAAAATCAAAATTGAAACCCAAAACATTCTTTCTGCAACACAATGCATTAGTCACTTTAGTAAATGTCCTTTTGGTTTTAATTTTTTAGATGATTGCTGTACTATATGTTTTATGCGAAAAACGAACACAGTCACTGTATGATGGTATATGGTTGAAAATAATTGACATTGTTCCTACAATTCAAAACAATGTGAAATTAATTTTGACAGACTATGAGTGGGCGGCAATGGCATCATTGCAAAAACATTTTCCCAGTGTTCAAATTAAAGGATGCTGGTTTCATTTTAACCAGGTGATTTTAATCAAACAGTGGTATATGGTAGATGTTCACTAGATGCTAAAAAGAATGTATTATATTACCTTCTCACAATTTAGGCAGTACAAAGAAAGTGGGGGAATTTAAATTTGAACGATGTTTACAAAATCATACTGTCGATGACAATGGCCATACCATTGTTGCCCAAACAATATATTGGTGATGCTTATGGTATTCTTCAAAACGAAGTTGAAAAACTGCAGTGTAAAGATGACAAGCTTGGAAAGTTCTTGACATACATAGAAAAAACATGGTTGTCCAAAGCTGCAACAATAAGTGTATATGGTCTACCGTTAAGAACTAATAATGCTGTCGAAAGCTTCAATCGTGTAATCAGTAGAAGATTCGGTATTCATCCCAATATATGGGTGTTTTTAGGTGAGTGAATTTTCATTGCTAATTATTGAAATCTGATCATAAATTTTCAAGTTCAAGCTGCATATCAACCGATGCACACTGCTCCTTGTAGAAAAGTTGGAGAACCTTATTATGGATCAGGAGGTTGATTTACAACGATTATAAAATGGCCACAAAATACAATCAAGCAGATTGAAGAAAGATGTTGATCGCGATAGGAAAATTCAAAGTGCTCAAGCAAGCCTGATATCTGGACGGTAAAACTAGTTCATTTCAGGGCGCAATTATGTGCAATAAATAACGATAGTATACCGATACATGCATACCTATCATCAGCCTATAAGTATGTATATACAAATTGATACACACAATTGACTTTCAGATTACCCTTGGAACAATTTCTTCGGATATTTCTCGATATTTGCGAAGAATATCAATACAGATACAATCTTGTTGAAGAAAGTATGCATATACAATAGAGTCAACAATCGATAGAACAATTACTTTATGAGCTAATAATTTTGTTTTTCAGGTAATGGTGGTTTTGTTGAACGTTTGCATGAATCAGCATCTGAGCAGGCATTAAACACTGATACTGACAGTTATACTGTTTTATCGGAATCGATGGAGTGTGAAAATTACCAGAATGGACAAGTTTTTGCCTTACAAAGTAAATGTGTATATAAGTGCAAAGTAACAACAAAAACTAAATATCATGTTTATATCAACCAATACTCTTAATTTATAGGCAATGGTGGTATTTCTGGAAACTTAATGGGGGAATTAACAAAAGAACAAACATCCCGCGCAGGGCTCAGGGGGTTAAGTACTCGACCCGTAATTAGCGGGGCTCGGGTTCGATCCCAGCACCTGGCATCGCTGATTTTCAGCACGTTCACGCACTGCGCGGGGGGTGGTTCGGAATCCACCTTAAAAATAGTGGGTCCACCCGGTATAAGCAGAAGTTTGGTGCCCTCCTCAATTATGGACGCTTATACTGGGTTGGTATGTGAATGCAGGAGGTATTCCATACCCGTCATGAACCCCTTAGGGGAGTCGACGTTAATTAAATACGAAACGAAACAAAACAAAAGAACAAACATTAATCTCTACTATTGAGGAGTACTCGCTTCCTTTAATCTTTGACACTTTACCCAAATCGACTGTAGTAGTTGAAAAGTTGTCCGATGCTGAGATTGCCGAGTGGACAAAATCATCTCGGAAGTCTAAATAAATGTTTCCTTTTGAAGAGGTAATCTATATGTCCAGATGCTTGCCGTGCCCTATTAACCCTTTAATTTCGTGAAATTTTAAAAAGTACTTTGAAGTAAAGTCTGCAAACTTCGAAAAAAGTTTAACAAGATTCATCTGCGATTATTTTGTACAGAGTTACCGCAGATTTTAAGATATGTCGCGAGAAAATTACTACAATATTGAATGTTTAACATCAAAGAGTTCATTATTATCATTTCAGTTATAATACTGCAATTTTGTCCAATAATTTGTCTTTCATTCAAAGATATTAATTTTGGCAAGAATTTCAACCAATCGAGTCGGCCACCGAGGGGTGTTTCAATAGAAAACCAATACGTTGAGAGCTACTGTACAGAGTGATTCACTTGTCTTTTAATCAGATATACCGTTGACTACGTAGTATTATGGTTCAATGGTTAACAAAAAATTAAATTAAAAATTGAGTTCGTGATTAAAATTTTAGGTTTGAAAAATTTGTCATTGATTGCCACTACCGGAAAACAATTATCGCAACTATCGCAAAGGAATTATTGCAACTGTCATAAAGGAAGTATTACAACTGTTTTAACGTGCTTCAAATGTTTCCACATCGTGCAGGCGCATCGTGCATTATCGTCTCCGCAGGCTTTAAGAATGTAAGTACTCTCGTATCCCTATTTTGATAATATTATAGTTTAATATGTTAAATGCCGAGCCCACTTTCATTAATTTTCTCTTTAGGCCACTAGAAATATGATAAAATAAGTAACAATGTTCTGTCGTGCCTGCAATGCCGAACTTTTTCGGATGAGTGACGCGTTGATCTCTTTTAACAAAAGTTTTACCTAATATGATACTTCTTCAATAATTATGCATTTTAAAGCTTAGAAATCGCGTTTTACAATATTGTAATTTTAGTTATGCAAACATTTATTTACCAAGCAAACAAAATTTGCATGATATACAATTGGGAAATTAAGATTTATTATTTGGCGAGTGAAAGTTGCAAGTCCACGTATTATATTAGCAATTTTTTGAGAATATGCAGGGAGTCATTTTGTTACTGCCAATTTGTATATGTCAATGCGTATGTGTTAAGATTGATGTATAGGTGTTTTCTTCAGATACTTTTATCTGTCGTGCACAAATGTTGCCATTTGTAGATGCTGTTTTAATATTTTTTAATTGTTTGTTACACTATTTTAAATATTTTGAATGTCCTTTACCAATTGTTTTAGAATACAATTATGGAAGAAGTGCTAGGAGTCAGGGAGAATACTTTTTATTATTATCCTGAAGGATTTAAATACCACGTAGATAAAAGACTAGCAGGAAGGTACAGATGTGCTATACGACGCACCACAGGCTGTTCCGGAGCAGCTACTGTTAAGGATGATGGTACAGTGCATGTGACAAATCCACACAATCATGCGTCGAAAAATATGGAACAGCGTATGGCAGCACTGAGGCAACAGATGTATTCACTTTGTGAAACATCAGTGGAACCAATCAAAAAAATATTTGATGATATTAGCGAACTGTTTGTATTTAATACATACTAAATTTGCATATTAGTTGCATAATAGTATCCATATTACAAACACAAATTGTTTTTTTAGTGATTCAGAAGCTGCAAAACATTTGAGTTTTGCCTCCATGAAGAGTTCCTTGTACAAAAGACGGGCACATTATCTATCAGGAATACCAGATACATTATCATCACTACAGCAGTCCTTGTCTGATCATTCTGTATATAAAAACATTTACAAAGGTTATGTGAAAGCAGACGATGGGAGCATTGGAATATTGTTTTCAAGCAATGAGTTGCTCACCACATTGGCTACGAGTTCAGAAATCTATGTGGATGGTACATTCTCGGTAAGAGGTTTTTTTGTGTGTTAAGAAAATTGCTTATATCTTTGCATTCAACTGTTATCTTGCAGATTGTTCCCCGGATACCAAAGATTGCACAGCTATACACAATTCATGCACGCGTACAGGATACAGTAAGTAAAAATTGTTTCATTTCTTCAACCTTATATGTGGTTTGCCGATAAGACTCTGTCATTATACATCTTCCAGGGAATCGCGACAATATTTATACTTTGCGAATCTCGAACATCTAGTCTTTATCGAGCGATTTGTGCAAAAGTTATTGAACTCGTTCCGTATATTCGAGAAAATTTAAGGTTCATAATGGGAGACTATGAAAATGCTGCAATAACAGCATTCAAAGAATATTTTCCACATGCATCTGTACATGGATGCTGGTTCCATTTCAATCAGGTGTGTATTAAGTAGCCTCTCTTCAATCAGCACTTAGTTAAACCAGTTAACCAGTACTTCAAAGTTTTTTTTAAACCAGTTGGTGATTATTAAATTTATTTGGGGAAAACTCCTGCACATCTTGAATAGTGAAGCTTAGACGTTTCTAGTTACTGTAGTTTACCAAAAACATTAAAAACGAAAAAGAAGTCAAGTACTACAGAAAGAGAAATTCACGTTTGAAAATATTTCAAATTATTTTATTACAAAATAATTTTAATTATTACAAAATATTTCAATATTTCATCGTCATTGTAAAATACCTTCTAAGATAGTGTACTGTTTGCAAAATATATCATCGTTACTTTAATTTTTTATATTCATTCTTCTTGTCAGTGACCATTTCTCAGAAGAGAAATCGTTTCATATTTTAAGTTAATTCTTATTCATTGTAATTATTAGGCGATTCTACGTAAGTGGCGGCACTTGAAATTGCATGATGCACCTAAGACTCTCATTTCGATGGCAATGTCTCTCCCTCTTTTGCCACATACCTACTTTACTGAAGGATTTACTATACTACAACAACAAGCCGATAATATATGCGACGCATATCCGGATGCGTTGTATTTTATGTCATACATGCGAAAAACCAGGCTAACTATAGCTGAACAAGTCTCTGTATATAAGTGTCCTGCACGAACGAACAATTTGGTGGAGAGTTTTCATAATACAATTAGAAAAGTAGTAGGAACCAGACATCCAAGTTTTTGGATTTTTATGCGTACGTATGAATAATACAAACGGGGGTATGTACATCAGTTATTAAGTAGCTATCAGTAATCAAGTTCTCGTTTGGTAATAGATAAATTGAGAAAAATTATCACAACTCAAGAAACTGACCTCTGGCGTGCCAATAACAATCTCCAAGTGCGACGTCCTCGTTCACATATTGTTTGCAGGCGGAACACAACCATCATTAAAAAACAAACAGATCTTTTGTAAGGAAGGTGCGAACTACTTGTACAAAATATTGATAACGAATTCCATTTATAAGAAGATTGTTCATATACATCTTCTCACGTTGCTGTTCCTTTTTTAGAATTTCGGTGACTGAGTTCCTGAAGTCGTTTACAAGATTCACAGACGACCAGCGGCACTCCATAAATGCAAGATTGGACGGT
This sequence comes from Ectemnius continuus, assembly GCA_910591665.1. Lineage (NCBI taxonomy): Eukaryota > Metazoa > Arthropoda > Insecta > Hymenoptera > Crabronidae > Ectemnius > Ectemnius continuus. The sequence goes on from CAJUYD010000011.1 coordinate 25,235, forward strand.
TGGTATTTTAATAAAAGTCATACAGACTGGAGAGTTTTAGGTTCTGTTATACCTTCTATTTCTTTTGCACTTGAATTTTATCATTTGTAAACTCTTTCCAGAACATAACGCTGTTATGGATGACATATGCGTGGCGTGCTGTGCTTATCTCTAACTAACAATGAGAGCGAGTAGTTTTAATACTTATAATAGTTGCACTGCTTTGATGTACATAGGTATGATTTTTACACAATGTGAGGAAGAATTCTTCCTGGGACTGCTCGGGAATACAGCTACCCGCAGCTAGAGGCCCAGGAGAATTCGAGAACGGTATATTTTTCTATCAAAAGGACCCGAGTCCAGACGGGACGCAAAATTAAGCCGTTACCCTCGACGACAATTCCGGGAATCTAAAATCTGGGCGCCAGGTACCCCGCGGTACCACGATAACGGAACGAACTGGCGTTTAGCCGCACTACGTTTCCGGAGATTTGCCGTAGGGTCTATACGCGGCAGCTCAGAGTGGAGGATAGAGAGCACAGTGGATTCGGCAGGAGACGCAACCAAGACAGATTTGCTGTTAATGCGGGACTTTATTAGCTCTTCGGAGGTGGAAATCTGACAGAATATATGGGAAGTACGGGCTTCACTCACGGGCGTTACTAGGCGTCCGTGAGGAGCAAGCTACAAGTTTTACAAGTATTTTTAAAGACGGCCTAACACAAGGGAAGAGAAACGTCTTGGGACGTCGAGACGAGCGGAAACAAATCAGCGAGCTACGGCTAGAATAAAGTCTCGTGAAGCGAGCTACTAACTAACGGACGGAATCAGCGATTCGTTGCGAGGACGCGGGAGTCCTCCAGGAAGGTCGACTATAGTTACGAAGAACTTGCAAGGGTCAAAACTACGGAAAAGCACGAATACGGCACGTGTACAAGACACAGCCAGGACAATCCCCTGACCGGCCAATACGTGAAAATACGATATAAAGAAGTCCGAAGATTCGGCTCTTACCTAATGCTGATTAATTTGGCTCGTGGTGACGGTACACACACTTTAAACTACAACCACTTAATTAACTTCCCACGCAACGAATGTTCGCTCCTTACTCGCGCGGGACTTTAATAGACTTGAGCCTATGATTCCCCCCTGCCCCTGACTTTGGCCGATCATGCCACCTAACGCAGTCCGGACGCCAAGGTTCGGGGAGCCTCCGCACAGGGCCGTACCCCTGCGCTGTAGGAAGATCCTAGCGGCCGCTGCCGATGAATCCTTCCTCCTGGATGTGCCTTCCCGACCGCCCAGAAATCCTGCGGTGTGGCCCTCACCGCCCTGGAAGTCCTTCGCAGGCTGCTATCATCCGCAGTGGAGTCTCCACGTCGAGCCGGAATCTCGTGGCTGCTGGTGACGGAACTAAAGACGGTTGTCAGCGGGCTGGAGAAATTGCTACGCCCCTGCTCAACGGTGTCTAAATGGCTCAAGCGAATTCAAAGAGTATTAGGAGCGGAACATCAACTTTCGCTAGTGATTAACGGGCGACCTTGCCTGGAGGCTATGTTGTTTTCCCTAATTTGCGGTTTCGAGTTAGCCTTCCGGTCTTATGTTTGGGTTGGGGGAGGACACTTCGTCACAACAAAATAACTGTTCAGTGCAGTTTCTTCCTTGTGTTGTTTTTCTATACAACTACTTATAATTATTATTCGAAAATAGTAAAAAAATAAGGTACAACTGCAGTTTTAAAGAATTCAATAAATTTTAAATTCATGTTATTTATTTATTTCATACATTATGTATAACCTACATTTCGTCCGCTATGTTGCTAAGTTGTGAGCTCCCAAATTCTATGGATATGTTAATTATTTTAGCCTATTGTCTAATAAAACTGTTTTCCATTGAAAATTGTGTACTGGTTATACTCTACGTCTGGCAAGCACGTCATCAAATACTAACAAATATGGGAAGAATATTGAACGTTAGTGTCTATCAGCATGTTTCATAAGTAGAGGAGCCTAAATGATTCAGCACATATATTTGCATTATCTGAAGTGATTACAGTTTTACAAAAGTTCAATAACACAACTGCTAAACTTCGGAATTAGACAAAGTTATTTCGTGCTAGATCGACAAAATGTGTCGGTTGCTCGTGAAAATTTAACATTTAATGTCTCAGAAGCTACTTTAATACAAAAAAAATATACACTGAATTGAGAACCTCCTCCTTTCTGAAAAATCGGTTAAAAATAATTTATATTTATCATTTTTCACGCTTTAATATTAACTGTGACAAGTTTCAATATTGGATAAGCAGTAGATCAGAAAATAACAATTTCATATAACAAAAATATTGCACTGCTTTTACTTGGCCAGAATCGGAAGTCGCACTCGATAAGTGTCAGTGTAGATTTTATCAATTTACTCGTTTAAACTAACTAAGTAAGTCAACATAAGTGATAGCTAAGGAAAATTCGACACAGCTCTAATACTTGTTAGCCCGTAACAATCAAGACTTGTCCAATTAAAATCGGGTTGATAGTTCCAGAAATTTAGAGTGTAAAAATGTTCTTTATGCATGTCAACAATTGTCGCGAAGCTAACATGTTGTGTCTTCGGTATTCGAACAGGAAGGATATGATTTATGGTTGATCAGATTGCTTTGGAAAAGTATTTTGACTCCTAATAGCTTTTCGTCCGTGGAATTCGTACAAGCGATGTTATTAGATTCTAATAATTACAGTAAACAAGCTACGCGCAATAGGTTATGAAACTGTAAACAAAAAGTTTGGAACCTTTCGTAAGAACAAACTAACAAAACTAGAGCATTCAAAAAGGTTTAATTGTGAAGCTTAATTCTTAAGCTAATCAAATAGCATGATGCTATCCATATATCTGTAATATTAACTGATATATAAACGTCCTAAGTTAAGCATACATCAAAGCATATCTGAGCTTTTCGGCCGGAGACTGTGACATCTCATATTTCTCTATTAAAAAACCGATTTTAATCTAACAAACATTATTTTCATTTTCCAGCTTAATCGCTAGACCAAACTTCATTGGAAATTTAGTGGGATATTAATGAAATATTGTTTTACAACAAGTACTTCCATTTTAATTCAATTCAATTCCAGCTTTATGAATTAGGACACTGCCTGTCAGTGGAAGTACAGACAAATATGGGCCAAAGGTCTATATGAAAAAGAGACACCAGAAATATTGTTTCCAATTTTAATCCACTGAGCTTATTGCAGTAAGTATGTTTATATTTATTTTGTTAGAAACAAGACTATAGTAATACAAATAGTTATCACACAACTGTATTGTTTCTGTTTGTAGAAATTGCAGTTTTACTATTACCAATGTGTTATTTTTACTGACTTTGAAAAGGAGGACAATCATCATGATCGGTGTAAGTACGTATTCTGAAAAAAGACGGGCTTCAAACGTGACTCGTGAAGTCCAATGAAACCTTTGAGTTATTGTTGAATCACTATTTCAGTCCCATTTATTTATATCTATAGGAAACTGGATCCATATTTTTGCCCGTTAATTCTACTTGCTGGAAAAATGTCTCTATGGATAGCTACATATACAAAGGTAGGACCCACATTATTCTACAACATGGTTCTAGTAGATCGTTCTTCATTACTGATCCAACTGTATTTTCAGATCAGAAAGATACAGCCTAAAGATATTGTACAAGCTAATTGCACCATTTCAATAAAGCATCATAGGATCTGGAACTCAAACTTAGCTTATACCTTAGAATATAATAGGTATGACCAATCATTTTATTCAGCTACAGAGCTACAAATTGAACAGTCATTAGTCAATGTTTACAGTAATTGGCTTTGTAAATTACTGTAATTATTTTAAGTATCCATCAATTTGTACAGTTGTTTCCCTTGACAAGTGTCAATATTTACAGAACTAATGAGAACATTAACTATAATTTTCTAATTGTTATTATTTCGCAATATTCTTTTTTTTGTCTTCAAATCTAGAAAATTTTACTACACGTATTACGTTCTAAATGTTGGGAAATCTGAGAACAAATAAATGGAATATATTAAGAAGAAATGACAATCCAATCAGAGAATCAACTATGAATAACAATTAGTTTTTAACATAAATATTATACTAATTTATTTGCTAACTGTTGTATATGCATATTAATGTGTAACATTTATGATCTAAAGTGTAATGTAAGCTAACATTGAGCTTCCGGTCTCATGAAGTTTTGCAGAAGTGGTGCAACAAGTTTTTTTTCATCTTCAGTGTGTTCATGTTTAATCTGAAATATAGTTAAAATATTATGATGAACTGTCTCGATTGAATGAAATGTAGATGCACATGAAGCAGGAGGTGAATAAACAAATCCGTCCAAAAACATTAAAATGTAAAAAAAGTGCGCCAAGTAGTTTGATTTCCCGACAAAATTGGAATATAATAAAAAAGATAATACATATCATACAAGAAAGCCAAGTTTTCATTCAAAGATACCTTGATTTAACTCGCATTAGCAACGAACAATAAATTAACAATAAATTAGCGATTAAAAATAAAAAAAACTTGGCGTGTGCGCGCTTCACTGCGAGGTAAAAAGATAATGAGAAACTGATTTAAACCTAACACTCACTTTACCACAATTTAATTTCTTTAAAACTTTTTTAGGAATATTACCGGTGCGAGTGCCTCGAATGAAGTGCGCAAACGCCAAGTTTTTTTTATTTTTAATCGCTAATTTATTGTTAATTTATTGTTCGTTGCTAATGCGAGTTAAATCAAGGTATCTTTGAATGAAAACTTGGCTTTCTTGTATGATATGTATTATCTTTTTTATTATATTCCAATTTTGTCGGGAAATCAAACTACTTGGCGCACTTTTTTTACATTTTAATGTTTTTGGACGGATTTTATGTCTTTTTGTTAGTTAACCCTTAGCAATAATAAAATTCGTTTGAAGGCCTTTATTATATACTTTAAAGAATGATTACAGTTTTTTATTTAATTATTTTCGACAAAATGGCAGAGTTAGAGCTCGTCAGCAAGTGAAAGCGTGTTTGTGTTCTACGGCCAGAAACGTTTCTCGAATTTTCAATCTGGAGTAATAAAACAGACAGTATTCAATTCTATATACGCTTAACTCGAAAAGTACGTAGCAAAAATAAATTAAAAACTATTGCTTTTTGTTAGAACGACGTACAATAGAAATAAATTGTCTCCTAAAATTTCACATAATATTCTATCGAAAACAGAAACTTTATCTTATGTGCGTCATTCTAACAAAAAGCAATATTTTTTAATTCTGATAGGTACTTTTCGAGCTAACCTTACGCAGAATACAAGATTAAACAATGTTTGTTTTCTTGCTCCAGATTAGAGAAGAAATCTTTTCGACGGCAAAACACTACACAGCTTTACTTGACGTGCTGTAGCTCCGCCAATTTATAGAAAATGATACAATGAAGGCCTTTAAGCAAATTTTACATAGCATTTACTGTGTTGTCTTAAAAAACTCTATTCTCTAAACTATTTTCTCGGGTGCTGGGGTGGCATCATTTCATAACACTCATACACTATCTAATTTTAGTGTATTCTGTTTCTCAAATGCATAACTCAAGATGGTACAACCTTTAATATTGAAATTTACTAACAATAAGTACTTATTTCACTATAAAATTTATGTACTTTGATTACATCATCTTAACTCTTTAACTGATACATTTCTTAGACACTTCACAGTCAGGAACACTAAAATTAAAGAGCCCATGGAGATGTTGCCTGCCAAATATAATTTGTAAAGTGTTAACATACAATAACTCAGGTTCAAATCAGCAATGATACATTACCAACAGCTACGATGCATTTAAATTTCAGATTAGATAAGTTATAGCTGCATAAGCACTCTAACTTTGATACATCTTGATTGGCAAATGCATAGCTCACATAGTGCACAATCAAAAGTGATGAAATTTGCTAAACAAATACTAATTATCAATTGATAATATATTCCTAAATGACGTATGACTGGTAACTATTACTGGATTATGTCATTTTAGCCAAATGTTCCTTGAGCAACACACTTGACAGTCACAACTAAATTAGATTGCGTATGAGCATATCATTTAGTTCATATTTTAATTGTGAAGGATTGGCTCAAACAATGATTTAGATTTTGTTAGCAATATACCCAGCTCATACACAATCTAGTTTCGTTTGGTGTATCTTGACTGTCAAGTGCCTTGCTGATGGAGCAAACACGTAAACTCCTGAAATTAGTTTGAGCAAGCACTTATTACCAATAACAGGCATTCCCTTAAATTATAAATAACTGCTCATATTGCTTAAAAGATTGATATACTACACTCTTAACAATTTTAAATATTGGTAATCAACACTTGTTTACCAAAACAAGGACTTGCAAGTGGCACACTTAACACTTTCAACATTTCATAATTCTTAATAATGACAAGGTCACAGGGACAAGGGCAAGGACACTAGACTCTTTTATTAACTAAATAAAGCATGGAATCTGGAATAAAATGATCAAATCGGACTGTGTCATATCACCATTACTGCACATAACCAACCATGGCATAACCGGCTTAACCAAAGTGTCGGTATGACACAGATTACAGATTAGAGATCGGTAACGTAAACGCGACATTTCGCCGTGGTGCCAACTGGTGTGAAAAAAGTGAAAGTCACATTTTTAGGAATTGCTGAATCCCATGAACATAATCCGCCTCGCCTTTTCGACGTGTAAAATAAGCAGCAGAATTCATATCTCCTGAATTACTGAACCGATTCGCTTGATTCTTGGCCCATTCGATTCAGAAAAATCGGAAAAAAAATACAAAATTGAGAAATAAATTCTTGGAGCTATAACTTTCTCATAAATCGAGGTGAAAGTTTTCTAGCAGACGACAACCGTACCACTTCGGGATAAGTATACTCGGTAGTCTCGCGCTGTCCTATATATACTGCGCCGTCCTATATATACTACTACTACTTGGCACGAGACTCTACCGAGTCTCCTGATACGTGTGAATACGCTGTTGATTTCTTTATATCTTAATTATAAATATGTTTACATGGCAAACTGATAGTCATTGCAGTGTTTTATACAATTTCAGTTATTTAGCAAGATTGGCTCCCTCAAGACTTACAGAAACTGGCTGCAGCGTATAAGTGACAGTACACAGACTGGAAGCAGATGCTTGCAGGGAGTGGGTGAAATTACAAGAGCACCTATCACATTCATTCTGGTGACATATTCGAGAATGTATACTATCTCACGACTTTTGAACGCAACTTAATAATTTCTTGGGGATAAATCGGTATAGATATAAAACTATGCGTATAATACGTAAAATTTTAATTATATGTATTCAATCACATTAAATTGCCAGACTGTTTGAGTAATGATAAACGTTCTGCTTGCTTTTCTTGATGTGTAAGCTTGAAACTATTATAGCCATATGTTTTTTTGTATTATGCATTTCAACGCCAAAGAATATCACAAAAGCCGATCGCAAATTTGATAAATTTGAAGATTTGACTTTGACGTTTAATATTCTAGAAGCTGCTAAACAGATTTTAATGATACAAATCCGAATCTTCGTCATTTCCCATGATTGAAGACTCTGCCCAGTTTTGTTATCGTAGATACAGCTGTGTAGGTGATGCAAATTTGGTAGAGCACAACTGGAATATTAGCAACTAATTTGTAGGTTGATGTTAAATCCAAGATTCTGTTGCCATACAGTTTCCACGATGTGGTTCAATTGGTCCTCTATACTGTCCAAATATATTCTTCCCTTTTATTTTCCCTCAGCTCACTTCCTTTAATCTAAGGATAATGAAGGGTCTGTTAATAATATATTTAGCATGTAAGGGATAATTTTAACAATACTGTATATCTACCTCATGCATCTCAGAACTGTATATCCATTAAAACAGCAAGCAGTCTGGAAATACAAGAGTAATGCCCTTTGAATCAAATATAACGATTAACAAAATCCAAATACAATAATGTTACTCATCTTAGCATTCAGTGGAATCAATAAATATAAATTGCATGTATGAAATCCGTAAATGCTATCTAAAAAACACACCAATTAGAGAACTGATATTTATCATATACAATGTTAAAAAAGCTGAGTTGACATATGGTAATATAACAAAAATAAAGAGTGTTTGATTAAATAATATCCAATAATGAAATTTTTAATATTCGAACCATTAGATAGATATACTGCCACCGTATTCCCAGCTGCACGATTACTGCCTGTCGCGAGGGTAGCAATCGTGCAGGGCAAACTTAGGCCCGGTTAGCCTCTCCGGTCTCGTGTCTTTTGGGCGCCAGGCCTTCGCAAGAAGGCCGCTCGTATAAGTTGGAATATTTTGGACACGAGATCGGACAGACCAAAACCCGGCAGGGGAAGTTATGAAATCTAGGCCCGACTGGCCTCTAGAAGGTAGAGAGGGGTGGGAACTTAAGAAATCGGGATCCCCGTTGCGAGGCAGGAAACTCACGCGACACGAGTTCGAATCTAACAACCGTTTATTTCCGAATACGGCCGGCGATACGGCCTTAAAAACTAATTACACCTAACCAGCTCGAGCTAGCGCGCGTTCAAGCCTAGGCCACGAAGGCCCCTGTACAATCTAACATCGGCGATACTAGGGTTTCGGTCCCCGAAGGACTAACGCAAAAGATATCATGAAAGGTGTTCAGCCCCTTGCCTCTAAGGCAACAAGATGATGGGCTCGCGACAAGAGCGTTCTCTCGAAAGAGAAGAAATGTCTACAATCGTTTAGGCTCGCGAGAGTCGCCTGGTATAAGGTGGCGAGATCGGACAATAGAAGGCAAGTTACGCTTTGTTCGCCCGCGTGGCGAACAACAAGTGGCGTGTCGCAAAATGGCGGCCGAGCCGCGTGTTCGGCGAACGATCGCCCTAAACGCCGGACTTAGAGGCGACTAGACGAGTCGCCCCAAGGAAGGCTGAGCTATTTGGCTGAAGGCCCTACGAACATTACTATGAAAACGTGGAATCGCGAGAAATCGACACCGGGATAACAAAAATAAAGGCGGGCGGCAGAGCTAAATGAGGCGTACCTTTCTCTCCCACTAACTGGCTTGGCCTAGCTTCAGAAGCTAAGTAATCCTCGGCCTTCGGAAAACTGGTGGGCGCTTTTCTGTCCTTCGTAGGCTCTCTCTCTCTTTCTCCTCAGACGCTTGGTTTTGCTCAGTGTATCGCTTGCGCTCGTTCGCACGGTCGCACTCTAAGTGACGAGAAAGAGCCCCTAATTGGCCTGGCCGCCTCAAGTAGCGCTGCACGCCCTAGCCTAGATCCCTATTGGCGCTCACGGTCAAGGCTGGTGTCGGGTTCGATCTCGCGCGCTGCGATCGATCCCGACTGGGTTCCCTTCGCGAAAGCCGGCGCTCCGGCCTTCGTCCGGTCCAGGGGTGGCGTTTTAGCGAACGCTTTGGCGCCCGCTCGTCCGCCTTCGAAGAAGTCCCGGTCCCCCGTCGGTTATCATCAGGGCTCCTCCGTTCGTCCAGCTGCCCTCATGGCCACTCGGGCTGCCGGATATTTCCCCTCTGCCAGCCTTACTCCTTAGCGCATCGGTTCTCTTTTCCTCCTTGGCGGCCGTACCCGCCAAGACCTACGTGCCTCTCGGCGTTCACACAAGAATTAGTATAGCTCATTTACGCGGGCCTTCCTTGGAGCGACGGTGCAGCGAGCGCGCGACGTCGGGTCGAGAGAGAGAGACCCTACCCTACCGGCCGGCCTGCCTCGCAAGGGTGGGAGCCTTGTGCGGGGCCGCTCAGCCCCGTCACAATACATGCATTGTACTTACCAGTACTCTACAGAGGATATCTTCTGTTAAATTAATCCAACCAAGATCTATTTTGCCCAGTTAGTTTTGAACTTAGATGGTCATCATATGCATTCATTTAGCATGCTTTCTACGTATTTTCATGCATACCATGTATAATTAGTTTGAATTAACATCCACATTACTCATCCATAAGATTAAAGTTCTTGTGATAGCTATGACCTTCAAAAATGAGTATCCAAAGATAACTTTCGCTTAGACTAGTTCAAAAAGTATCCTTTACAAAGTACTTTCATCTAAAACTTATACCTTAATATTTCACAATTTGTAATTCCCTTATTGCTTATTAAATATCAAATATTTTCAACACAAAGTACTGTATAAAAATTTATTAATTGAAGATGAAATAGTTGTGCCCACCAAGTATTGAATTTTACGAAAAATAAGATAACGCGAGCTATCTTATATTCTCTTAATGCGTTTATGTATCGACCAGTATCGACATTTGAACCAATTCATAGCGTGCTGTAGCACGTTTAGCTTTGATGTAGTTTAAATATATTTTTTTCCCGTCTCTGCCGATTTTCCGTCCTTTTCGTTCAACCTGCGAATAATCACAAATTTATTAATAATATGTTTTGCAATATAAAGGGTGATTATTTTGATAGTGTATGGCTTATTACCTGTTGCATGAATCCCAGTAGTTAGTAGTTTTATTGTTCCCCGTAGGGTTACAATCCTGGTACACTTCCTCCTACCTCCTCACACATTTCCTCCATACATACATACATATCCTTATCCTAAATCTTAACCTAGTATGCCCGCTCGCTCCCTTAAACTCTACTTGTCGCCTTGCACCTCGTCATCGCTCTACCACCGCCGCCTTTACTTTTTCTCTCTCCCTCTCTCACGCTCTTCCGGACCTCCGTTTCCGCCGCTCCTTCACTCACATACCGTCCTTCTTTCACCCTTTCGCTCATCCGTCCATTCATCCCACGTTCATTCCCCTCTCCATTCCTCTCTCCTCTTCAGCCATCTCTCCCCCTGACCATCCTCTCCTAATATTTCCCCTACCATCTCCTGCCAACCTCTCTCTCTCCCCCATCCGGTGCACACCTCCCACACATGTTCCCAAGTTTCTTCTCCTTCCCCACACACCCTGCATTCTCTTTTACCCTTTTCTGCCCAATAATTCCCCCCGCGCATCTCATTCCCTAACCTAAACCTGGCTATTCTCCTCCACCTTTCCTCTCCCCAACCCTTTTTCAAGTACCCCGGTATACCCTCCCCCCTTATCCTCCCATACCAACGGTTGCTCCTCGACTCCCCAATCTTCCTCCATCTTTCTTTCTCCTGCTCCTTTCTTTCCCTCTCTATCAACACCTCCCCTTTTATTTCTTCTCCCTCCTCCCTCATCCTCTCTAGGTCCTCCAACATCCACCCTTTCCCCTCATAAAATTCTTTCCTCTCTCTTTCCCAGCCCAACTCCGCCTCTCCTCTTGCCGCCCTGCCTCTTAGTTCCTCCCAGCACCTCCTTGCTAACTCCCCCGCTTTCCCCTCCACTATTCTCTTTTCATACGCCCAGGCTCTCATCCCAGCTCTTGTCCTTAATTTTGTTTTTTGCAGCTCTTCCCTGATCATGTACCCTGGCGTATGTCTGTTCACCCCTATTACCCATCTCAGGAATCTTTCCCACAGTCTCTCTATCCCCTCCCTTTCCTTCCAACCCCAAATTTCTGCACCATACCCTATCACCGGCCATACCAACCTCTCAAACATCCAGATCCTTCTTTCCCAGTCTTTCCCAAACATCCTCTTTCCCATACCCCATACCTGCCTCATCGCGATCGCCCCCTTCTTCAACCTTTCCCTCACGTGTTTCTCCTGGTTTCCATCCTTCGAAACTATGTAGCCCAGATATTTGTACTCCCTTACCTCCTCAATCCTTTTACCTTTCCACCACCAAACCTCCCTCTTCTCTCTCCCCCCTCCTCTTCTACATCTCATTACCTTAGTTTTCTCCCTATTCACCTCTAACCCTTTTCTTCCCACATACTTTTCTAGTGTCCTCATTGCACCCCTCATCTCCTCCTTATCCTCCGCTAAAATCGCCAGATCGTCGGCGTATGCCAAAGTATACACTTTTTCCCCCCCTATCTTGACCCCTCCCCATCGCCCCTTCCTCATCTCCTCCTCTATGTCCGATAGCAGGATCGTGAATAGGCAAGGACTTAATGGACATCCTTGCCTTACTCCCCTTGCCATCCAAAATTTCTCTCCCTCTTTCTCCCCTACCTTTACCCTCCCTGTTGTTTCCCGCATCATCTCCTCACACCTCCTGATGAGACCTTCTCTTACACCCCTCTCTCTCATTGTCCTTATCAGGACTTCCCTACTCACCGAGTCAAACGCGGCCTTTAGGTCGACGAAGAGAACTACCAATTTCCTTATCCTCCTAGCTATCTGCCTATTCATCAGATAGTTAAGAGTATAAATATTATCAATAGTTCCCATCCCCTTCCTAAAACCGGTCTGACTCGGCGGCAAGATGCGCTTCCGCTCAATCTCCTCCCTCAACCTCCCCTCCAAGACCCCCGCGTATACTTTGTACCCCGTCTGCATTAGGGTTATCCCCCTGTAATCCTGCGCCCTTGTTCCTTTTCCCTTCTTCAGCACCGGTACCACCAGACCCTCCTTCCACTCTTCCGGCCACCCTTCCCCCTTCCACACCCTGCTACATATCCCCCATATCCCCTTCTCTACCTCCTTTCCTCCATATTTCCAGATTTCGTTCCTGATCCCGTCGCTTCCTCCCGCCTTTCCTTCCTTCAACTTGCTGATTACCGCTCTTACTTCCTCTATCGTCAGGTCATCTTCCTCGTCTCCTTCCAGCTCTCTTCCCTCCCCCCTCGTTACTCTCCAGCTCACTCCTCCTAATACCCCCCTAAAATGCTCATCCCATTCCTCCATTTTTATATCCTCATTTACCCACCTCCTCTTCCTTCTTTCTCTGTTGATGAACTTCCATGCCTCCCTCTCCGTCCTTACCCCTTCTGCTTCCTTCAACCACCTCCTTTTTTCCTCCTCCTTTTTCTCCTCACACAGTCTATTCCACTCTCTCCTCTTCCTCCTGAACTCCTCTCCGTTCCCTCCCTCCCTTTTCCACCTCCTTAATGCCTCTCTTACCTCCGCCTTCCTCTGTACACATTCCTCGTCCCACCATCCCCTTCTTTCTCCCCTTCCCTTCCTATCCCCAATTCCCCCTCTAGCCATTTCTATCCTGTTCTTCAACCGTACCCATTCTTTCTGTATCCCCACTTCCCCTTCCGTCCAATTCCCAAACCCCTTCACGAACTCTTCTCTATCCTCCCTGCTCCATGTCCCCTTTCTGCCTTTTCCTTTCCCCTCTCTACCTTTCCTGTTTCCTATCCTTCCTCTGATTACCACCCTTAGAGGCTGGTGGTCCGAGTCCACTCTGTCCTCCACCTCCATACTTTCTATCTTCTCCGCCGTATGCCCGTTCACCAGGATGTAATCTATTACCGATTCTCCTCTACCTCCGACATATGTCCATTCTCCTTCCTCGTCCCCCGCTACGTTCCCGTTTAGTATCCACCACCCCTGTTCCTCTAGTACCTCTACCAGCCTTCTTCCCTCCTTATTTATCCTCTCATCCTTTGTTTTCCTATGCCCCTCTTCTTCATCCCCCATTTTTTCCTCTACCAACGCCCCTCCCAACTTCCCTGTTCTTGCATTAAAGTCACCCCCTATTATCGTTCTCATTCCCATCCCCTCTTCCCCTTCCTCCATCCAGTCTCTCAGTTTATCCAACTTCTCTTCTAAATCTCTATTTACGTACACCCCCACCACTCTCCAGCTTTCCTCCCCCAGCCAAAACTTTCTCGCCATTACTCCTTCCTCTTCCCTTTCTTCCTTCTCCTTCTCCATCCTTAATTCCCTCCTCGCCCCCATAATAATTCCTCCCATCGCCCTCCCTTTCCTATTTTTCCTTTTGGCCCATTGGGCTTCCCATGTGTACTCCTTTGGGAGCCTCTTTTTCATTCCTATCCATCCCTTTTCATCTATCCACGTCTCCACCATCACCACCATATCCCATGCCCTTAAACCTTCCCAGAACTCCTTGTCCTTATTATTTACGCCCGCCACGTTCCAGAATCCTATCTTGCAGTCATCCCTTCCTCCCCTTGACCCTTCTAGCCCCCCTTCCCTCAGTTTCCCTGTTCATTACACCACTTCTCCTCTATCTCGTCCCACCTTCTCTCCTTTCCATTTACCCATATCTTCATATACCCAACCTGAACGTTCCTACCCCTCTCCCTCTCTACCTCTGCTTCCCTCTCTATTCTCCATTTCGTTTTTCTTTCTTCCTCCGTCAGGTCGTCCTCCACCCTCTCCCTCCTCCCCTTCAGCTTTCGTCTTGCTTCCATTACCTTCCTTTTCGCTCCCCTATCTTCCATCCTTGCCCATATCATTCCCCTTCCCCGTCCGTCCGTTCTGCCTATCCTCCTTATCTCTTTAACTTTTTCTACTTCCCCTTCTAATCCCATAGCTTTCCATATCTCCTCCACCACCTTTTCCAACTCCTTCCCTTCCACCTCTACTCCCTTCACCACTATGTTTTCCCTCCTCCTCTCTCTCTCTTTTCTATCCACCTTCAGCTCTAGTATTCTTAATCTCCTGCCCCCACCCTCCCCCGCTCCACCCTCCTCTTGCCTTTCCTTTTCCCATTTCTCTACTCTCTTTACTACTTCTTCCATTTTCCTTCTACTTTCCTCCCACTTCCTCCTTTCCTCCCTCCATTCTTCTCTCTCCCTCCTTAACTCTTCCTGCATCTCCCTCAACAGTCCCAACTCATTTTCCCTCCTTTCTTCTTGCCTCCTTGCCTCCTCCCTGAATTTTCTCATCTCCTCCCTGAGCCCCCAAAACATCACCTTCAACTCGCCTTCCTGTAAACTTCCTCTTTCCCATTCTCCCTCACTCGAGCCTACCCCAACCTCTCCTTCCTCTCCCCTTTCCTTCCCCTCCGCTCTACCTCCTTTGCCCCCTATCGGCGATCTCACCGTCCTCCCGCTCTTCTTAAATACCTGTCCTTCCTCCTCATCTTTCTCCCCTTCATCTCTCCCCTTTCTCTTTGTCCCCCATATGCCTTCCAGTGTCCCCGCTGCGCTCCCTACACTGCTCAAACTGTCCCTCCTCAGCCTCTCCACATTCGAAGGCTTGCCTCTCTTCTTGTCTTTGACTTTCCCCCAGTCCCTTTCCACCTCTTTCTCCTCTTCCGCCTTTCCCCTTTCCATCGTTCCGTTCCAACCTGTCAAACAGCCCGCCTCTTGTACTACTTTACCCTCTGCCTACTTTCCGCGCCACCTGTCGGCCACTGTCCGTACCCCCTTCCTTCCCTTACCTGTCCACTGATCCGTTCCTCGTGCCTTCTATACTGCCTAACCTCTTTCCTCCACCACCTTTCCCTACCTTATCTCCCTTCCTACTCGACCCTCCTCTGAGCCCTTATACTCCCCCTTCCCCTCTCACCACACTCTTTCTCCCTCTACCCTTTGTCCCTTCTCCTTCTCCCTAGAACCTTCCTTCTCTCCCTTTTTCTCTATCACCCACCGTACACACGTCTTACACACACGTCACCGGAAACGGAAGTCCATGAATCCCAGTAGTTCTTGTCCACTAAATCAGTAAACAATCTGAAAGTATAAGAACGTTGCTTGAATAACAAAATACAACAGTCATCAAAATCTAAATACAGTGATGATACTCATCTTAGCATTTAGCGAAGTCAACAAGTTCAAACTGTGTGCAAGATATTCTCAGATGCTACCTGAAAAGCATAATAATTATAATCATTAGGAAGTAAAGTTTACATTAAACAACTCTTGCGAAATAACAATATGAAACGTGCAAAGGTGCCATTCATTGTATACACAGTATTTCTAAAGTTAGTAGAATGATTAATTATACGATTTATGATTTCTGGAGCAATTACAGTTATTAAGCATGAAACATGAAGATTATCACGATGTGTTTGGTTAAAATCGGTTCGGTAGCTTCCGAAATGTTAAATGTAAAAGTTCATGACGAAAAGCCGACACACATTTTGACGTATGTTGAACTTGGAATGCTCGTATCTTCGTTGGTATTATAGATGCATGCCTTGGACAGGGATTTTTGATTAGTTAGAAGAGGAGTTTTAAAACAACCGGCGGTCCCATGCAGGTATCTGTAATATTGACGGAAATACGACATTGCAAGTGCGGCGTACGTCAAAATATGTGTCGGCTTTTCGTCATGAAACTTCAACATTAAATATTTTGGAAACTGCATCGTGATCGTCCTCATGTGTCATGCCTAATAACTGTGCAAAGTTTCATAAACCTACGTGCAATAGTTCAGGTGATGAACTATTAGAACTATTGTTATTCCAACTATTAGAGCTAGCTGAATAAAACACGGCACAGTTATAATGCTCGATAATCTGCGAAAATTCAGACTCGATCGATTAAAATCTATTCGGTAGTTTTTGTGATATTAAACGTCAAAGTTTCGCAATACATAGCTGACGCGAATTTTGAAGTATGCTTAACTTTGAACGTTTATGTCTCCGTTAATATTAAAGATGCATGGTCAAGGCTAGGCTACATGATTAACATAGAAAACAAGCTTTCAAGTGAGATCTTGCGCAATTATGCAACATGCCTGGTACGTTCTCATAGAAGCTCCCCAATTTTGTCTACGCTTTTATAACCTATTATAACCTAAACAATGGACGTTTACTCTAATAGCATCTAGGAAAAGACAAACATATTTCTATTAACCGCCAGCAATGAGAATAAGTAGAGTATTATCTACAATAAGTAAATGAGCAGTTGTGTTTTGTGTTGTAGATATCATCCATCTACGCCAGATGCCTTTTCCACATCATAGTACATTTCCTCATGTGCAATCTCCGATAACTGACAGAGGCTCATTGAGTTGAGCTTAGCCGTATAAAGAGGACAAATGATACGGCAAAGGTACGTATAACAGAAATGCAAGATGCTCTGTCCATTGTTGATTTGCTATACAAATATTTATTCAATATTGCCTATTTTCCGTTTGTTCAATTCAAGCTTAATTACTTGCTCTTCTCATCCCATATATTTCTATTTTGGCAGATAACCAGTATAGTATAGCGAGTACTGGTAGTACTGAATTAGTGCATCTCCTGGTATGATTCATATCATTTGGATCCAGAGAATGTTCAATATTTTCTGCATGCTGATGGAAACTCAATAAAGGATAAGGAAGATGGGATAATGGATGAATACTTATACACCAAATCATTGCTACTTTATTCCACTACTTGTATTTATTGCAGTATGTACAAATGTATGTACGATAACAGTAAAAATACAGATTCTGATGATCGTTTGGGATTAATATTTCTATTCTTTATTCAAGCACATACCGCAGGATGAAATTATTAAACATAAGCACTAAATTCGTACAGGCAAGGCGTACTTTGTTCACATGAAGCTATTACATGGGAATAAAGGTAGTAGGTTGGTAGGAAAATAATAATCAGTTCCTCTTGTTTATGCAAAATATTCAGTATACCTAATTGTAAAAAAGTAGACTAAGTGAACACACTTATAGTACTATTTTTTTTAGGCCATTGAGAGGTGTATCAGCCCCCCAGCTGATCTCCTTCGCGAGCATTACGTGCTCGCAGAAGGAGACGACCGCATCCCGACGATCCGCGCCGTCGAGCATCCGACCCACGATGCTCGACGGCGCGAGATCGTCACTCCCTATCTCGTCGACCAGGACGGCGCGCTCGTCCGCCCACGCTGGACAGAATTCCAGCGTGTGCTGCGCGTCGTCCCGGTCGGCCGCACAATGGTGGCAGCGGGTCGTGGCCTCCCTGCCAATCCTGGCCAGGTAAGCACCGAAGCAACCATGCCCGGTGAGCACCTGGCACAGGCGGTACGTGACACCCCCAAAACCCCTATCCGCCCAGCGTTGGAGATGCGGACGGATAGCCTCGACAGCCCTGGTGGGCTCGATACCCGGCTCGTTCGGCCAGCTGACCCAAGAGTCCACCAGGTACTGCCGGGACAGGCCCTTCAAGTCGGCCATCATCTCGGTGGTGGCGACTCCCCTTTGCCGCGCGTCGGACAGGCCTCTGTAATAGAGCGCCTGCGAGCGGGCTACGATCTCCCACGGGGGAGATCGGGCCACCACACTGGCTGCACGGTGGGATATAGTTCTATATCCCCGGCAGGTCCTTATGGCTACACAGCGGTGTAGCCGGCCCACCCGAGCTCGGGTAGCGGCGTTGCCAGCGCCGCATAAGGCCTCGGACCATACCGGAGAGCCGTACAGGACTTGCGACGTGACGACTCCACCGTACAGCCGACCGACTTTCTCGAGAGGACCGCCCAGATTGGGAAGGAGCCGGCATAACGCGCCGGCCGTCTTCTCCGCCCTGGGAAGAATCCTCTCGAAGTGCTCCTTGAAGCGCTACTCCCAATGGCTGCACGCATCAGCTATCCCTGCGGTTGGTCCACCTTTCGTCAGGCCCTTCACCTTCGACCGTTCCGGCATGGGTGACCCTACCAGGAGCCGAAGCTCCCGCCGGCATCGCTTTTAGGTTCATAAGGGCACGCAAGCCCCCCCCCCCCCCCCCCCCCCCACGTCAAGGCGGTAGACCACGGGGGGGAGTAGATAGGGACATGATTGTCTCTTTGAGCTTGAGAAGCCCGAAGGCATGCTCAGTCGTATGCGGGCTGAAGCCCACGCCGACAGATGTTGCGGGCGAAGTTCACACTGCTTCCGGGAATTGCGCGTAGATGGAATGCGCTCGAGGCTTGGAAAAACCCCGCCTTCACCATTTCTGGATCATCAGGCAGGTAGATCGTCCCGAGGGGGAGGTGAACTCACTTAGCCGCCGCGCCGGAGCCACGGACCGAGATCCGCGGCGCCGTCGCGACGTTACCAGCGGGGGCCACGAGGAGGCGGAGTCACCAGTGGGCCGAAACCCCCTCGATCTCATACGGGCGGCGATAAGCCGGTTGTCGCACGTGCAAGTGTCGCGTAGCGGCACAAGTACGCGCGGTCCCCGAGTCGCTCTCACCGCATTCCAAAGAATGCAGTGCCCGCGAGGAGCATCTCGGGCAGTAGATAGGGACAGAGGGAATCTCGTTAATCCATTCATGCGCGTCACTAATTAGATGACGAGGCATTTGGCTATTTTTCATCATCTACACCTTACGGTGTATCAGAGATTATGCCTATACGTCAGGCAGCAACGCGCGAATGGACAACACAATGGGTAGAGCGTCTGTCCTACCCGACCCCGGCTCTGTTCCATACTCTACGGATCCCGGTGGTCTTGTTGAACATAGAAAATGCATATAACCCCCCCCCCCCCCCCAGGAGTATACGCGTCGACAGGATCTTCAGGTCACGTGTCCGGATGAGCCCGTGGCTTATTAAATCGCCCGCCGAGTCTTTGCTCCATATACCCCGAGAAGATAACGTTACAGACGTAAATCTTACCTCCCTAACGTTGTATCTGGCTATGATCTCTTGCGCCATATGCTGGTTCTCGCTGTAGTATGTAGCCAACTTAATATGAGTTGCGCGACATGTTTATTAAGTGGCGGCAAATTTTTCCACAATTCTGTACGCGCGGCGGAAAAATTGTTTTTTCGAACTAATTCGAAGCTTTCAGGAATGACGATATTATCTGGTATTATGGATGATTGTTGTGGTGTAATAATAGGTTGTCTCGCGATATCAGGCTTCCAAGTTGATTGTAATGGTTTTGTCGGATTTTCTCTATTATGCACGGAATTATCTTTAAATTGATCTGTATCTAGCATATGAATTGAAGTCTTTGCCTTCGAATTAATCGCGAGTTCATTTTTTGTGGTAGCCGATGTTTCCGGAAAAGGCAAGCTTAGTCGGGATGGGCCTGGGATCGCGTTTATGTTATCAGAGGTTTTGGTAGGAATGGGGGGAGGAATCCTTGCCGCAGAAACTTCAAATGTCGGCGAGGTGGATAGAGGACTATATTCGATCTGTTCCGTTACTTTAGTTGCTAGTTGTTCTGATAATTCTTTTGGCGGAGAGAGATGGAAATCTGGAGCTGGTATCTTTATTTTTGTGGCCGAACGCAAGGTGCGATTGACTTCCTCAGTCAAAATTGCCACCTGGCGTTCAGGCGATCCGCCTTCTTTTAACATTCTTTCAATAGCCACTCGTAGATCGCGAATGCTAATCGTCTCGTCCTCTTGATGGACGATTTTTCCCGGTTCCATCTCTCTTCGCTTCTCAGAATCATTTATAATTTCTGTTAAGGAAACCGGAATTTGCGCAGACATATCTAGCGATATATCTTCCTCTATTATCTCCTCTCTTGGTGGTATTAGAGGAGATTTGTCCGTCGGTGAACTAACATAATTAACCAGTCGCGCTTTTAATTCATCGATAGTTCCCTCTAAATTTGTTTCTCCCCATTCCGCCAATCTATCTCGAATGTCTTGTATGGGTAACCCCTCGTAAACCGAGAGTAATTCCCGAGAGGTGCCACCGTATTCCCAGCTGTACGATTACTGCCTGTCGCGAGGGTGGCAATCGTACAGGGCAAGCTTAGGCCAGGTTAGCCTCTCCGGTCTCGTGTCTTTTGGGCGCCAGGCCTTCGCAAGAAGGCCGCTCGTAGAAGCTAAAATTTCTCGACACGAGCTCGGAAAGACCAAAGCTCGGCAGGGGAAGTTAAGAAATTTAGGCCCGACTGGCCTCTTTAAGGTAGAGAGGGATGGGAACTAAGAAATCGGGATCCCCGTTGCGAGGCAGGAAACTCACGCGACACGAGTTCGAATCTAACAACCGTTTATTTCCGAATACGGCCGGCGATACGGCCTTAAAAACTAATTACACCTAACCAGCTCGAGCTAGCGCGCGTTCAAGCCTAGGCCACGAAGGCCCCTGTACAATCTAACTACGGCGATACGAGGGTTTCGGTCCCCGAAGGACTAACGCAAGAGATGTCATGAAAGATATTTAGCCCCTTGCCTCTAAGGCAACCAGATGATGGGCTCGCGACAAGAGCGTTCTCTCGAAAGAGGAGAAATGTCTACAATCGGTTATGCTCGCGAGAGTCGCCTGGTATAAGGTGGCGAGATCGGACAATAGAAGGCAAATTTCGCTTTGTTCGCCCGCGTGGCGAACAACAAGTGGCGTGTCGCAAAATGGCGGCCGAGCCGCGTGTTCGGCGAACGATCGCCCTAAACGCCGGACTTAGAGGCGACTAGACGAGTCGCCCCAAGGAAGGCTGAGCTATTTGGCTGAAGGCCCTACGAACATTACTATGAAAACGTGGAATCGCGAGAAATCGACACCGGGATCACAACAATAAAGGCGGGCGGCAGAACTAAATGAGGCGTACCTTTCTTTCAATCGTTTTCTACAGACGAAAATCTGCCTTCGTAAGCTTTCGGGCTCTCGTCTCTCGTCACTTGACTGTCTTTCTCTCTCTCGGTTCGCTCGGATATACAATGGCTCGCAGGTCGCTTGCGCTCACTGGAACAGTCGCACTCTAAGTGACGAGAAAGAGCCCCTAATTTGCCTGGCCGCCTCAAGTAGCGCTGCACGCCCTAGCCTAGATCCCTATTGGCGCTCACGGTCAAGGCTGGTGTCGGGTTCGATCTCGCGCGCTGCGATCGATCCCGACTGGGTTCCTATTGCGAAGGCCGGCGCTCCGGCCTTCGTCCGGTCCAGGGGTGGCGTTTTAGCGAACGCTTTGGCGCCCGCTCGTCCGCCTTCGAAGAAGTCCCGGTCCCCCGTCGGTTATCATCAGGGCTCCTCCGTTCGTCCAGCTGCCCTCATGGCCACTCGGGCTGCCGGATATTTCACCTCTGCCAGTCTTACTCCTTAGCGCATCGGTTCTCTTTCCTTCCTTGGCGGCCGTACCCGCCAAGACCTACGTGCCTCTCGGCGTTCACACAATAATTAGTATAGCTCATTTAACGCGGGCCTTCCTTGGAGCAACGGTGCAGCGAGCGCGCGACGTCGGGTCGAGAGAGAGAGGCCCTACCATACCGGCCGGCCTGCCTCGCACGGGTGGGAGCCTTGTGCGGGGCCGCTAAGCCCCGTCACAAGTATGAGACCTTCTTCTTGTGGGCCTCGGGCAGGTTCGCCTGCTCGCCCACTACTTGGGCGTCGATCACGAATGGTGTTCGTCCGAGAGTGGCCACGATGTCAGGCTTCCTCACTCCTTGTTGCGTCGCAAAACGTGGTTCCTCTTCTACGTTGTAACCTTGTTGTCTTAGTCCTCTGCTTACGTAGGTGGATACCGCGTTGTGCCTCTTGATACGTACTCTGTGGGTTCTGTGGCATACCTGCAGGACATGATTGAGGGTTCCCCCCGCGTTGAGGCTGCGGCCGGCGCGCTTTGTCGGCTGTTGCCCAACGTGGGTGGAGCGGGAGGACATGCTCGCCGTTTGTATGCCGGGGTGGTGCGGTCCATACTGATGTATGGCGCCCCGGTCTGGGCGACCAGCATGGTGGCCAGTGCGCGGTGTCGCCGCCTAGTCGGGCGGTTGCACCGCAGTATGGCCATCCGGGTCGCCCGGGGCTACCGCACCATCTCCGGTGCGGCGGCGAGCGCCGTGGCGGGTATTCCCCCCTGGGAATTGGAGGCTCAGTACCTGGCCGAGGTGTACCTCGGCGAGGCTGACCTCCGGCAAAAGGGTGGGCCCGTCGCGGCAGAGGCGGTCAAGGGCCTGAAGCGCCAGGCTCAGCAGACCCTGCTGGAGATGTGGCGAGCGTGGCTGTCCGAGCCGCGCCACGCCGCCAGCAGGGCTGTCGGGGCTATCCTCCCCTCCTTGGCGGAGTGGGCGGATAGCGGTAGGAGACACGGCGTCACCTACAGGGCGTGCCAAATGCTCGCCGGGCATGGTTGCTTCGGTGAGTATCTGGCACGCATAGGGCGGGAGGCGGACACCCGCTTTTTTTTTTTTTTTTTGACGCAGTGAAAATCCCTGAACGGACACCCCGTCTCTCTGGGGGGAGAGGCGGGGTTATGTGGGGCTTGCACCCACTAAAAACACTGCGGTGACCTCGGAGACATGACGGGACGGGCCCTGGGAAGACCAGAGGATGCTACCAAGACCCGCCCCTGTCTCGGCACTCGTAGTGCCACATGCCCGGGGGGAGGAGATGCCCTCCACCCCATCGATATACTTTTTTTTTTGTTTGGGCGATGGGCCGGCCACACGCCCATCACCCCTTCACGCGGCCGGAGTGCAAAGGAGGGACTCAGCCCCCCAGCTAAGTCCCCCCGTCGACCGCGCGGACGTTTTTATGCCGCGGGAGAGACGTGGCTCTCTCCCGCGGCCGTCCCCCGAGATGTTCCGGAAGGAGGGGGAGGGAAGCGGAGGTGGCGACACCTTCAGGGTGGGGCCTGGAGATCGGGCCTCCTTCTCCTCCCCCTGCCCCTCCGCCCGGGGGGCCCACGCCGCTGGGGATGGCGCTGCCGCTCCCGAGCCCTCTCGGCCGTCTCCTTCGCGATCATTACGTGCTCGCAGAAGGAGACAACCGCATCTCAACGATCCGCGCCGTCGAGCATCCAACCCACGATGCTCCACGGCACGAGATCGTCACTCCCTATCTCGTCGGCCAGGACGGCGCGATCGTCAGCCCACGCCGGACAGAATTCCAGCGTGTGCTGCGCATCGTCCCGGTCGGCCGCTCAATGGTGGCAGCGGGTCGTGGCCTCCCTGCCTCCCTGATACCCGGCTCGTCGAGCCAGCTGACCCAAGAGTCAACCAGGTACTGCCGGGACTGGCGCTTCAAGTCGGCCATCTTCTCGGTGGTGGCGACTCCCCTTTGCCGCGCATCGGACAGGCCTTTGTAATAGAGTGCCTGCGAGCGGGCAGGCAGACACCCGCTGCCACCACTGCGGGGCCGACCGGGACGACGCTCAGCACACCCTCGAGGAGTGTCCCTCGTGGGACGCTGAGCGTGCCGTCCTGGTCGGCCAGATAGGGGGGGATCTCTCGCCGGCGGCCGTCGTGAAAGCCATGGTCGCCGGCGAGGAGAATTGGGTAGCGGTGGCCTCCTTCTGCGAGACCGTTCTCTCGCAGAAGGAGGCCGCCGCACGCGACCGGGAGCGGCGCCAAGCTCCCGGTCGCCGAGGACGGGCGAGGGCGAGGGGCGGACGTCTCCGGCGCGGGGCCTATCGGCTCTAACCGGACCGTCCCTCCCCTCGTTTTTCTGTAGCGTGAGCCTCGCTTTTTGCGAGAGCGCGCGGCGGGGTAGCCACGGCCCCGTCGCGCGCAAGCTCCATCGGTCCTTGGGGGGTCCCTGCTGAGGACAGGGGCCCCTCCGCGAAAAGGGCCCGGTGAGGGGCGACTATGCGTGTGGCCCGCCTAGTCGCCAAAGTGCAGGTAACCGGGGGTCCGAGACACGGCCCCCCCCCCCCCGGGAGGTAGCGCGTAGCGCGCCGAGGGGCCGAGCAGGGATCTGGATGTCGTTCGTCCAAAGTTCCCAGAGTCCGCCCTGGAGGGCCCCAGAGGCTGGCCACCATGCGGGTTTTAGCCGGTAAGAGTCCGGCATATCCCCGTCCCCTCCTCAGGGGGACGGGGAATCCATGAGGATTTCCCCCGTGTAAAAAAAAAGGACATGATTGAGGGTTTCTTGATGGCCACACCCAGCCCGGCATAGCCGTTCTTGTGGCCGCCCTCTGGTGGTCCTAGATCGTGTAGGTAATGCGTTAACTCGTAGCCGCAGCATGTTGTTATAATCTCGTCCCGAGAGGAACTTTGTTCCATCTCTTACCCAAGTATGTTGCAGGGGGACTTTGCTGGACTCTTTCAGTCCCGCTCCATCGGCTGATCTATAGAGCATATTTGACCATCTGCGCGCAATCAAGGTCTTGTTGGTCATGGGAGTCCCATGATCGTTGAGGCGTCGCTCCTGGCGAAGCACTTGCTCGTTTAGGAATCTTTGCACGCAGCTCTCTAGTCTTAGGGCCTTTAACCTGTTGTACCACATAAGCGGTACGGCCCATCTGAAAGAGGGTATTCCCAGCCCACCCTCGGTAACTGGGGCATGAAAATATGCATTGAGGGTGTCGTGCGGTAGGTTGACCCATTTCCTGACCGCGGCTCTTACTAGCTTGTCCAGTCGACGTAGCAAGCTTATTGTCGTGGTACCCAAAGTCAGTAGGTGGTAAAGATTAACGATTACCATCGATCGCAGACCAAAGAGCCTCTGTTGTGGCTTCAGTGGCGCCTTGGACAACTTGGCTAGTAATGCCGACATCTTGTCCGTTTGGTTGACACTTACTTTCCCTTCCGGAGTAAACGGAATTCCCAGATACACCCATTCATCAGTGCGTTTCAGCGGGGCAACCGGAACGCCTGCGCAGGTGAAGACGGTTGTTGCGTCTACCAAGGTCTTCTTTTGTTGTGGGACATTCCGTAGTGCAATTGTGACGCACTTCCCAGCGTTGACACTCAGGCCACACTGTGCGAGATAGTTAGTTGTCTCATCAATTAGGATTTGCAGGCCCTTGGTCGTAGAGGTCGCTAGGATGAGGTCATCCGCAAACGCCAGGACATTAATGCGGTACCCATCGAGATCAGCTCCCACCTCGGTGGGCAGTCTCTTTAATAATCCATCCATGATGAGGTTGAATATAAAGGGCGACAAGGGGTCGCCCTGCTTTACCCCGCATGTTGGCCTAATGTGGTCCGAATGCCACCGCTCGCAGGACAGTCTGGTGGTACTGTCTGTATATACGTATCGTACGTATTCCACAATCCCTTCCGGAATTCCTGCCGTTCTTAGAGCGGAATATATCGCTTCGTGCGACACCGAGTCGAAGGCTTTGGCTACGTCCAGGCTGGCTAAAAAGAGTTGCCTATGGACTTTATGGTGGTATCTCAGCATGGAGTCCAGGAGAAATGTGCTTTCAGAACATCCATCGACGTTAGTGAAAGCTCTTTGTCTTTTGTCAAAAGGCACCAGGCTTGCCATTGTTGTGGCTAGAACTTTATGGTACATTCGAATGAGGACAGAGGAGACTGTAATAGGGCGGTACTCAGCCGGTGTACGTGCTTTATCCTTCTTCGGGATAAGAGTAGTTCTCGACTCCAGAAGGTAGGTCGGAACCTTGCCGTTCCAGAGGAAGAGATTGAGTAACCGCAAAAGCATCTCCTCCGGTAGGGCTCTTACGAACCTAGCCGAAATCCCATCAGGCCCGGGGGCTATTGACCGGGCCGGCATAGCCTTCTTTATTTCGTTCGCCTGGATCGGTTGATAGAGCTCGTTCCTGGCTGAATGAGGATTCGGTAGCTCTGGGGCCGTTCTGCTGCCCCGCGTAAATGTTTGTTCCCAGAATCCCACCATCTCGTCTTTAGGAGGCGGCTCTTCAGCAGACACATCCTTTAAGATCTGGCGCAAGCATTTACTCGGGTCCGCCTACTACAGTTGCTGTGTTCTGGCGTATTCTGCTCTGCGCTCTTGCCGCTTAGTTCGTTGTAGCGGTTTCGGGGGGTTGGATGTTCGCCCCCTTTTGGTAGGCTTCGGGAAGACCCTCTGAAGGTACAGGGTCAGCTCCTCATTCAGTTCATTGCTGGGCCTCAAGTCCACGGAGGCACATAGATCGTGGAGCTCGTGCAGTCTATGGGTTGAGGTAGTTGGCGCAGGAAGTGATGTTAAGAAGAGCCGCAAGGTCTCTTTGGGCTCCTCACGCTCAACTTCAGAGGGCATTTCGTGCTCTAAGGCACTTGCTTCAGCTAGATGGAGGTGCTGACTCGATTCCATGTAGCCCTCAACCAGCGCCCTATACGCTGGTCTTTTCCTCTGCCCTTTGATAGCCTCTAGAGTCCTATCACTAAAGAAAGCTGCAAGCTCCATGTTAATAAAACGCACACCACCACGTGCGAGCCTTGCTTCTTCCCTTGCAAGGAGTGAGACCTCTTCATCGGTCCATCGTGACTTGACCGCTGCTTTTAGGGTCCTGGTATCGTACTAGTCGGAGTGTGCCCTCCGATGATGCAGACTCCGTCCTGATTTGGTTGTGAAGTCCCGTCCGCATTCCGGAAACTCGCATGGGTACTTCGCCGATCCGGGGTCGGGGTCAGGGACGTTCTCCCTACATAAACCGGTATGACTCGGTCCGGAGTCGTCAGTGGACGCTCCGTCTATATTCTTTTTCCTTTGTCTTGTCGTGCCGAGTGGAATAAGGGACGGAGGGGGTGGCAACCCCAAGGTCCCTTTTTTTTCGTGGGGAAATCCTCATGGACCTCCCGCCGC
The DNA here is from genome assembly GCA_910591665.1 of Ectemnius continuus. NCBI lineage: Eukaryota > Metazoa > Arthropoda > Insecta > Hymenoptera > Crabronidae > Ectemnius > Ectemnius continuus. The sequence continues at coordinate 52,394 of CAJUYD010000011.1, forward strand.
CCTGGTGGGGGCGGAGGGGGAGTGCCGGACTCCTACCAGCTAAAACCTCAGGGTGGCCATCCTTCGCGCGTAATGGGGTGACACCGGGAACTCTTGTCGAACACTACCGGTGCCGCCCCGCGCCCGCCCCCTTCTGGGGGCACTTCTCGTGGAGGGGGGGTTGACCATCACCCCTCTCGCTCGCGCGAGAGAGGGAGGCTCCCCCCTCCGAGCCCGGGAGGGCACGGCTCGCTCCTTCACTGACCGTGAAGGAGGAGCGAACCGCGCCTCCCGGATCACCAAAAAACCACATTGGGCGGGACGCGCGACCACTACACGCCCCACCCCGCCTCGGGGCCGCTATAAGCGGGCGGCAGAGCCACCACTCTGCCGCCACACGACCCCTCGGCACGCACTCGGCCCGTAAGCGGGTTGAGATCGGCCACAGGGCCGGGGCGTCGCTCTTACTGCGGGGGGACTCGATCCCCCCGCGCGGCACGGCGGCGAGGACGGGCCCTCTCCAAGCGGAAGGGGTCCGTCCTTTCACGCCGCCGCTCCGCCTCGTCCTTGTGGAGGAGCACTTCCTCGCAAAAAGCGAGGAAGGCCCTCCACGCCCTCTCGCTACCGAGAATCTCCCTGACAATCCTCAGCAGCGAGAGATCACCGCCAACGTGTCGGACCAGGACACGGCGCTGATCGCTCCAGGCAGGACAGTCCTGGAGCGTGTGCTGCGCCGTGTCCCGGTCCCCGTCGCAATGGTGGCACTGTGCCGTCGCCTCCTTCCCGATGCGACACAGGTACTCCCCGAAGCAACCGTGCCCGGTGAGCACCTGCGTCGCACGGTAGGAGAGTTGACCCCTGCCGCGACTCAGCCAAGCTTCGAGGCTCGGCAGAATCGCCCCAACGGCTCTGTGGCGGGAGTGTTCGCGTCCCCCGCCGCCAGGATATTCAGGGGCGGAAACCTCGCTAGGAGGGTTGCTGACGCCTGGGAGATCGTGCGGTAGCCCCGCACGAATCATGACCCGATACTGTGAAAGTGGAAAGACCCCACTAACTGCAAAACGGATACGAATATAAATAGCATGGTCACACTATTCCTTGCAAATGGATGATGATGGATATTATGCAGCACAAGACAAGTTCATTACTAACATCAAAGTATCAGGAGACTCGGTAGAGTCTCGCGCCAAGTAGTAGTATATATAGGACGGCGCAGTATATATAGGACGGTGCGAGACTACCGAGGATACTTATCCCGAAGTGTAGCGGTTGTCGTCTGCCAGAAAACTTTCACCTCCATTTATGCAAAAGTTCTAGCTCCAAGGATTTATTTCTCAATTTTGTATTTTTTTCTGATTTTTCTTAATCGAATGGGCCAAGAATCAAGCCAATCGGTTCAGTAATTCAGGAGATATGAATTCTGCTGCTTATTTTACTCGTCGAAAAGGCGAGGCGGATTATGTTCATGGGATTCAGTAATTCCTAAAAATGTGCCTTTCACTTTTCTCACACCAGTTGGCACCACGGCGAAATGTCGCGTTTACGTTACCGATCTATAATCTGTAATCTGTGTCATACCAACACCTTGGTTAAGCTGGTTATACCATGATTGGTTATGTGCAGTAATGGTTATATGACACGGTCCAATTTGATCATTTTACTCCAGATTCCATGCTTTATTTAGCTAATAAAAGAGTCTAGTGTCCTTGCCCTTGTCCCTGTGACCTTGTCATTATTAAAAGTTATGAAATGTTGAAAATGTTAAGTGTGCCACTTGCAAGTCCTTGTTTTGGTAAACAAGTGTTGATTACCAATATTTAAAATTGTCAAGAGTGTAGTTGTTCGGTCGTCGCGCCTCTAGGAGCGCTCGACCGGAACGGACAGCGGCCAATCCGCAGGAGCACTCGAGCGCTGCAGAGATCTAGCGCTAGCTAGCATCGATAACTCAATCTCACCCCGCTGTCGGTCGGCGGCAGCACCCCTCGGGGCTGTACATGTCTCAAGCGCCCTCAGCGCTGGCTTGCCGGTTGCTTCTCTTCCGGCAAGCACTCTTGGATTGATTTTCGATCGGAACGGTTCTCGTGCTTATTTTTGGTTCGGTTCACGGCTCATCTCGAATTTTCTATCCAGCCTTATCAGTTTATTGTTCTTTCGGCGTCTCTCATACATTTCAGTATTAATCAGCTCATAAGTGTATTATATTTAGTGAATAAACAAGTTTAATTTACACCACACGCCTTCCTAGTGAGCTCACTCCCTCCCGTTACCAGAATCTCACGTTCGCTCGCGAACAGTAGTATATCAATCTTTTAAGCAATATGAGCAGTTATTTATAATTTAAGGGAATGCTTGTTATTGGTAATCAGTGCTTGCTCAAACTAATTTCAGGAGTTTACGTGTTTGCTCCATCAGCAAGGCACTTGACAGTCAACATACACCAAACGAAACTAGATTGTGTATGAGCTTTGTATATTGCTAACAAAATCTAAATTATTGTTTGAGCCAATGCTTCACAATTAAAATATGAACCAAATGATATGCTCTTACGCAATCTAATTTAGTTGTGACTGTCAAGTTTGTTGCTCAAGGAACTTTTGACTAAAATGACATAATCCAGTAATAATTACCAGTCATACGTCATTTAGGAATATATTAGCAATTGATAATTAGTATTTGTTTAGCAAATTTCATCACTTTAGATTGTGCACTATTTGAGCTATGCATTTGCCAATCAAGATATATCAAAGTTAGAGTGCTTATGCGGCTATAACTTATCTAATCTGAAATTTAAATGCATCCTAGCTGTTGGTAATGTATCATTGCTGATTTGAACCTGAATTATTGTATGTTAACACTTTACAAATTATATTTGACAGGCAACATCTCCATGTGCTCTTTAATTTTAGTGTTCCTGACGGTGAAGTGTCTAAGAAATGTATCAGTTAAAGAGTTAAGATGATGTAATCAAAGTACATAAATTTTATAGTGAAATAAGTACTTGTTGTTAGTAAATTTCAATACTAAAGGTTGTACCATCTTGAGTTATGCATTTGAGAAACAGAATACACTAAAATTAGATAGTGTATGAGGATAGCTCATTCAATATAACATGTAAAGTGTTATGAAATAATGCCACCCAGCAGCCGAAAAAATATATGAAATTTGACAGTTTTTTAAGACAACACAGTAAATGCTATGTAAAATTTGTTTAAAGGCCTTCATTGTATCATTTTCTATAAATTGGCGGAGCTAGAGAACGCCAAGTAAAGCTGTGTAGTATTTTGCCGTCGAAAAGATTTCTTCTCTAATCTGGAGCAAGAAAACAAACATTGTTTAATCTTGTATTCTGCGTAAGCTTAAGACGAAAAGTACGTACCAGAATTAAAAAATATTGCTTTTCGTTAGAATGACGCACACAAGACAAAGTTTCTGTTTTCGATAGAATATTATGTGAAATTTTAAGAGACTATTTATTTCTATTGTAAAATTTGAACTGGTTTTCCTTTCCCTAGATCTTGCGGAAAATGCTCCAAGGTATGAGTTCTTAATAGATGCAACAAATGACACCGCATTTTTGCCTGATCATATGTAACTTTATCAGGCCGTATATTAAACAACAATGAGGTTGCAAATGCTATAGGAAATACACCACAATCATTTCCATTTGGTTGTTGCTGTACTTTGGGAAATTTTACTGATTTTTCAGTAATATCATAAAATGGAAACAATTTTTCTAAAAATATTTTATGATCCGCATGCAATCTTTTTGTGTTCATAGAATCATAAATAAATAGTGACTGTTTGTTGTAATATGAGCACACCCAATGTCCATCTATGTCTGATAAACCACTAAATAATATTTGTATGTATTCAACGTTTTCTGGTACAGAATTTATTGTATCTGGGCGTTGCAATCTCCATGTTTCTTGTGGTGTAGAGTGTGACGGGGCAAGCTAGCCTCGCCACAAGAATACTCCTCACCCCCGCAAGGGAGGCCAGGGGAACGCCCGCGTGGCCACTCTCTCTCTCTCTCTCTCACTCGCCCGAGCGTTCGGGCCTCGTCACCATCGTTGCTCCAAGGCAGGCACAGGCAAATAAGACAGGCACTAATGCGAATTTGGAACGCCGAGAGGCACCTAGGTGAGCGCGACGGACTGAGCCGCCTAGTGGAACGGCTGTCCATTAGGCGTGGAGATAAGTTCGGCTCCGAGGATGGTCAATCCTCCCAGGCCGAGCGAGCTGGGGCCAGCACACGGGACGCCGGAGCTGCCCTGGAAGACGGACGGCCAACCCGAGCACGTCGGAGCGAGGAGTTGGGAGCCCGTCACTCCTGATGTCGACCGAAAGGACAGCGGTCTCAAGCGGTCGATAGAAGAGGTCAAAGTCGATCCTAACGCGCGGGGTCGATTGCGACACCGCCTAATGGATGGAGCCACGGGAGGATTCGAGGGGTAGTGGCGCTGAGGGTGTGAGGCTACGTAGCGAATTAGGGACTCTCGCTCGTCACTCAGATTGCGACCGTCCTAGCGACAAATTGTATCCGAGCGCTATAAAAGTATAGGAAAGAGTGACGAGTGAGAGAGATAGGGAGATTGATCGAGAGACCCATTGTGAGCTCACCGGACGACCGGACGTAAAGCCGACCCAGGTAGCCTGGAGTTTAAGAGCCGGCGAGCTAAGTAGAGGATAACAGCAGCCGCTGTGTTAACATCACAGTAAGCCTCACACCTTCGTGCCCTTCCATTAGATTCTTTGCGTAGAAGTTCCGAGCCCGGTACTCGGGTTCCTCGCAATTGTTGTAGTTATTGTTAGAGTCAAATAAGCCTGGAACTGTCCTGCCTTCCTTGGGGCGACTTCGCGAGTCGCACTGAGTCACGCGGTAGCAATTAAGAATCGCGTTCGCCAAACAAGTGGTGGCCATCTTGCCACTTGTTGCCGGGGCCGCTCGGTAGATTTTCCGCTTGTGCGGCATTGCGGATCCCGTTTTCTTCGGCCGTCATACCTCGCGATTCTTCACATTTCCGGCCGCTTCTCGGCCGCACTCTTGACCACCCGCTACCGCGGGGTTAGATTGTACAGGGGCCTTCGTGGCCTAGGACCGGGAGCGCGATAGTCCGGTTTGCTGTAGGTTAATTAGTTTGTAGCACCGTCGGCTCGCCCGACATAAATAAACAGGGCGTTTGTTATCGAGAGAAGTCGTGTCTCTTTTGGCTATCTGTGTTGCATAGTGTGTTGTCCCCGGCCTCCCTTGTTCCCCGCCCCTCTCCCGAACATCTAGCCGGCCGGGCTAATATCCGCGTGGTCCGCCGCACTTGCTCTCCCTCTCAGGTTGACCATCTCCTCCGGGCTGCTAAATATTATAAATATTGGTCTCGGTTTTCGGGGCCTGGCGCCCAGTGAAGCGCCCGGAGGACCTGAGTTGCGGAGGGGAAGCGCGGCGTTCATTTCCTCGTCTCCCTGGTCAGTTCGCACGACCCGCTGATCGGGGAAAACGGTGGTAAGAGACATAATAATTTCCCAACAGCCGATTAAAAATGTCTATATGGCTGTCCTCTAACCACTCGCCCTTACTGACAATGCTTTCCAATCTTTCAGTTAATTGTGGAATTCTGATTTTCTTCATCATGCAATAGTAAAATGTTGAAGCGTGCAATATGAAAGAAGGTAATATAATGCTCACCAATACTGTATTGTGACTGTGATGAACGTCTCGATCAGGTTGTGAACTGGAGGCTCAGGACTGAACATCAACTATCAGAGAATGAGCGAGAGTACGCGTGGAGAACTTCATAAAAGCAAGGAATTCTCTTAACACTCATTGTACTTGTGTGTGTGAAGAGAAATATTTACATATAGAATGTGACATGTACCGTTTAATCGGCACTGTCGGTAAGCGTATATGTGATATGTACGGGAGGTTTTTGCCTGTCCTGGCCACGTTCTGCGCTATCACCTCTAACCGAGACAGTCAACACGAAAGAACCATGTAAACGAAGAAGCAATTCCATAATAGAAACATATACCCGATAATGCTTGTATGATGCCGTTTTTACAGAGCAAATTCTGGTACGCATTGAGACGCATTATTCAGATAAATGTAGCATTCCTTCTGCTATATAGAAAAGAATTGTAACATATATATACATATCCCAGTTTCCTAGATGCTCCGTACATGCAGCCATGGAAATTCGAAACTGTCATTATAGAAACGGCAATGCCGTGGTACGAATATAATACATTTGTAAGAGCAGAAAGTGGAAACACGAAAATCGTATGTGAAGAAAAAGAGTCGTACGTCGTTAGTTCGCTGTAAGCGAGCAACATACAGTACAGTACTGTAACCAATACAAACCCGGGCACTTTCAGTATTCCTAGAATCCCACCACTTGTCGTTTGAGTGTTAGAGAACGATAGTGGATCCTGTTCAGTTTCGATGCGACCGTCGACGAAGACAAAGTAAGTGCGAAGATGAGTTTACTTCGTTGTAATACATATTTATCACTCACTATTTATTTTATGTATTATTTATATTTGTTTGCAGACGGACAATATGAGGGAGCTTAACGACGAGCTGGACAATGGTATGTAAAAGTATCAATCATATTTCCCCAATCCCAGAATTCGAGATCCTCTTGTGCAGAAGTCATGATACAATGAAATATTCCATTCTCATGATTGGGATCATTTCTTGCCCGATGGTTTCTGCCCAACTAGCTTCCAAACAGTGTTGTACCAGATATAAAATGTAATATATGTATAATGAAATAATATAATATAATTATGGTTCAGTGCAAAACAGCAGCGCACGAAGGGAGATTGCTGCTATCCGCCGCAGCCTGGACGCGCTAACGGCGGTAGTGCTACGGCGAGAGCAGCAGTCTAACGGGAGGGATGCGCCCCCCCCCCCCCCCGCACCGGCACCAGCACCAGCCACGGCACCGCCACCACCGCCGCCAACAACTCCGGCCGTGCTACCGCCGCCACCAGCGTCACCGGCTGGATTAAATGGCAGCTACAACTGGGCACCGGTACCGATGTATCCGGTACAGCCGTACGGGTTGGACCCATACCATCCCGTACCGCTGTACCAGATGCCGTATCCTCGTAAGTATCTCCTTCCCCTTCTTACACTATCTCTCTCGCATGCTCGCCTTCCCTATATTTGCCCCTTGTAGACACCCATATTAAATAATAAAAGAACTGTAGTTTGTATTGTGTATTTTAGAAGCTCTCGGTGTCCAGTTGCAGCCGGTGGGACAAGAAGAAAGGCGGCTGCCGTACCACGGCGGTCGCGGTAGACGCCCGTACCGGAGGGGGTGGGGGAGGGGAAATTATTATTATTATCGGCGATATTAAATAAAAAAATGTAAAATATATATTTCTGTGTTATTATTTCTTTAATTTGCCCAAATCATAATGAAATTGTTTTATTTTTAATAAAATATATGGTATCCGTATCAAGTCTTGGGTCATATAAAATTGCTATGAACTGAATCTCCAGAGTGTGGACTATGATTATTAGGATGAACGAACGCTTGTTAGTTTAAATGAATACAATTCCAGTAAGAATAGACGCTGAATTTGAAGTCTTAGGATTCCAGTTCTATTCCAAGTATTTGATAGTCCTTGCTACTGCAGCAAAAAAAAAATTATCCGTCCAAAAACATTAAAATCTAAAAAATGCGCCAAGTAGTTTGAGTTCCCGACAAAATTGAAATATAACAAAAAAGATAATGAATATCATACGAGAAAGCCAAGTCTTCATTCAAAGAAACATCGATTTAACTCGCATTAGCAACGAACAATGAATTAACAATAAATTGTCACTTAATAATAAAAAAAAACTTGGCGTGTGCTCACTTCATTGCGAGTTAAAAAGATAATGGGAAACTGACTTACCAAACACTGACTTTACTAAAATTTAATTTCTTTAAAAGTTCTTTTAAGAATATTACCAGAGAAGTGCCACAAATGAAGCGTCCATGAGGATTTCCCCACGAAAAAAAAGGTGCTCACCGGGCACGGTTGCTTCGGGGAGTACCTGTGTCGCATCGGGAAGGAGGCGGCGGCACAGTGCCACCATTGCGACGGGGACCGGGACACGGCGCAGCACACACTCCAGGACTGTCCTGCCTGGAGCGATCAGCGCCGTGTCCTGAGGATTGTCAGGGAGATGCTCGGCAGCGAGAGGGCGTGGAGGGCCTTCCTCGCTTTTTGCGAGGAAGTGCTCCTCCACAAGGACGAGGCGGAGCGGCGGCGTGAAAGGACGGACCCCTTCCGCTTGGAGAGGGCCCGTCCTCGCCGCCGTGCCGCGCGGGGGGATCGAGTCCCCCGCAGTAAGAGCGACGCCCCGGCCCTGTGGCCGTTCTCAACCCGCTGACGGGCCGAGTGCGTGCCGAGGGGTCGTGTGGCGGCAGAGCGGTGGCTCTGCCGCCCGTCTATAGCGGCCCCGAGGCGGGGCGGGGCGTGTAGTGGTCGCGCGTCCCGCCCAATTTGGCTTGTTGGTGATCCGGGAGGCGCGGTTCGCTCCTCCTTCACGGTGAGTGAAGGAGCGTATCGAGCCGTGCCCTTCCGGGGTCGGAGGGGGGCGCCTCCCTCTCTCGCGCGAGCGAGAGGGGCGATGGTTAACCCCCCCTCCACGAGAAGTGCCCCCAGAAGGGGTCGGGCGCGGGGCGGCACCGGTAGTGTTCGACAAGAGTTCCCGGTGTCGCCCCAGTACGCGCGAAGGATGGCCACCGTGGGGTTTTAGCCGGTAAGAGTCCGGCACTCCCCCATCGCCCCCACCAGGGCGGCGGGAAGTCCATGAGGATTTCCCCACGAAAAAAAAGGCATCTGAAGCACTGGAGAGGGCACTGCGCCAGCGCAACTACCCGGGCCGACGACCACCCGACCAGCAGACGCCCCGCAGCCACCAGCTTCTTCGCGGAGGTCAATGGGCACCTCACCCAGATGGAGCCAAGACCGCCACCCGCATGGGTGGCGATCCGCCCCACCCCGACCTCCGCGGGGGGACAGTCCCCTTCATGCGCCACCGCCGCAAGGACCTCCTCCGGGGTGACGGAGTCATCCAGGCCGGTCACGCGCACCTCCGCGCTCTTAACCGGCCTGGTAACCCTCACCCCCGAGTCCTCCATCACCTGGGAGAGGCGCTGGGATAGGGCTTTCGCCTTCTCCGCACCGCCCTCGCCAGGGACTTCAAGGAGCAGCGCTCCTGTAACGGCCCTCTTGGGCCGGATCTCCTTGATTCCCGGGCCCGGCGCATCACCTCCGCGTAGCTCATACCCTCGACACTACCGTCGAGGGTAACCTTGTGGCGAGGCTAGCTTGCCCCGTCACAGCGTATTAAATAATTTGTGTGTAGAAACCAGACCCGATGTACTGACGACATTAAACTATTACGAAAATTCTTCTTCAACGAAAATCTTAATTCAACGCGCTAAAGCATTTCAATGTGTACAACGGATGACGACGGTAGCAGATAATAATCGTTATGCCAAAAGAAAACCTCACAAGCAGCTACTTCAAAAGATTAAAGGAAGAGTATTTCACTTGCCATTGCCATTGGAAGAAAGTGTTAGAAAAATATGCCCTCCGAAGGCTCCATTAAACAGCAAACATGAACTTCATATATTGGTTCGTGGAATCCCAACAAAATCGAAAATCGTTTAGGAGAATTTGGTGGATGTACACAAAATTTTTCGTGTTTTGCAATGGATGAAGGATAGTAATCCGTTTTACGCCGCAATTGTTTTACCCACTTCGCACAAGGAGTTATTAACCGATGAGTTGCATAAGACAGAATACGATATCAATACAAATGAAGAAAATAACACTGAATATAAAGAAATGGATGAGACAACAAATAAACCTTTTTTTTTTCGTGGGGAAATCCTCATGGACACCCCGCCGCCCTGGTGGGGCGGCGGGGTAGTGCCGGACTCTTACCGGCTAAAACCCCACGGTGGCCATCCTCGGCGCTTACTGGGGCGACACCGGGAACTCTGGAAGAACACGACCGGTGCCGCCCCCTATTGGGGGCACGTCTCGTGGTGGGGGAGTGGCCATCCACTCTCTCGCTTTCACGAGAGAGGGAGGCGTCCCCCACTACTCGCGGGGAGACACGACTCGCCGCACTCCTTCGCCAGCGGCGAAGGAGGAGGGAACCGTGCCTCCCGCACTACTAACAATCTCCTGGGCGGGACGTGCGACCACTACACGTCCCGCCCCGCCTCGGGGCCGCTTTGCGGAGGCGACAGAGCCACCACTCTGTCGCCTCGCGGCCCCTTGGCACGTGCCCGGTCCACCGGCAGCGAAAACTCTCCCGCACCGGCAGGTCCGGGCCGTCAAACTTAGTCGGGGGGAACGGCGTCCCCCCGTGCGGGGCGGCGGCGGGGACGGGCCCTCCCCAAACGGAAGGGGTCCGTTCGCTCCAGCCGCCGCTCCGCCTCCTCCTTCTGGGAGAGCACTTCCTCGCAGAAGGCGAGGAAGGCTCTCCACGACCTCTCGCTGCCGAGGATCTGTCGGATGACCGTCGCCAGCGAGAGATCCCTTCCGATATACCGGACCAGGACACGGCGCTGCTCCCTCCAGGCCCTGCAATACTGGAGGGTGTGTTGCGCCGTGTCCTGGTCACCGTCACAATGGTGGCACTGTGCCGTCGCCTCCTTCCCGATGCGACGTAGGTACTCGCCGAAGCAGCCGTGCCCGGTAAGCACCTGTGTCGCGCGGTAGGAGAGTTGCCCCCTGCCACGACTCACCCAAGCCTCCAGGCTCGGGAGAATCGCCCCGACGGCTCTGTGGCGGGCGTTGGCTGGATCTTCCAGCCTCTCCCGCCACATCTCGACAACGAGCCGTCGGGTCTGGCGCTTCAACTCCTCGACCGACCGTTCCGTGGGTATCCCGCCCCCTTCACGGAGGGCGCGAAGACCCGAATAGGTCATCGCGTCCCCCATCGCCAGGATGTCTAGGGGCGGAAACCTCGCTAGTAGGGTGGCCGACGCCAGGGAGATCGTGCGATATCCTCGCACGACCCTGACGGCCATCCGACGCTGTACCCTGAATAACAGAGCACAATTGCGCCGACTGGCCGCCAGGTCATCCGCCCAGACTGGTGCTCCGTAGAGCAACATGGAACGGACGACTCCCGCGTATAGGCGTCGGACCCCCTCCCACGGTCCCCCGATGTTGGGCAGCAGGCGTCCTAAAGCGCCCGCCGCCTTCTCAACTCGGGGGATAAGCCGGTCGAAGTGCTGGTTAAAGCGCCAGAGACCGTCCAGGGTGAGTCCCAGATACTTCATCGTATCTCTCACCCGGACGCGGGTCTCTCCCACCGCGATCCACCGCTGGGCAGGCGGCCCCGCGGACCGTTGGCGATCGTAAAACCAGATCGCCTCGGTCTTCTGCGGGGCCACCCGAAGGCCCAGTCGGTGGATTCGGGCGACGGCACAGGCCACCGCCATCTCTGCCACGCGGATGGTCCTCGTCCCATCCTCCCCGCCGACTACCACCAGTGTGTCGTCTGCATAGCAGATCATGGTGGCGTCAGCGGGGAGTGCAGCCCGCAGGACGTAATCGTACCGTGCCGCGTTTCTGGTGCAGTTGGGCCGACTTTAAGTCGTTCCCACAACCACCAGTCTCGCGGAGGGAGTTGCTGGTCTCCGACACGGCGCGTCCCCGGGTGGCGGATAGGGGGCCCCTCCGGTTCCAACTGGAGGGTTGCGACTTGCGTAAGCGGTCGCCGCGGACCAAAACCAGCGCTCACACTCACACACACACTTACACACTTACACACACTTACACTCACACACCGTCCGGGGGCGGATACCCCCGGGGATTTCTCCCGCCTCAAGGGGGATAGGGGAAGAAACCCCGAAAATAAATCAAATATGGAGGGTAGTAATAAAAAAGTACAGTTTAGGGAGCAGGGGTGCGAGACCCCAGTTCCGGCGTGCGAGGGTGAGAAAGCGGGCCCGAGCACGTCGTCATCCTGCAACCGCAGCGGTGCGTCGGTTGGCCACTTGGCCGGCGCATCGTGCAAAGCCACAAGCGTGCTTAAGGAGGGAGTGGCTGGGGGGGGATCCCCTCCAGCGGGAAGTTCCGCGACTCCGGGCGGGCCGGGGGGGATGATTCCCCCCGTAGCTCACTCGGGGCCGGGTCCTCGTCCATTGGACGAGAGTGGGCGTGTCGCACAAAGCCCGGGGCGACGACCCGGGTCTTCGGACCCCGGGTCTAAGCCTGGGCAGCAGAGCCACGCCCAGGGGATGCGGGAGTTGGTGGTCCGGGTGAGCCGCCTAGACCTCCCGGCCCCCGCAGCACCCGTGGCGGGGCCTTCATCTTCCTCTTCAGACAAGAAGAGGAAGAAGAAGGCCCCGAAACGCAGACGGATACTGTCCGACTCGTCCTCCGCAGAGGACGAGTCGGAGACGGGATCCCGGCGTGCGGCGACGATGTCGGGGGCTGGAAAGCCCTCGTCATCGGGGGCGACGAGTGCCGCTGTGCCGCCCAGAGAGGAGTTCCCGCCCCTGCCTCCTCGCCGCTCTGCAGAGGCAGAGCGGTCGAGGAGACGCAGGGAGGGTAAAGAGCAGCAGGCCGACCTGGGGGTCACCGAGAAGGTGAGACGTATGTCCACCTCTGACGTGGGCTCCAGGTTGCTGGAGAAAGCCCAGGCTGTGCTGGGGGTCGCCTCGGTGTCGACGGGGCTCAAGGGTACCTGCCAGGAGGATCTGAAGGATGCGGCTCGGTGGCTGTCAGCAGGCGCCGCCGAGCTCGTGCTCAGGGCAGGTGCCTCCGGGTCTTCGGTGGACGGCCGCATCGAGGCGATCCGCCTACACCAGCAGGTGGCAGTTCTCGCCGCTGAGCTGGAAGAATCCCGCAGGGAGGTGGCGGAGCTTCGCCTCCAAGTCGCCTCCCTCGCGGGTTCGGGTCCAAGTGCGGCCTCACCTTCTCGGGAGCTAAAGCCGCCCCAGGACACGCATGTCCTGGAGCGGCGCATCCTTGAGAGGGTGGGGTCGCTTATTGAGAGCCGCCTTGGCGCGGCTCTCGGTGGGGCGGCCATACAGCCCCCGCTCACCGCGCCACTCTTGGCCCCTCGCCCGGCCGCCAAACCCGCGGCTCCGTCTGTCGCGGATGGTGGCGGCGAATGGGTCACGGTGGTGCGGAGGGGAAAAGGCGGGAGCAAGAAGGAGGCCGGAGGGCTCCTTTCCTCCACGTCCGCCACCGGCAAGGCGAGCGGGACATCACGGGCGACCACGACCGCTGGTCGGCCGACGTCCAAGCCCCCCAGCGCCGCAAGGGCAAAGCCGGCTAAGCCAGCTAAGGCTGCCGCCGCCGCGAGGGCAAAATCGGCAAAGCCGACCGGGAGCCAACCCCCCGCTTTACAGACGGGGGTGAAGCTCCCGAGGAGCAGGGCCCATGCCGCGGTGGCTCTTACCCTCGACGGTAGTGTCGAGGGTATGAGCTACGCGGAGGTGATGCGCCGGGCCCGGGATCGGATAAATATATCCGATCTCGGAATCAAGGAGATCCGGCCCAAGAGGGCCGTTACAGGAGCCCTGCTCCTTGAAATCCCTGGCGAAGGCGGTGCGGAGAAGGCGAAAGCCCTATCCCAGCGCCTCTCCCAGGTGATGGAGGACTCGGGGGTGAGGGTTACCAGGCCGGTTAAGAGCGCGGAGCTGCGCGTGACCGGCCTGGATGACTCCGTCACCCCGGAGGAGGTCCTTGCGGCGGTGGCGCGCGAAGGGGATTGTCCCCCCGCGGAGGTCAGGGTGGGGCGGATCGCCACCCGTGCGGGTGGCGGTCTTGGCTCCATCTGGGTGAGGTGCCCACTGACCTCCGCGAAGAAGCTGGTGGCGGCGGGGCGTCTGCTGGTCGGGTGGTCGTCGGCCCGGATAGTTGCGCTGGCGCAGCGCCCTCTCCAGTGCTTCAGATGCCTGGAGAAGGGTCATGTGCGGGCCAACTGCTCGGCCCCCACCGACCGCACTGGTCATTGTTTCCGGTGCGGCGGTGCGGGACACCTGGCCAGCGCATGCCGGGAAGCCGTGTGCTGCCCGGTGTGCAAGGAGAAGGGGCTCAAGTCGGACCACCGTCTGGGTGGTCCGGCTTGCAAAGCCCCGGCTAAGAGGGGGACGAGGGGTCTTCCCGCCGGGAAGCGCGCCCTTGCCCCCTCTGCCTCGCAGCCAGCCGGTGGGACAGTCCCCACCGGAGGGGCCGTCACCACCTCCCAGCCGGAGGTGGAGATGGCCCCAATACCATCAACCAGTGGGGGGAGTGATCCACCCCCCACTGAACCAACGGAAGTGGCTGAGGTTGCCAGACCCGCAACGACAGAGGCCCGCCCGGAGGAGGGGATGGACATCGTTGAGTAATGGCGATATCCCTCCTCCAGGCGAACCTGAACCACTCCCCCGACGCCCAGGGTCTGCTGGCGCAGACTATGGCGGAAAGGGGAGTGGCCCTGGCGGCAGTGTCCGAGCCCCACAGGATCCCCGATTCGCCCCTATGGGTCGGAGACCTGCTGGGTGTCTCCGCCATAGCGGTAGGGCCCGCCGCGGCTGCGAGCTTCGGCACCGCCCGCCTCCTGGGGCGAGGCCGGGGCTTTGTGGCCGCGCGGTGGAAAGATCTCGTGGTAGTGGCGGTCTATCTGTCCCCGAACATCCCCCTCAACGACTACGAGTCGGCGCTCGACGATCTGGGCGCCAGCATCCGGCCGCATGTTGGCGGTCGGATGCTCGTGATGGGGGACTTCAACGCCCACGCGACTGCGTGGGGGTCCCCCAGCACAGACCGTAGGGGGATCGTTCTCGGGGACTGGGCAGCGGGGTTGGACCTGAGGTTGCTGAACCAAGGGTCCACCCCGACCTGCGTGCGGGTACAGGGGGTGTCCATCGTCGACTTGACATGGGCTTCCCCCTCGACCGTGCGCTGGGTCGAGGGCTGGCGTGTGGAGGAGGGTCTGGAGTCATTCTCCGATCACTTATACGTGACAATGACCCTCCTCCCGAACACGGCCTCCTCGGCTGCCCGGGACCGCCGCCATGGCGGGCCCAGGACACTGCCGTCAGGATGGAGGTCCCGAACCCTGGATGAAGACCTGCTGGTCGCGGCTGCCCTGGTCATCACTTGGCCAGCGAGGCAGCCCTGCGTCGACCCCGGGGACGAGGTGGAGAATTTGCGGGCCGACATGGCGACTGTGTGTGACGTCGCCATGGCCCGCGCTACGAAATCCGTCCCCCGGGGCCAGGTGTACTGGTGGTCGGAGGAGATCTCTGATCTCCGGCGCACCACCATCCGCGCCCGACGCCGGTACACCAGAGCAAGGCGCAGGGCTCACAGATGCCTCGCTGAGGAGGCGGTTCTGTGGGAGTACTTCTCCGCTAGGAAGCGTCTCCTGCAGGCCGCTATCAGGGCAGCCAAGAGCAGAGCCTGGGCTGAGCTCGTCGCCACCATTAACGAGGATCCGTGGGGGCGCCCGTATCGCATGGTCATGCATAAGCTACGACCACGGGTGCCCCCGCTGACGGAGACTCTCGACCCCGGCTTCCTGGACGAGGTGATAGCTACCCTTTTCCCGCCGGACGTTCCGGTGGGGGAGGTGGCTGTGCCTCCGGGAGTCGGGGATGGGACTGCGATGGTGGTGCACTCCGAGGCGGTCGACGACCTGGCTGTCTCGGAGCACGAGCTTGCCAGGGCGGCCAGGAAGCTTTCAGGCAAGAAAGCTCCTGGTCCGGATGGCATCCCTGGCAAAGCCTGGACTCTGACCAGCAGGATCTGGGGTCCGAGGGTTCGGGACCTCTTCTCCAAGTGCCTGGGGATGGGCTGTTTCCCTAGGGCTTGGAGAAACTCGCGGCTCGTCCTTCTCCACAAGGAGGGAAAGCCCGCTGACTCCCCGTCGGCTTACCGGCCGATTTGTCTGCTGGACGAGTCGGAAAAGTGGTTTGAGCGAGTAATCGCCAACCGACTTGTCCAGCACCTGTCCACGGTGGGACCCGATCTGAGTCCACATCAGTTCGGGTTTCGCGAGGCCCGCTCCACGGTTGATGCCATCAGCCGTGTTAGGGCTTTCGCGGACGCGGCGATCGCCCGGGGCGAGGTCGCATTGGCGGTGTCGCTCGACATCGTCAATGCGTTCAACTCCCTCCCCTGGGGCAGGATCATGGAGGCGCTCGAGTACCATCGGGTGCCTCTGTACCTGCAGCGGGTCGTCCGCGCCTACCTGTCGGACAGGACGGTCGGCTTTCCGGCCGCCGGTGGCCGGTTGGGAGTCAAGGACGTTACCCGAGGTGTCCCGCAGGGATCGGTCTTGGGACCCCTCTTGTGGAACCTCGGGTATGACAAAGTCCTGCGGGCCGCCCTCCCCGCTGGTACGGCACTGGTCTGCTACGCGGACGACACTCTAGTGCTGGCCAGCGAGGAGGACTGGAGAAGGACGAGCCGTCTCGCGAGTCTGGCAATCGCGCGGGTCATGGCCGAGGTGGAGAGCCTGGGTCTCCGCGTAGCCCCGCAGAAGACCGAGGCGGCCTGGATCAGCCGTCCTCGGAGTCTGCACGCCGGGCTGCCGGAGACCGGGATCATGGTGCGTGACACTCTGGTCGAGGTGAAGGGGTGCTTTAAGTACCTCGGAGTTCACCTCGACCACCGCTGGCGCTTCAAGGAGCACTTCGAGAGGATCTTTCCCAGGGCGGAGAAGACGGCCGGCGCGTTATGCCGGCTCCTTCCCAACCTGGGCGGTCCTCTCGAGAAAGTCGGTCGGCTGTACGGTGGAGTCGTCAGGTCGCAAGTCCTGTACGGCTCTCCGGTATGGTCCGAGGCCTTATGCGGCGCTGGCAACGCCGCTACCCGAGCTCGGGTGGGCCGGCTACACCGCTGTGTAGCCATAAGGACCTGCCGGGGATATAGAACTATATCCCACCGTGCAGCCAGTGTGGTGGCCCGATCTCCCCCGTGGGAGATCGTAGCCCGCTCGCAGGCACTCTATTACAGAGGCCTGTCCGATGCGCGGCAAAGGGGAGTCGCCACCACCGAGAAGATGGCCGACTTGAAGCGCCAGTCCCGGCAGTACCTGGTTGACTCGTGGGTCAGCTGGCTCGACGAGCCGGGTATCGAGCCCACCAGGGCTGTCGAGGCTATCCGTCCGCATCTCCAACGCTGGGCGGATAGGGGTTTTGGGGGTGTCACGTACCGCCTGTGCCAGGTGCTCACCGGGCATGGTTGCTTCGGTGCGTACCTGGCCAGGATTGGCAGGGAGGCCACGACCCGCTGCCACCATTGTGCCGCCGACCGGGACGACGCGCAGCACACGCTGGAGTTCTGTCCGGCGTGGGCGGACGAGCGCGCCGTCCTGGTCGACGAGATAGGAAGTGACGATCTCGCGCTGTCGAGCATCGTGGGTCGGATGCTCGGCGGCGCGGATCGTTGGGATGCGGTCGTCTCCTTCTGCGAGCACGTAATGCTCGCGAAGGAGACGGCCGAGAGGGCTCGGGAGCGGCAGCGCCATCCCGAGCGGCGTGGGCCCCCCGGGCGGAGGGGCAGGGGGAGGAGAAGGAGGCCCGACCTCCAGGCGCCACCGTGATGGTGTCGCCACCTCCTCTTCCCTCCCCTCCTTCCGGAACATCTACGGGGGACGGCCGCGGGAGAGAGCCACGGCTCTCCCGCGGCACAAAAACGTCCGCGCGGTCGGCGGGGGGCTCAGCTGGGGGGCTGAGTCCCTCCTTTGCACTCCGGCCGCGTGAAGGGGTGATGGGTGTGTGGCCCGCCCATCGCCCAAACAACAACAGTGTATCGAACGGGGGGAGGGCATTTCCTCCCCCCCGGGCATGTGGCACTATATGTGCCGAGGCAGGGGCGGGTCCTGGTAGCATCCTCTGGTCTCCCCAGGGCCCGTCCCGTCATGTCTCCGAGGTCACCGCAGTGTTTTTAGTGGGTGCAAGCCCCACATAACCCCGCCTCTCCCCCCAGAGAGACGGGGTATCCGTTCAGGGATTTTCACTGCGTCAAAAAAAAAAAAAAAAGGACGTAATCGTAGCCGAGGTCCCACAGCAGGGGGCCCAAAACAGACCCCTGCGGGACCCCGGCGTACGTCTCCCTCTCGTACTCCTGCGACCGGCCCATGAAGCTGGTGCTCCTGCCGGCGAGGTAGTCCCCGACGACGGCCCGTAACTCAGGGGGCACTCGATGGTACTCGAGCGCCTCCCTGATGACCCACCAGGGCAGGGTGTTAAAAGCATTAACTATATCAAGCGATATAGCGATGCACACCCTGCCCCGGCTTGCAGCCGACTCCGTCAGGGACCTCAGACGCTTAATCGCGTCTAACGTCGATCGTCCCTGACGGAAGCCGAACTGCCCGTCGTCGAGGTCCGGTCCTGTCGCCGACAGGTGCCGGACGAGGCGGTTGGCAATCACTCTTTCAAAGAGCTTGCCCGCCTCGTCCAACAAGCATATCGGCCGGTACGCGGAGGGAGAGTCCGCGGGCCGCCCTTCCTTACGGATGAGGACCATCCGCGCCCGCTTCCAGCAGCGGGGGAACCTACCGCGCCTCAGACAGCTGTTGAAAAGCTGCCCGAGACGCGGGACCAGAACGCCCATGGCCATGGCCAAGGCCCTGCCCGGGATGCCGTCCGGGCCCGGCGCTTTGTTCGCGCGGGCCGCGAGACGCGTCACCGCCGCGCGGAGCTCGTCGCCACTGAACCCCATAGTGGCCTCGTCCCACACAAAGTGTGGGGGAGGCCGACCGGGGGCGGGGTCCTCTGCTCCTGCAGGGAACAGAGTGTCCACCACCCGGTCGAGGACATGGGGGTCCAGAAGCTCCGTCGTGGGGGGCGCCCAGGGACGCAATCGTTCCATGACGATTTTGTACGGGCGCCCCCACGGATCACCATCCAGGGTGGCGACGAGCTCGTCCCAGGCACGGGCCTTGGCAGCTCGGATGGCCCGCTGTAGGGCGACCACGGACTCGCGGTACGCCGCGTACAGCGGGACCACCCGCGCCGCAGCCTGATTCCGCCGTCTCCGGGCGCAGGTGTACCGGCGTCAGCGGCGCACGCACTCAGTGCGTAGCGCAGCAAGATCTTGGGACCACCAGTACACCCCGCCGACGCGCGGCGGCCTGGCCCGGGGCATCGCGACGTCGCAAACCGACGTCATACTACCCCGGAACCACTCCGCCCCTGCGTCCGGGTCGGGAAACTCCTCCTCGTCCCCCGACCCGTCCGGCCAGGCCACGGCGATCGCTGCCGCCATCAGGGCGTCCCGGTCGAGGCGCTTAAGCGCCCATCGCGGCGATGGGGTGTGCCCTCCACCCCCAGGGGTGCACGATGCTGAGCGGCGTGCCGGAGCGGCTGGCGCGGCGGCCACCTCCATCGTCAGATAGAGGTGGTCCGAGAGCGTTTCGCGCTCTTCCGCGACCCGCCACCCCGACACACGGCGCACGGCAGCCGGGGAGCCGAAAGTCAAATCGACGATCGACTCCCCATTCCACCGCACGCACGTGCTAACAGACCCCCGGTTCACTAACCGGAGGTCGTGCTGCGCCGCCCAGTCGAGCAACATCCCGCCCCTTGCGTCGTCCCGGGGGCTGCCCCACGCTTGGGCGTGAGCGTTGAAGTCCCCCAGGACGAGCACCGGGCGCGGCCGTGTGCGGGAAATGCACCCACCGACCGCACCCAGGTACGCCTCGAAGTCATCGAGGCCGCAGTTTGGCGAGATGTAACACCCCACCACCGCGAGGTCACCCCACTGCACGGCCACGAATCCCCGCCCCTGCTCCAGGGCTGAGCAGAGGGGGGAGTCAGGCCACCTATTTACAATGATCGCGACAGAGCCGCACGCGTCCCCGACCCAATTAGGGTTATTGGGCGGGACCGCGTACGGCTCCGCCGCGATTGCCAAGCCCACTCTCCACTCGCGCAAGGTTTGAACCAGAAGGTCCTGGGCCCTGCGCGAGTGGTTCAGGTTGGCTTGGAGGAGGCGCTGGTACATTGTTACTCAAAGTCCATGGCCCCCTCCAAGCCACCCACTCCTTGGGCTTGTGTTGCCCCGTCTGCCGCCGCCGCCGGCTTGGCGGGGGCAACCGCGCCCGGCCCCGGTGTGGGCTTCGGCGCCGAAGGAGCCACCACCACTGCCACCTTTAAGGGCGGGATGACAGGCACGTTGGTCACGGCCTTAACGGCCGATATTCCAGCCCTGCCGCCCCGCGCCTTCGCAGGCGGCACCTTCCCCGCCGGTTGCTTCGCCGTCTTGGCCGCCCCTGTCGGCCTTGCGGCCCTTTGTTTGGCGGCTTGGCAGGCCGTGCCACCAACCCCTTCGATGGTGTCCCGCCTTGTCGTGGCGGAGGGGCTTGCGTGGGGCAATGATCCTGAGAGCTATGCCAGCGGGGACTCGTTCCCTGGCAGGTACTACCATGCCGGATTGGTCTCAGGGGAGCCTCCAGACTAAGAGGACACCAAGCACACATACACACACTTTTCACTTTACACATACACATACACTAACACTCACACGATTCGGGATCTCGTTGCGGGGCCGTTCTCCCTGGGCGGGGGGATGGTCGGCCGTGCTGCCGCGGTGGTACCACGGGAGGGTACAGGAGATAAACCGGGTTAGGCACTCCCGGGCCGCTCCCTAGTACAGGTGCCCGAACCCCGTATAACCAACGGGGAGGCTGCACTATCAGGGGCGAATAATCTCGGGGCGGGTTGTAGTGCCGGTTGGTGACCGGATGGGACCCTGCAGCTCGCTCCGGGGGTTCTCCCGAGGCCACCCATGGATGCCGTAAAAAAGCTTAGCCGCCGCGGCTGTGTGGCCGGCCCCTCCTCGTTTCGGGGGGTTCGGATTTTCCTGCGCGAGATCCCGTTTCAACACACTATCGCACTCACACATACAAACATACACACACACGCACTCACTCATTTCGACGTTGGATTTGGGAGATAAACATGGAAGGACAACAAGAAGATAAGAGTTCCGAAAAGTGCCGAGGAGAGGAGGAGGGGCTTCCCAGCCCAAAGCAGACGACGAGGGAGGCACAAAGTGCGGCGGCTCAAGCCACTGATGGCTTGCGCTCGTCGCCGGTGCCACCTTCGGCAGTGGTGCGCTCCCTCGGGGAGTGCACGGTGAGGTTCCAGCGCCTGGGGAGTGTCGACAAGACGTCGGCGCCTGCACCGCAGCCTACTGGTGCGGACTCTTGTGGGGTGGATGGGGTGTTCCTCAAGCCCCATCGGCCACACAGGAGGGCGAGGAAGAGGGCGAGGGTGCTGGAGTCGGATACCGACTCCGACTCTTCAACCCTGTCCGGCGGCTCGCTCGTGTCGGTGGCCTCGCGGGCCTCAACGAGATCCACGGGGTCCGCCGGGGCGATGCGGGTTGCCGAGCGGCCCGATGCGGCGGAGCGCCTTGCCTCTCCCGAGGTGACTGGTCCTCCCGCGTCGGGGAAGGAAAAAAAAAGTGAGGACGAAGAAGAAGAGTGCCGCCGAGCTCCTCCGTGAGGAGGCCGAGAAGGCCGGCCAAATGCGGGTTAGCTCTACGGCCGACGTAGCGGCCAAGGTCCTTGAGGCCATGGACGTGGTTTGCCATTTGGCGGCCACGTCCGAAAACCTCAAGGTCACTTATAAGGCCGACTTCAAGGCGGCTGCCCGAACGGGAGTGCGGGGAACCACAGAGTTGGTCTCGAGAATCAGCTCTGGGGACAACGCATCCCTCACCGAGGCCGAAAACAGGCGCCTGGGGGCCAGGGTCGCCGAGCTCGAGGGGGAGATTCTGTCCCTCTCGAGGAAGGTTGAGGTCCTGAGCGGCCAAGGGGCGGGACCGTCAGGCGCCTGCGTGGTGGGGCCGGCGACGGCTCCGGGCTGGGAGCGGGCTCTCCTCTCGAGGATGGAATCTATCGTCGAGAGGAAGCTGTCCTCTCTCGGCCTCGGGCAGCCCCCGAGTGCGGCGTCACCGGCTAAGGCGAAATGCCATCCGGCGCAAACCCCCGTTTCCGCTCTCGCTGACGCCTCCGCGAGGAGGGGTCAGACGAAGGGCGGAGACGGGGAGAAGAAGAAGGCTCCATTGCCCCCCCAGGGCAAAGCCGGTGGCACGCCCCCACCTCCCACTCCCCCAATTGAGGAGTGGGCTAAGGTGGTGGGACGGAAGGCCCGCAGGAAGGAGGCGGCAGCGGGGGCGAAGCCGCCTGCCGCAAAGGCAAAGCCTTCCGAGGGGGCTAAGGCCCAGATGCAAGCTGGGTCGAAGGCCACCTCGGTCACAGGCGGCACGGCACGATTACCGCCGTCGCCGAAGACGGCCGCGGTGACGCTAACCGTGTCGCAGGGGGGCAAACTGACCTCCGTGCCGCGTTGCTGGTGCAGTTGGGCCGACTTTAAGTCGTTCCCACAACCACCAGTCTCGCGGAGGGAGTTGCTGGTCTCCGACACGGCGCGTCCCCGGGTGGCGGATAGGGGGCCCCTCCGGTTCCAACTGGAGGGTTGCGACTTGCGTAAGCGGTCGCCGCGGACCAAAACCAGCGCTCACACTTACATACACTTACACTGACACATTTACACACACCTACACTACACACCGTCCGGGGGCGGATACCCCCGGGGATTTCTCCCGCCTCAAGGGGGATAGGGGAAGAAACCCCGAAAATAAATCAACCATGGACGGAGAGAAAAGCAAAACTCAGTTTAGGGAGCAGGGGTGCGAGTCCCCAGTTCCGGCGTGCAAGGGTGAGCAAGCGGGCCCGAGCACGTCGTCATCCTGCAACCGCAGCGGTGCGTCGGTTGGCCACTTGGCCGGCGCATCGTGCAAAGCCACAAGCGTGCTTAAGGAGGGAGTGGCTGGAGGGGGATCTTCTCCAGCGGGCAGTTCCGTGACTGCGGGCGGGCCGGGGGGGATGATTCCTCCCGTAGCTCGCTCGGAGCCGGGTCCTCGTCCATTGGACGAGAGTGGGCGTGTCTCCCAAAGTCCGGGGGGACGACCCGGGTCTTCGGACCCTGGGTCTAACCCTGGGCCAAAGAGCCACGCCCAGGGGATGCGGGAGTTGGTGGTCCGGGTGAGCCGCCTGGACCTACCGGCCCTCGCAGCACCCGCGGCGGGGTCTTCGTCTTCCTCTTCAAATAAGAAGAGGAGGAAGAAGGCCCCGAAACGCAGACGGATCCTGTCCGACTCGTCCTCCGCTGAGGACGAGTCGGAGACCGGGTCCCGCCGTCCGGAGACGGTGTCGGGGGCTGGAAAGCCCTCGTCATCGGGTGCGACGAGTGCCGGTGTGCCGGCGCCGCCGCCCAGAGAGGAGTTCCCGCCCCTGCCTCCTCCCCGCTCTGCAGAGGCAGAGCGGTCGAGGAGACGCAGGGAGAATAAAGACCAGCAGGCCGACCTGGGGGTCACCCAGAAGGTGAGACGTATGTCCACCTCTGACGTGGGCTCCAGGTTGCTGGAGAAAGCCCAGGCTGTGCTGGGGGTCGCCTCGGTGTCCACGGGGCTGAAGGGGACCTGCCAGGAGGACCTGAAAGATGCGGCTCGGTGGCTGTCAGCAGGCACCGCCGAGCTCGCGCTCAGGGCAGGTGCCTCCGGGTCCTCGGTGGACGGCCGCGTCGAGGCGATCCGCCTGCACCAGCAGGTGGCCGTACTCGCGAGCGAGCTGGAGGCATCCCGCAGGGAGGTGGCGGAGCTTCGCCTCCAGATCGCCTCCCTCACCGGGTCGGGTGCAAATACGGCCCCACCCTCCCGGGAGCCAAAACCGCCCCAGGACATGCATGTCTTGGAGCGGCGCATCCTCGAGAGGGTGGGGTCGCTGATAGAGAGCCGCCTTCACGCGGCTCTCGGTGGGGTGGCTGTACAGCCCCCCCTCGCCACGCCACTCTTGGCCACTAGTCCGGCCGCTATACCCGCGACACCGTCTGCCGCGGGTGGTGACGGCGAGTGGGCCGCTGTGGTGAGGAGGGGAAAAGGCGGGAGGAAGAAGGAGGCCGGAGGGCCCCTTCCCTCCACGACCGCTACCAGCAAGGCGGGCGGGACGTCCCGAGCGGCGGCGGCCATTGCCCGGCCAGCGTCCAAGCCCCCCGGCGCCGCAAGGACGAAGCCGGCTAAACCGGCTAAGCCTGCCGCCGCCGCAGGGACAAAAACGGCCGGGAGCCAACCACCCGCTTCGCGGACAGGGGTAAAGCTCCCGAGGAGCAGGGCCCATGCCGCGGTGGCTCTTACCCTCGACGGTAGTGTCGAGGGTATGAGCTACGCGGAGGTGATGCGCCGTGCCCGAGATCGGATAAATATATCCGATCTCGGGATCAAGGAGATCCGGCCCAAGAGGGCCGTTACAGGAGCCCTGCTCCATGAAATCCCTGGCGAGGGCGGTGCGGAGAAGGCGAAAGCCCTATCCCAGCGCCTCTCCCAGGTGATGGAGGATACGGGGGTGAGGGTTACCAGGCCGGTTAAGAGCGCGGAGCTACGCGTGACCGGCCTGGATGACTCCGTCACCCCGGAGGAGGTCCTTGCGGCGGTGGCGCGCGAAGGGGACTGTCCCCCCGCGGAGGTCAGGGTGGGGCGGATCGCCACCCGTGCGGGTGGCGGTCTTGGCTCCATCTGGGTGAGGTGCCCACTGACCTCCGCGAAGAAGCTGGTGGCTGCGGGGCGTCTGCTGGTCGGGTGGTCGTCGGCCCGGATAGTTGCGCTGGCGCAGCGCCCTCTCCAGTGCTTCAGATGCCTGGAGAAGGGTCATGTGCGGGCCAACTGCTCGGCCCCCACCGACCGCACTGGTCATTGTTTCCGGTGCGGCGGTGCGGGACACCTGGCCAGCGCATGCCGGGAAGCCGTGTGCTGTCCGGTGTGCAAGGAGAAGGGGCTCAAGTCGGACCACCGTCTGGGTGGCCCGGCTTGCAAAGCCCCGGCTAAGAGGGTGACGAGGGGTCTTCCCGCTGGGAAGCGCGCCCTTGCCCCCTCTGACCCGCAGCCAGCCGGCGGGACAGTCCCCACCGGAGGGGCCGTCACCACCTCCCAGCCGGAGGTGGAGATGGCCCCAATACCATCAACCAGTGGGGGGAGTGATCCACCCCCCACTGAACGAACAGAAGTGGCTGAGGTTGCCAGACCCGCAACGACAGAGGCCCGCCCGGAGGAGGGGATGGACATCGCCGAGTAATGGCGATATCCCTCCTCCAGGCGAACCTGAACCACTCCCCCGACGCCCAGGGTCTGCTGGCGCAGACTATGGCGGAAAGGGGAGTGGCCCTGGCGGCAGTGTCCGAGCCCCACAGGATCCCCGACTCACCCCTATGGGTCGGAGACCTGCTGGGTGTCTCCGCCATAGCGGTAGGGCCCGCCGCGGCTGCGAGCTTCGGCACCGCCCGCCTCCTGGGGCGAGGCCCGGGCTTCGTGGCCGCGCGGTGGAAAGATCTCGTGGTGGTGGCGGTCTACCTGTCCCCGAACATCCCCCTCAACGATTACGAGTCGGCGCTCGACGATCTGGGCGCCAGCATCCGGCCGCATCTGGGCGGTCGGATGCTCGTGATGGGGGATTTCAACGCCCACGCGACTGCGTGGGGGTCCCCCAGCACAGACCGTAGGGGGACAGTTCTCGGGGACTGGGCAGCGGGGTTGGACCTGAGGTTGCTGAACCAAGGGTCCACCCCCACCTGCGTGCGGGTACAGGGGGTGTCCATCGTCGATTTGACATGGGCTTCCCCCTCGACCGTGCGCTGGGTCGAGGGCTGGCGTGTGGAGGAGGGTCTGGAGTCATTCTCCGATCACTTATACGTGACAATGACCCTCCTCCCGAACACGGCCTCCTCGGCTGCCCGGGACCGCCGCCATGGCGAGCCCAGGACACTGCCGTCAGGATGGAGGTCCCGAACCCTGGACGAAGACCTGCTGGTCGCGGCTGCCCTGGTCATCACTTGGCCAGCGAGGCAGCCCTGCGTCGACCCCGGGGACGAGGTGGAGAATTTGCGGGCCGACATGGCGACTGTTTGTGACGTCGCCATGGCCCGCGCTACGAAATCCGTCCCCCGGGGCCAGGTGTACTGGTGGTCGGAGGAGATCGCTGATCTCCGGCGCACCACCATCCGCGCCCGACGCCGGTACACCAGAGCAAGGCGCAGGGCTCACAGATGCCTCGCTGAGGAGGCGGTTCTGTGGGAGAGCTTCTCCGCTAGGAAGCGTCTTCTGCAGGCCGCTATCAGGGCAGCCAAGAGCAGAGCCTGGGCTGAGCTCGTCGCCACCATTAACGAGGATCCGTGGGGGCGCCCGTATCGCATGGTCATGCATAAGCTACGACCACGGGTGCCCCCGCTGACGGAGACTCTCGACCCCGGCTTCCTGGACGAGGTGATGTCTACCCTTTTCCCGCCGGACGTTCCGGTGGGGGAGGTGGCTGTGCCTCCGGGAGTCGGGGATGGGACTGCGATGGTGGCGCACTCCGAGGCGGTCGACGACCTGGCCGTCTCGGAGCACGAGCTTGCCAGGGCGGCCAGAAAGCTTTCAGGCAAGAAAGCTCCTGGTCCGGACGGCATCCCTGGCAAAGCCTGGGCTCTGACCAGCAGGATCTGGGGTCCGAGGGTTCGGGACCTCTTCTCCAAGTGCCTGGTGATGGGCTGTTTTCCCAGGGCTTGGAGAAACTCGCGGCTCGTCCTTCTCCACAAGGAGGGAAAGCCCGCTGACTCCCCGTCGGCTTACCGGCCGATTTGTCTGCTGGACGAGTCGGAAAAGTGGTTTGAGCGAGTAATCGCCAACCGACTCGTCCAGCACCTGTCCACGGTGGGACCCGATCTGAGCCCACATCAGTTCGGGTTTCGCGAGGCCCGCTCCACGGTTGATGCCATCAGCCGTGTTAGGGCCTTCGCGGACGCGGCGATCGCCCGGGGCGAGGTCGCATTGGCGGTGTCGCTTGACATCGTCAATGCGTTCAACTCCCTCCCCTGGGGCAGGATCATGGAGGCGCTCGAGTACCACCGGGTGCCTCTGTACCTGCAGCGGGTCGTCCGCGCCTACCTGTCGGACAGGACGGTCGGCTTTCCGGCCGCCAGTGGCCGGTTGGGAGTCAAGGACGTTACCCGAGGTGTCCCGCAGGGATCGGTTCTGGGACCCCTGCTGTGGAACCTCGGGTATGACAAAGTCCTGCGGGCCGCCCTCCCCGCTGGTACGGCACTGGTCTGCTACGCGGACGACACTCTGGTGCTGGCCAGCGAGGAGGACTGGAGAAGGACGTGCCGCCTCGCGGGTCTGGCAACCGCGCGGGTCGTGGCAGAGGTGGAGAGCCTGGGTCTCCGCGTAGCCCCGCAGAAGACCGAGGCGGCCTGGATCAGCCGTCCTCGGAGTCTGCACGCCGGACTGCCGGAGACCGGGATCATGGTGCGTGACACTCTGGTCGAGGTGAAGGGGTACTTTAAGTACCTCGGAGTTCACCTCGACCACCGCTGGCGCTTCAAGGAGCACTTCGAGAGGATCCTTCCCAGGGCGGAGAAGACGGCCGGCGCGTTATGCCGGCTCCTTCCCAACCTGGGCGGTCCTCTCGAGAAAGTCGGTCGGCTGTACGGTGGAGTCGTCAGGTCGCAAGTCCTGTACGGCTCTCCGGTATGGTCCGAGGCCTTATGCGGCGCTGGCAACGCCGCTACCCGAGCTCGGGTGGGCCGGCTACACCGCTGTGTAGCCATAAGGACCTGCCGGGGATATAGAACTATATCCCACCGTGCAGCCAGTGTGGTGGCCCGATCTCCCCCGTGGGAGATCGTAGCCCGCTCGCAGGCACTCTATTACAGAGGCCTGTCCGATGCGCGGCAAAGGGGAGTCGCCACCACCGAGAAGATGGCCGACTTGAAGCGCCAGTCCCGGCAGTACCTGGTTGACTCTTGGGTCAGCTGGCTCGACGAGCCGGGTATCGAGCCCACCAGGGCTGTCGAGGCTATCCGTCCGCATCTCCAACGCTGGGCGGATAGGGGTTTTGGGGGTGTCACGTACCGCCTGTGCCAGGTGCTCACCGGGCATGGTTGCTTCGGTGCGTACCTGGCCAGGATTGGCAGGGAGGCCACGACCCGCTGCCACCATTGTGCAGCCGACCGGGACGACGCGCAGCACACGCTGGAATTCTGTCCGGCGTGGGCGGACGAGCGCGCCGTCCTGGTCGACGAGATAGGGAGTGACGATCTCGCGCCGTCGAGCATCGTGGGTCGGATACTCGACGGCGCGGATCGTTGGGATGCGGTCGTCTCCTTCTGCGAGCACGTAATGCTCGCGAAGGAGACGGCCGAGAGGGCTCGGGAGCGGCAACGCCATCCCGAGCGGCGTGGGCCCCCCGGGCGGAGGGGCAGGGGGAGGAGAAGGAGGCCCGACCTCCAGGCGCCACCGTGATGGTGTCGTCACCTCCTCTTCCCTCCCCTCCTTCCGGAACATCTACGGGGGACGGCCGCGGGAGAGAGCCACGGCTCTCCCGCGGCACAAAAACGTCCGCGCGATCGGCGGGGGGGCTCAGCTGGGGGGCTGAGTCCCTCTTTGCACTCCGGCCGCGTGAAGGGGTGATGGGCGTGTGGCCCGCCCATCGCCCAAACAACAACAGTGTATCGAACGGGGGGAGGGCATTTCCTCCCCCCCGGGCATGTGGCACTGGCAGTGCCAAGACAGGGGCGGGTCCTGGTAGCATCCTCTGGTCTCCCCAGGGCCCGCCCCGTCATGTCTTCGAGGTCACCGCAGTGTTTTTAGTGGGTGCAAGCCCCACATAACCCCGCCTCTCCCCCCAGAGAGACGGGGTATCCGTTCAGGGATTTTCACTGCGTCAAAAAAAAAAAAAAAAAAAAGGGGGGCAAACTGACCTATGCCGAGGTCATGTCCAAGGCGAGAAGTCAAGTCTCGCTGGCTGACCTCGGCATAGGGGAGCTGAGGCCCAGACGGGCCATTACCGGGGGTCTCATTCTGGAGATCCCCGGCGAAGGCTCTCTCGCGAAGGCCCAGGCGCTCTCGCAGCGCCTGACGGAGGCGTTGGCGGGAGAGGAAGTGCGGGTCGCACAGCCCACCAAGCGCGCGGAACTACGCGTCAGGGGGCTGGACGACTCCGTTACTGTGGAGGAAGAGGCTGCAGCGATCGCGGCGGCCGGCCAGTGCACGTCGGGAGACGTTAAGACGGGGCAGATCCGTCGGTCCCCCGACGGGCTGGGCACTGCATGGGTGCAGTGCCCACTGGCGGCCGCTAAGAAGATCGCGGCAGCCACAAAGATTCGTGTGGGGTGGTCCACCGCCCGGGTGGAGGCCCTCGAGAAGCGCCCCCTCCAGTGCTTCAGGTGCCTGGAGTGGGGCCACGCGAGGGCGGCGTGCTCCGGAGCGGTTGACCGCTCCGGGGTATGCTACACGTGCGGTGAATCGGGCCACATGTTCGCCGGTTGCCGGCTCCCGCATAAATGCGCTCTATGCGCGGCGCGAGGGCAACCGGCGGCTCACAGGCTGGGCGGCACATCCTGTGCCGCCGCAAAAGTGAGGGGGCGGGGGTGCAAACGGCCCGCGGTTGAGCGGAGGGGAGTGCCGTTGGTGACGGCGCAACCCGCTGGGGGGCGGACGGGGGCAACCCCGTCGCTCCCTGAGAAGCCAGCCCCGGTGCCCGTGGGAAGCCCCACGGCACCTCCTGCCCCCTCTCCATCGGAGAATCCGGCGGAGGCTCTCCCACCCCTTCCCGCCGGGAAGGGGAAAGGGAAGGGCAAGAAGAAGCCCCAGAAGGGCCTGCGGGAGGGGGAGCGCCTGGAGGAGGCCATGGACATCGCTGAGTGATGGCCAGGATCCTCCAGGCGAACCTGAACCGTTGCCGGGCGGCTCAGGACCTCTTCCTGCAGGCCATGCTGGAGAGAGGCGTCGCCCTGGCGGTCGTCGCAGAGCCTTACGGCGTTCCAACCCATCCATTCTGGATGGGGGACGAGCGCCAGGACGTGGCGATCGTCAGGGGCGGCAACGCGCCGCCCGGATCCCCGCTCGTCTCCCTGATGGAGAGGGGCGAGGGATTCGTTGCGGCGTTGTGGGGCGACATGGCGGTGGTGGGGTGTTATATTACCCCCAACTGTCCCCTCGGGGAGTTCCAGTGCTATCTGGACCGGCTGGCCCGCTGCGTTCAGCGGTGCCGGCCGCGTCCGGTGCTGGTTCTCGGGGACTTCAACTCGAAGTCAACGGGTTGGGGTTCCCGGAGGACCGACCCGAGGGGACGGGCCTCGGAGGCCTGGGCGGCGGGTCTCGACCTCTGGCTCGCTAACCGGGGGTCGGCCCACACATGCGTGCGGCGCGGGGGCGGCTCCATCGTGGACCTCACGTGGGGCTCGCCCTCCGTCGTGCGCAGACTGCGCTCCTGGCGCGTGGAGGGTGAAGTGGAGACGTTATCGGATCATCGATACATCTCCATGGAGCTCTCCGGCACAGGGGCGCGTGTGGGCAGACGACCCGACCGCCGGGGACGACACACCTCACCACCGCCACCGAGGTGGAGGCTGAGGAGCCTGGATGAGGACGCCTTGATGGCGGCCACCCTGGCCGTTACGTGGCCGCAGGGGCCGGCCGACGGTTTTAGCGTGGAGGAGACCGCCGCCTGGCTCCGGGGCACCATGACGCAGGTCTGCGACGTGGCGATGCCACGGGCCAGGGGCGGCCCGCCACAGCGGCGCTGCGTGTACTGGTGGTCTGGCCAGATCAACGAACTCAGGCAAACCTGTGTTCGGGCCAGACGCCGGTACACGCGGGCGCGGCGTGTGAGTCGGCCGGACCCTACCAGGGTGGAAGCGCTGTACGCTGCATACCGGGAATCCCGCACGCAGCTGCAGCGCGCCATCAGG
Source organism: Ectemnius continuus (assembly GCA_910591665.1). Lineage (NCBI taxonomy): Eukaryota > Metazoa > Arthropoda > Insecta > Hymenoptera > Crabronidae > Ectemnius > Ectemnius continuus. The sequence goes on from CAJUYD010000011.1 coordinate 83,131, forward strand.
GCGGCCAAGGCCAGGTCCTGCGATGAGCTCCAGGGGTTGGTGGACAGTGATCCGTGGGGGCGCGCCTACAAGGCGGTGCTGGGCAAGCTCCGCCCGTGGGCCCCCCCTATCACCGAAACCCTAAGCCCGGGATTCCTTGACCAGGTGGTGGGGACCCTCTTCCCAGCCGGGGCGAGGGTCGAACCCGCCGCCGTTGGGGGTGTCCCGGGCCCCTCCAGGGAATTGGGCCAGTCCACTACCACCGTTTTCCCCGATCAGCGGGTCGTGCAAGCTGACCAGGGAGACGAGGAAATGAACGCCGCGCTTCCCCTCCCGCAACTCAAGTCCTCCGGGCGCTTCACTGGGCGCCAGGCCCCGAAAACCGAGACCAATATTTATAATATTTAGCAGCCCGGAGGAGATGGTCAACCTGAGAGTGAGAGCAAGGGCGGCGGACCACGCGGATATTAGCCCGGCCGGCTAGATGTTCGGGAGAGGGGCGAGGAACAAGGGAGGCCGGGGACAACACACTATGCAACACAGATAGCCAAAAGAGACACGACTTCTCTCGATAACAAACGCCCTGTTTATTTATGTCGGGCGAGCCGACGGTGCTACAAACTAATTAACCTACAGCAAACCGGACTATCGCGCTCCCGGTCCTAGGCCACGAAGGCCCCTATACAATCTAACCCCGCGGTAGCGGGTGGTCAAGAATGCGGCCGAGAAGCGGCCGGAAATGTGAAGAATCGCGAGTTATAACGGCCGAAGAAAGCGGGATCCGCGATACCGCACAAGCGGAAAATCTACCGAGCGGTCCCGGCAACAAGTGGCAAGAGGGCCACCACTTGCTTGGCGAACGTGATTCTTAGATGCTACCGCGTGACTCAGTGCGACTTGCGAAGTCGCCACAAGGAAGGCAGGACAGTTACAGGCTTATCTGACTCTAACAATAAATACAACAATTGCGAGGAACCCGACTACTGGGCTCGGAACTTTTACGCAAGGAATCTAATGGAAGGGCACGAAGGTGTGAGGCTTACCGTATTTAACAGACGGCCGTTGCCGCTTCTCAACATCTGTGCTCGCCGGCACTAATTCTCCAGTCTAGCTGGTGAAAGGTCTTATTCCGGTCGTCCGGGTAACGCTCGGTGGTCTCCTGAGCTTCGCTTTATCTCTCTTTCTCTCTCTCGTCACTACACTTCTAATCGCAAAACGCTCGGAATAACAGTTGTCGCTAAGACAGTCGCAATCTGAGTGACGAGAGAGAGAGTCCTTATTTCGCTACGTAGCCTCACACCCGCAGCGCCACTACCCCTCGAATCCTCCCGTGGCTCCATCCATTAGGCGGTGTCGCAATCGACCCCGCGCGTTAGGATCGACTTCGACCTCTTCTATCGACCGCTTGAGACCGCTGTCCTTTCGGTCGACATCAGGAGTGACGGGCTCCCAACTCCTCGCTCCGACGTGCTCGGGTTGGCCGTCCGTCTTCCAGGGCAGCTCCGGCGTCCCGTGTGCTGGCCCCAGCTCGCTCGGCCTGGGAGGATTGACCATCCTCGGAGCCGAACTTATCTCCACGCCTAATGGACAGCCGTTCCACTAGGCGGCTCAGTCCGTCGCGCTCACCTAGGTGCCTCTCGGCGTTCCAAATTCACATTAGTGCCTGCCTTGGAGCAACGATGGTGACGAGGCCCGAACGCTCGGGCGAGTGAGAGAGAGAGAGAGAGTGGCCACGCGGGCGTTCCCCTGGCCTCCCTTGCGGGGGTGAGGAGTATTCTTGTGGCGAGGCTAGCTTGCCCCGTCACACCACATGGTCCGAGGAACTGGAGGTGACCCCTGGAGAGCTGCGGGATGCAGCCAAACGGCTCCGTGCCGGCAAGGCACTGGGGGGCCCGACGGCATCCCGGGAAGGGCCTGGTCTTTGGCATTGGGGGCGATTGGCCCCAGGCTCCTCAGCCTCTTTAACAGATGCTTGGAGGAGGGAGTTTTCCCTTCCTCCTGGAAGTTGGCCCGCTTGGTCCTGCTCCAAAAGGAGGGCAAGCCCGCAGACTCTCCCTCGGCCTTCCGACCGATATGTCTGCTGGACGAGGCTGGCAAGATCTTCGAGCGGGTCATCGCTCGTCGCCTTGTCCAGCACCTTGTCGGTCTGGGTCCCGACCTGGATGACCGCCAGTACGGCTTCCGTGAAGGACGGTCCACCGTGGATGCGGTGAACCGCGTCAAGTCCTTCGCGGAGGCGGTGGTCTCCAGGGGAGGCGTGGCGTTGGCGGTGTCGCTGGACATCGTCAACGCCTTTAACTCCCTGCCCTGGGAGACGATTATGGGGGCGCTCGAATACCACCGAGTGCCCCCGTACCTCAGGAGGGTAGTCGGGGCCTACCTGTCCGGCAGATACATTGAATTTGTCGGGCAGGATGGAGGGTCGAGGCAGAGGAGAGAGGACCGCGGCGTCCCGCAGGGGTCGGTACTTGGACCGCACCTGTGGGACATCGCCTACGACGCGGTTCTGCGAGTATCGCTTCCCGCCGGTGTGGATGTCGTCTGCTATGCGGACGACACCCTCGTTATCACCGGCGAGAGCGACTGGAGGAGGACCAAGCGGGTCGCGGAGATGGCGGTGGCGCGGGTGTCCGCCGCCATTCGGCAGCTCGGCCTGGCGGTGGCCCCCCCCACAAAACGCAGGCCATTTGGTTCTGCGCTCGTGGGAGGCTAGCACGGCCCCCTGGGGTCGGGCTGTCGGTGGGTGGCGCCGTGGTCGAGGTCGGGGCCGATATGAAATATCTCGGCCTCGTCCTCGACAGCCACTGGCGCTTCGAGGTGCACTTTGACCGCCTCGCCCCCCGCGTTGAGGCTGCAGCCGGCGCGCTTTGCCGGCTGTTGCCCAACGTGGGGGGAGCGGGAGGACGTGCTCGCCGTCTGTATGCCGGGGTGGTGCGGTCCATACTGATGTATGGCGCCCCGGTCTGGGCGACCAGCATGGTGGCCAGTGCGCGGTGTCGCCGCCTAGTCGGGCGGTTGCACCACAGTATGGCCATCCGGGTCGCCCGGGGCTACCGCACCATCTCCGGTGCGGCGGCAAGCGCCGTGGCGGGTATTCCCCCCTGGGAATTGGAGGCTCAGTACCTGGCCGAGGTGTACCTCGGCCAGGCTGACCTCCGGCGAAGGGGTGGGCCCGTCGCGGCAGAGGCGGTCAAGGGCCTGAAGCGCCAGGCTCGGCAGACCCTGCTGGGGAGGTGGCGAGCGTGGCTGTCCGAGCCGCGCCACGCCGCCAGCAGGGCTGTCGGGGCTATCCTCCCCTCCTTGGCGGAGTGGGCGGATAGCGGTAGGAGACACGGCGTCACCTACAGGGCGTGCCAGATGCTCGCCGGACATGGTTGCTTCGGTGAGTATCTGGCACGCATAGGGCGGGAAGCGGACACCCGCTACCACCATTGCGGTGCCGACCGGGACGACGCTCAGCACACCCTCGAGGAGTGTCCCTCGTGGGACGCTGAGCGTGCCGTCCTGGTCGGCCAGATAGGGGAGGATCTCTCGCCGGCGGCCGTCGTGAAAGCCATGGTCGCCGGCGAGGAGAATTGGGTGGCGGTGGCCTCCTTCTGCGAGACCGTTCTCTCGCAGAAGGAGGCCGCCGAACGCGACCGGGAGCGGCGCCAAGCTCCCGGTCGCCGAGGACGAGCGAGGGCGAGGGGCGGACGTCTCCGGCGAGGGTCCTATCGGCTCTAACCGGACCGCCCCTCCCCTCGTCAATTTGTAGCGCGAGCCTCGCTTTTTGCGAGAGCGCGCGGCGGGGAGCCACGGCCCCGTCGCGCGCAAGCTCCATCGGTCCTTGGGGGGTCCCTGCTGAGGACAGCGGTCCCTCCGCGAAAAGGGCCCGATGAGGGGCGACTAGGCGTGTGGCCCGCCTAGTCGCCAAAGTGCAGGTAACCGGGGGGTCCGCGAGACGGGCCCCCCCGGGAGGTAGCGCGTAGCGCGCCGAGGGGCCGAGCAGGGCGGGCTCTGGATGTTGTTCGTCCAGAGTTCCCAGAGTCCGCCCTGGAGGGCCCCAGAGGCTGGCCACCATGGGGGTTTTAGCCGGTAAGAGTCCGGCATATCCCCGTCCCCTCCTCAGGGGGGCGGGGAATCCATGAGGATTTCCCCAATGTAAATAAAAAAAAAAAAAGGCCGTGCCACCAGGGCGGTGGTTGGCCGGGCGTCCAAGGTCGCCGCAGAGCGGGCACCTTGGCATTTCGGCCTTGCACCCACTCGCTTTGTGGCCTTCTTCGCCGCACGAGTAGCAGCGGCGGCTGCGGTCCACCCCAGCCTTGCACCGCTGCTGGACGTGGCCAGTCTCCAGGCAGCGGTGGCACTGGAGGGGCCGCGGCGCCAGCGCCTCCACTTTGACCGAGGTCCAGCCGACTATAAGTCGGCCGGCCTCGGCGACTCTCCTGGCGGCGGTTGCTGGGCACCTCAGCCAGAGAGATCCGAGCTTGGATGGAGACGCCCGGATCTCTCCGGCCACAACGTCCTCCACCCTGCACCCTCCACAGTGGGCGATGGCTGAGACGACCTCACCGACGGTGATCGACTCAATGAGTCCGGTCACCCTCAGCTCGGCCTTTTTGGAGGGACGGGCCACACGCGCCTCGTCCCTCTCAAAAATCTCGGCCATCGCCGCCGCGAGCTTGTCGGCTTTGGCTGCGCCGTCGGCACCAGGGATCTCAAGAATGAGACCCCCAGTGACGGCGCGCCTCGGCCTGACCTCCGCGATGCCCAGGTCTGCGAGCTTAATGCGCTCGCGCGCCCGGGACATTGCGTCGGCATAGCTCACCCTGGACCCCTCCGAGACCGTCAGTGTAACCGCTGCGGTCTTCGGAGGGCGTCCAGGGATAACCCTCTTCTGTGCCGGCTTCGGTGGCGGCACTTTGGAAGGTGGGCTTGGCGCCTTGCGCGCTGCCCCTACCTTCTTCTTGCGGCCAACCACCGTCGCCCAGCTCTCTCCCTGTGTGGGAGGCACCGGGGGACGTGGCGGAGCCGACCCACCCTTGCTGGGAGCAGGTTTCGCCTTTCCTCTCCTCCTCCTTCTCTTCTTCTTCTTGTGGCGAAGAGCACTCTCCGCCACAGGATCCTTCGAGGGCTGGGGGGCAGCCGTCTGCCCGGCTGGCTGAGCCATTGGCTTCATGCCCAGCGGCGGCCTCACGACCCGCCCCGGGAAAAGCTCATCCCTAAACTGGGAGAGCTTCCCCTCAACGAGGGCACCTATCCGCTCTAGAATTGAGCGTTCCGGTGGAAGGCCAGCCCCGTCCGAAGACCCGGGAACATCCCCGGTCGCGCCGGAGGGCCCCGCCCCCTGGCGGCTGAGGATCTCAACCTTTCTGGAGAGGGAGAGAACCTCCCCCTCGAGATCGGCGATTTGTGCCCTCAGCCGCCGATTCTCGGCCCTAATGAGGGCCCCTTCCCCGTCGGAGTTGGCCCTGGCTGCCAACTCCGTCGCCGCCACTGTCGCGTCCTGGGCTGCCACGCGGAACCTACGTTTGTAGGTGCCCTTGAGGTTGGTCGAGGTGGTCGCCAGGTGACGCACCACGTCCATCGCCTCAATGATGTGTCCACCTACATCCGCAGACGAGCTCACCCGAAGCTTTCGCGACAGCTTAGCCTCTCTCATCAGAGCCTGAGCCGTCCTCTTCTTTCTTCTGGGCGCAGGATTGCTCAGGGATGGCAGTGGCCCGGACTCCGAGCCGCCAGGGAGCTGCCCAGTTTGGGGCTCGCTCCTTTCGCACGCCGAGCCGACCTGGCGTTCCTTCGCCATGGCCGACTCGGCGCACTCGCCCGTTGACTGGCGCGCCCTCTTCCTCCGCCGACCCTCGACCCCCGACGACGACACCGACACGAACGACGCGTCAGAGTCCCCGCCGTTGCCGGAGCCACCAGCGACGGACGCCAGGGAAATCTCCGGCATCCGCCGGGAGAGCGCCTTGTCGCTAGGCGGATCGTCCAGCCGTGTAAGCACCACAGAGCACTTACCGACTGAGCGCGCCGGTGACACCGCTGCTGGTTCCATGGAACCAGCATCGGTGCCACCAACGACCCCCTTATCCTGCACGCTCCGGACCTTCACGGTCCTTGACGCTAATGTGGTAGCGGACACCACGGAGGCAACGGACGAGCCCGAGTCGTCGGACCCGTCGTCGCTGTCCTCCGCGGGCCTCACGACCACGCGCTTCTTCTTGGAGCGACTCCGCCGCGCGTCGGAAGACGGCATCGGCGGAGGCTCCATCCGCCCTCCCTCTGTCGTACGCTCACTTGGGGCATTGTACGGTGCGTCGGCCAAGTGGCCCACCGGCGCATCGCTACGGTTACAGGATGACGACGAGGTCGAGCCCGCTTGCCCGCTCTCCCCCGCCGGAACTAGGGAATCGCACCCTTGCTCCCTAAACGTTTTTTTATTCTCCGTAACAACCATCATTGTTGATTTTTATTCGGGGTTTCTTCCCCTATCCCCCTTAAGGCGGGAGAAATCCCCGGGGGTATCCGCCCCCGGACGGTGTGTGTGTGCGTGTGTGTGCGGTGCAATCTTAGTGAGTCCCTCTTCACAGCGAGCCCGCCCGGCAAGGGAGTCCCTGCCAGGGCCCGAAGGCCCCGCCGGTATGGCCTCGCTGATCATTAGAGGAACCGCAAGCCCCCTCACCACGACAAGGTGTTGCACCACGAGGGGGGCCGGCGAGAAGTCCTGCCGAATATCTATGGTCGGACCTAGCGGAGTACATGAAAGAAGTTAGTCCGAGTCTAAGTTCGATAAAGTCAGTGAGTGAATTGATTACTGCCGATCCTGTTTCTGCAGCGAGATTTATTGAAAACAAGTTTCAAGCAATATTACAATTTATTTGTTCCTCCGATAATACTATAGGCAAAGTACAGCATTACTTTGTCCGTCGGGAGTATCAAAATAGGGGAATACCGCACTTGCATTTGATGATTTGGATAGAGGATGCGCCCATTATAGGACCCTCATCGAATGAAGATGTCAGAAATTTCATAAGGAACTACATCACTTGTCGGATACCCAATAAAAAAGTTTCCCCTCTATTATATCGGCGTGTTACCACGCATCAGCTGCATCATCGCAATTCTTATTGCATGCGAAAAAAGAAAACCAAAAAGGGTTTAATTCAGAAATGCAGACTTGGATTTGCACGTCCAATCACAGAGGAGCTCATTTTAAGAGATATTGCTGTCAGTATAGCGAATAGAAAGCAGTTGAAGAATAAAAACCGATTGTACGATCTTCCTCGTCGAGATGCCGAAAAGAACATAAATGATTATAATCCTGTTATACTTGTGGCATGGGAAGGTAATATGGATTTGCAGTTTATTGGTGAGAAATCAGCATTGTTAAATATGTACTGTACAAAGTACACCACGAAAACTGAACACAGTTATGGTGTTACCACTTTTGATATAATTAACAGTACAAAATCTGTACGCAGTTGTTTATATAATATTGCATCACGCTCCATGAACAATAGAGAATGCGGCATCATTGAAGCCGCAGATATTCTTCTGGGACATGCGTTGTACAAAACTGATCATGGTACAACATTTCGGTGGCTGGATATCAATGAAATACGGAGGAGGAAAGTAAAAAATAAAAAAGAGATTGAGCAACTAGACTCTGAATCGAGGGATATATTTTGTCACTCATATATTGATAATTATTATCCGAACAGACTCCAAGAATTGGAAACCTGGAATCTGTATGATTTTGCAAAGTGGTACGATGTGTCACGGATCAAAACGCCCCGCTGCTCTTTGCACTTCTATGACGAAAATATGAAGTTATATTTTAAGAAACGTGATCGTGGTTAGTTGATTAATCATTTTACGTATAATAAGAATCTTTATCCCGAAAAATATTATTACTCCTTGCTATTGCTGTTTAAACTATGGCGGGATTTGGACGAATTAAAGGGGTGTTGTGATACTTATGCTGAAGCATTGGCATCTATTAAGTTTCAAATTATTAGTGGTTTAAAGTATCATGAACGTGCGGAGGAACTTCGGCAAGCTTACGATGACGTGGAAGAATTAATTGAACAGAATATTCGGAAAAATGAATGTAACGATGAGGAACATAATTCACACGATGAGCTTGAATGTCGGCCTCTCGAGGCTGATAACGCTATGCAGGAGTTAAGAGACGTGAAAAATAAAATTGAAGATTGCAACATTGACCAGATGATACAACAATTGAATGCGGACCAGAAAAGAATTTTTGATAAAGTTGTAGAAACAGTGGGTAATAATTCGGACGATGCGGCACACCCTCTGTTACGTTTATATGCGAGCGGCGAGGGCGGAACCGGCAAGAGTTTCTTGATTAAGGCTATTCGTTGTTGGATGAAACAAATACTGAATAAGGATGTAGCTGTTTTAGCACCAACTGGAGTAGCAGCATTTAATATCGACGGCCTAACCATTCATAGGTTGCTTCAACTTCCTGTTCAACACGACCAAACACCTAGTTATAGATCTCTATCCGACATGGTGTTAAAAACATTGCGAAACGAACTGAAAAACACGATTTTATTTATTATAGATGAAGTTTCGATGATATCAAATGTTACGCTAATCTATATACACTTAAGGTTGGCAGAGATATTCGACAGAACTGACACTGCAGATGGATGATTTGGAAAAAAGCACATCTTATTATTTGGAGATTTGTTGCAATTACTACCAGTCCGCGAGGAGCCTGCATTTATTAAGATTCCAAGTGATGTGAATGAAAAATGTTTGGGTTCGTTGGCAACATATAACTTATGGGTAGACTTATTTACTTACGATGAATTAAGTATAAATATGCGACAAAAAGAAGATAATGCTTATCGTGAGATGCTATCACGAATTCGTTTAGGTGTTCTTACCGATTCAGATATACGCGTATTGCAGTCGCGATTAATAATTTTCCGATCTGACAACGTTGACTCGAGATTGAATGAGCTTTGCACTTACATTGACAATTTACCGTCCGATGCAATCTGTTTACTTCTTACGTGTCATTTGTGCGATGTTCTTAATGCAGCAATGCTTAAAAGAATTAATAGTGATGAAATACAATTGATTTCGCGCGACATTATTGATTGTGCCGAGTATTTGAAGAAACGTGTAAAGAAACTCTTAGACCAATATGAAGAGGATAATTCTCAGACAGACGGTTTAAGTAGAACTATCGCTGTGAAAGTTGGTGCCAAAGTTATGTTAAGGCGTAACATTGATATAACTTTAGGGCTTGTAAATGGTACTATCGGTGAAATTATTGGATTTTCCAGAGCAGTCGATAGTGATGATATTGAAACAATAGAGTTCCGTTTATCGACTGATGTTGTGCACTCGCTAGAAAGAACGGTTTCCAAATTTCAAGTAATGGACAAGGCATATGTACTTCGGCATCAATTCCACATTTCTCTTTGTTACGGCATTACTGTTCACAAGTGTCAGGGACTCAGTTTAAAAACAGTTGTAATTGCTGCAGGTAATTCTGTCTTCAGCAGTGGTCAGACTTATGTTGCATTATCACGAGTAACTTCGTTGCAAGGTTTACATTTAATTAATTTCGATCCATACTCTCTACAAGCTAATCAATTAGCTATATTGGAATACAATAGATTAAGAAGAATACATAGACCTGATTTGGCAATTATAAATTCTGAGGTGAAAAGAAGGAAAAAAGTTACAGATATTTACTGGTTACACTGGTCAAAGGTTTTATTAATACCGACCACGTTTCAGCTTATGCTAATGTTACCTTGCAATGTATGCTCCACTGTGAAATTATACGGGAAGAAATCTTTAAACAGCGCTGATGTAACGAAATGAATATTTTGACCGCTGCTTATAAAAATCAAAATATATGAATTCTCAATTCTCTTGAAGTTCGACAATACTTGGGAGGCACTTTTGCAGGGGACATTTCACAAGATGCATCTGAATTCTTACTTCATCTTATAAATAGCCACGAGAGTATTAGAAACATTGTGGAGCATGAGTTAACGCATAAAATGCGCTGTACAACTTGTAATCAAACGACTACTAGCATTGAAACAAATTTAATCTTGGCACTACCGTTACATGCATTTGATGGAAAGAGCGTAAACATGCAAGAAATTATTAAAATGTATTGCGACTGGCATGTTTCGAATAACTCTTCGTGCAGTCATTGTGGAAGTAACAAGATGATTTTTAAAACTGATGTCACTACGACTGGTCGTATTAAGCTAATTCAATTGTTGCCTTTTACGAAAAACAAGTTGGGAATTACAAAGATTAAAAAATGTAGTATTATTGTGGGAGCGAAATATTCGATATAAAGCGAGCGAGCGAGCGAGAAGTATGAGTGAGTGAGAGCGATTGAGTACGAGAGAGAGAGAGTGTGAGAAAGCGACTGAGGAGAGAAAGAGAAAAGCGTATGTGTAGAGTGTGTGAGTGTATGCGTGTGAAAACATTTGAACATCAGGACGATCGCAGAAGATTCTGCCCCGAACAACGAGGGTCAGACGGCGTAGAGACTTCAGACGAATCGTCCACGTGTGGACGAAGCGGTGTTCCAAATATATTTCATCTACCGAGCACTTCCCGTGTTTCATTATCCTACATTATAGGGCACATACGACAAAAATACAAGCAGCGCAACAAACATATCGGGCAATCAGTTGCATCTTTTATCATGAAACAAGTGATAATAACAGTGGACATTACACGTGCTTCATAAGAGATACCAAGAATAATTTCGTTTCCATTGACGATGACACAATTATAGATAAAATTCAGTGGCCGAGGGGTGCAAAAAATGCCTATTTATTCTTCTTCGAGCGCAATTAATGTTCATACGACTATTTTGCAATAACATGAGCAACGCTCACTCCTCACACACGACACATTGTACAAAACTTCTTCATTTCAACCACCGTTACAAAATTATTCTCTATCCCATATACGTATGCTCCGCTTCACAACAAGAAATTAATATATTTCTTTACATTCTAACATGTTACTGATCAAAAACTTATGATATCCCCCAAAAAGACATTCAAAATGTAACAAAATTCGCCAAGTAGTTTTGCTCCACGCCCCCAAAACTCTTTTCTCCCTCAAAGTGTTTTCGATTGAACAAAAATTATATTTCTCTCTTTCTAATCTCAGACAATTCTACAAACAATTATATATTTCACTGACTTCGTCGCATTCGCCAAAAAATTAATACAAATCATTTCAAACGAAAGCCAAGCCACTATTCAAGTACGGTATATTTTTAAAAATGCTATCAAACCGTCAAACCATTTCTTCGTAATGCCGATTATGGCGATTACGGTTACACGGTTACAACACAAGCATGTCATACTTTACACTGCCAGGTAAGGGTTGGTTGCAGCTTTGGGGTAGAGAAACGGTTTAGGAGAATTAATCATCAATAAAACATCTGATACTTGGCCGGCCAAAGTTATCCCTGTGGTAACTTTTCTGACACCTCTTGCTGAATACTCTTCAAGCCAAAAGGATCGATAGGCCGTGCTTTCGCAGTCTCTATGCGTACTGAACATCGAGATCAAGCCAGCTTTTGCCCTTTTGCTCTACGCGAGGTTTCTGTCCTCGCTGAGCTGCCCTTAGGACACCTGCGTTATTCTTTGACAGATGTACCGCCCCAGTCAAACTCCCCGTCTGGCAGTGTCCTCGAATCGGATCACGCGGGAGCATAATCGACGATCGACATTGCGGTGACGATCACGTCACTCTTACACCCTTGGCTCAAGAACACCGTGACAACCGCGGCATGATGACCACGGTGCACGCACTCCGCCTAACCGAGTAAGTAAAGAAACGATGAAAGTAGTGGTATTTCACCGGCGAAACCGTTTCCAGCATCTCCCACTTATGCTACACCTCTCATGTCTCCTTACAGTGCCAGACTAGAGTCAAGTTCAACAGGGTCTTCTTTCCCCGCTAATTTTTCCAAGCCCGTTCCCTTGGCAGTGGTTTCGCTAGATAGTAGATAGGGACATGATTGTCTCTTTGAGCTTGAGGAGCCCTAAGGCATGCTCAGTCGTATGCGGGCTGAAGCCCATGCCGACAGATGTTGCGGGCGAAGTTCACACTGCTTCCGGGAATTGCGCGTAGATGGAATGCGCTCGAGGCTTGGAAAAACCCCGCCTTCACCATTTCTGGATCATCAGGCGGGTAGATCGTCCCGAGTGGGAGGTGAACTCACTTAGCCGCCGCGCCGGTGCCGCGGACCGAGATCCGCGGCGCCGTCGTGACGTTATCAGCGGGGGCCACGAGGAGGCGGAGTCACCAGGGGGTCGAAACCTCCTCGATCTCGTACGGGCGGCGATAAGCCGGTTGTCGCACGTGCAAGTGTCGCGTAGCGGCACAAGTACGCGCGGTCCCCGAGTCGCTCTCACCGCATTCCAAAGAATGCGAGGAACAACTCGGGCGCTAGAGCGGGGAAACTTAAAGAAGCTAAGAATATAATTAGTGTGTGCAAGGGAAGGCGCATGTGTGTGGCTGAGGGACCCGCGGTCGAGGGAGGGTTTTCTACCTGCATGCGCGCTCGCTCGGGTGAGCGGGTGAAGGGTGCAGATAGCAGGCGGAGGGAGGGTGTCGCGGTCGGGTGGGTTCGCGGAACGTCGCAAGGGGGACCGTTACCTGCCGATCGCTCGCTCAGGCGAGCGGAACGAAGGTGCAGGTGTTGCTAGGGGAGGGGTCCACGCGGTCGCGGTCGCTGTCACGGACGGGTGAGTTCCCGGTATCGCGCGAAGGGGAAGCGGAAGAGTTACCCGCCGCTCGCTCGTTCAGGCGAGTGGAACGAAGGGTGCGGGAGACAATAGGGGAGGGGTTCACGCGATCACGGTCGCGATACCGTTCGGGACGGTATTCTTCGCGCGGCATAAGGGAGTTGGCGGCGAATTCGCGGAACGCGGAATACGCGGGTTTGCTGACGAACGACGGAAGCGAGGGGGGCCAGGCAATACGGAGCTTCTCTAACGCGTTCACGAGATTTAGCCGGGGATGGTTCGCGAGGGGACAATCGAAAATCAAATGGGGAGCGTCGTCGGTAGCTCCGCACTGACACTTGTCGTCGAGGACGAGCAGGTGCTGTGCGAGCTTCGCGTTGAAGCAGCCGTGCCCGGTCATCAGCTGGGTGACGTAATAATCGAGGGTTATCCAATCGGCGCGGACGCGATCTCTAATTCGCGGGAAATACCGGTGGGTAATACGGCCTTTTGAACTTTCGTCCCAGAGTCGTTGCCAGGAGTCGAGGGTGGATTCGCGGAGGGATGCCTTGAGACTCGCTATTTCTTTATTGTCGGGGGGCCGCTCGAGCGGGGCAAGCGTGACAGAGCCATACTCAACCCGCCGTTGCGTTTTGAATGCGAAGAGCGCTGCGCGCTCTTTCGCGATTAATTCGATGGGAGGGTTACCGGTCAGAGTAAGAATAGCATCAGCGGAGACGGTGCGATAAGCGCGAGACACGCGCAGGAGCGCCTGCCTCTGCGCCTGCCGCAGCCGCTTGACGTGCGCGAAAGTTATACGATTAGCCCATCCGGGGGCACCGTATGTAATGACAGGGATAAAGACGGCGCGGTAGAGAGTTGACATGACGCGATGATTGAGGCCTCAGCTGTTTCCAGCGAGGCGGGCGAGCTTACCGAATACGCTCTTGGCTTTGCCAGTGGCGTATTCGATATGCGGGGCGATGTTGAAACGCGTTCCTATAATGGTACCCAGATATTTGGCGGACGGCAGCATACGGATGCTGTGTTCGCCAATCTTAATTACGGGGGGACGCTTAATATCAAGAAATCCTTTGAGAAGAATCATAAAGGATTTCTTCGGAGATATTGAGAGCTTTTGCTGCTCGCACCACACTTGCAGTTTACGGGTGACTTGATCACCGATATCCTGCAGCGCAGCACGCGAGTCAGCGGAGATGAGGACCGCGAGATCGTCGGCGTATGCGACCGTGTAGGTGGACGGGGTATGAATGGTAAGGAGAATCTCATCGAAGATGAGATTCCAAAATATGGGACCGAGGACGGAGCCTTGAGGGCAGCATTTTGAGACTGCCTTTTCGACTCGTCCTTTGGGGGAGTTAATCTCGACGCTTCTATCTTGTAGATAGTCAGCGACGAGATTATATATATTGCGGGGACAGCTACGTTTGCGGAGATTAAGGAGGATGCTGGGCCACCAAACGTTGTCGAACGCGCCCGATATGTCGAAGAATAAACCCACGACATAGCGGGAGCGCGACCGCTCGGTGACCTCTTGCACCCTGGCAAGGGCGTGGTCAGCGGACTTATGCCGCTTGAAGCCAAATTGCTGGGGTGACGCGAGGGGGTGGTCGTCTATTATGGGGCGAATACGCGACGCGATAAGTTTCTCAAGGGTTTTACTAAGAACGGGGAGCAGACAGATAGGCCTGTAGGACTTTGGGTCCGACGGGCTCTTATCTGGGGATTTCAGAAGCACGCGGACGACGCCGTGCTTCCATTGTTTCGGGAAGGTTCCCTCTGTGAGGCAGAGGTTATAAAGTTCGGTCAGGTGTGACTTCAGAGAACCTGAGTGCTTTAGCATCTCAGTCTCTATGAAGTCATGACCGGGGGCCTTTTTGTTCGCGAGGGACAGAATGACACGCGTCACTTCCTCTGTCGAAAACGGCGGTGTGTCGTCCGTTTGGGGCGGCGATAGGGAATCGACACGTGCGCTGGCATGCCAGGTAGTTTCGACTCCGATATCGTCATCGGGGATGAGCGCGGACAAAAGGGTCGTCATGGTCGCTGACCACGAGACCGTCTGGGAACCATTGTTCGTTATACCTGTGTGCACGTGTTCAGGGGAGAATTTCTCCGCCTGAATCCTGTACACAATACCGAAGGGATTGGAATTTCCGACTCTGGAAACGAAATCTCTCCAGCTGCGCGCTTTCGCTCGAGCGATTTCTCTTGTATATTCGCGGCGGAGGGTTTTGTACTTTTCGAACTCGATTTCGCGGCGCGAGAGGGTTACGGAGTTTTTGTATCGCCGGCACTGGCGCCGTAAGCGATAACGAAGGGCGGTAAGTTCCCGCGTCCACCACGGGGTGGAGCTGGGAAACTTGGATTTTCGCGGGATGGATTGCTCAGCCGCCGCGAGGATGAGTTCCTTGATGCGGTGGGAGAGAGTGCGGGCATCGCGGGTAAAATTCGCGTCGCGCGAGAGCAGATCATCGCGGCGTGATTCTAAGTATTCGGAGAATTTCTCCCAGTCTGCTCTAGCTGGGTTAAAGCGGGCGGTTTGTATAAACGGGCGAGGGGGATCCGGCTGGGCAACGCGGAAGCTGATCACATTGTGATCGCTCGTAGTGACTCTATTATGTACGGTCCACTCATGGATGAGCTTTCCGCAGCAAGGGGTCGCGAGGGTGAGATCGATATTGGATCTGCCCCGAAGATTGTCGAACGTGGCATGGGGAGCAGACAGATTCTGAATCCGGAGGTCATGCTGCGCGAGAAGATTCTCGAGCGCAAGACCTCTTTCATCGGTCTGCCTGCTGTGCCATAGGGAGGATTTCGCGTTAGTGTCGGCACAGATAATAATCTTCCGACCGCGGAGGGACCGCAATATAATATCGAGATGCGCGAGATAAGGCTCAATGTCATCGCAAAATTGAAAATACGCTGATACGAGGACGTATTCAGCGTGCGCGGAGGTGACCTCAACACACGTGAAGTGTGTATTTGAGAGGTTATCGATCTTGAAGGCAGTCAGCAGCGGATCGACAATGGCGATCGCTGCTTTCGGCTTCGTCGGGTTTTTAATACGCGCGAAGGTTTTCGTGTCGAATATGACACGAGTGCGCAGGCCGAGGCCGCGCACCGCGCCATTGAAAATATACGGTTCCTGAATTAAGATGACA
Source organism: Ectemnius continuus (assembly GCA_910591665.1). NCBI lineage: Eukaryota > Metazoa > Arthropoda > Insecta > Hymenoptera > Crabronidae > Ectemnius > Ectemnius continuus. The sequence goes on from CAJUYD010000011.1 coordinate 99,038, forward strand.
TTAAGCTTCATATCATCCGAAACTTTACGGAGTTCGGAAGTCACCGACATCGAGCCCTGTGCATTCAGCTGAGCAATCCGAAGGGCATAATGGGGGGGGAGGGGGGTTACCGCGGTTCGATGGGTGACTACCTGCCATTACAGCTTACCGTAGTCAACGCGGGAGATATATACCTGCAAGGTATGTTTGTACGCGGGGCAATCGGAGGAGCGCGATGAATGATTCGCGGGTTTACCTGCACGCTTGCAGTTTACGCATACGGGATCTTTTCTTGCTCGCGGGCAATTTTTATGCGCGTGGCCGTCAGCAGCGCAGTGTCCGCACGTCTCGGCTTTCGCCGAGCAGTACTTGGACACGTGCCCGAACTGCTGACAGTTGTAGCAGCGAGTTACGCGCAGGTAGTCGTGGATGGGACATGAGTTCCATCCGATGAATACGCGGCCGGAGTCTTTTAGGGTGTCGCGGAGTTTCGGGGAGATCTCGGCTACCCATTTCGTTGTCTCGCGGTCTTTTGCGCCGGTTTGGGCGACGAGGGCGAATTCGTCGCTGAATTGTTTCTGTGGAACGGTAGGGAAATTTTGGGACCGAATTGTCGCGAGAAGCTCTTTCGGCGAGGTGGTGGTTGGCACGTTGGTGATCAGGATTCGTGGGCGTTTGCGGGCGGGGAGGGTAGCGGTGAGCCCAGCCTTCGCGAGTGCTGGGTGCTCGATTACGGACGTCGCGTCTGTTTTACCATGCGTCTCGATCAAGACGCCGTTTTTCGCAATCAGACGGAGATTACGAATCTTAATATTTTCGCTCGCGGGGGCAAAACTCGTGGTGAGGATTCGGCGCGTGTCCTCGCTGCACTTGACGGCAGCGGGTTCCTTCGGGAAAACAGTTACGATGTTTCGCGGAGGGCGGATTGCCGCGGGCGGGATGTCACGGCGAGACACCTTAATCATATCGGCGTAGCTTACCGGTTTCGTAGGGACGACGGCGGAGGTGATTTTCGCGCGGATGTTGGCGATATTGGCGGTCGCGGTGGTGAGGGAGGAATGGTTAATTTTCGCGAGCTTTTCGCGGAGCTCGCGATTGTCGGCTACTACGCGGTCATGGGCTACGCTCCGGAGTGTTAAGCCATGCACTAGTATGTCCGCGTTCTTGTCGGCGATTTTATTTACGGGATCGCGGCAGTATGTGATAATGCGCATGAGCGCTGTGGCAAAGCCTACCTCTTCGCTGGAGTCGGCGGCTGGTGAGGGGGCGGCGGATGGTGTTGTCGCAGTTTCGCTGGCGGCTGTTCGCTTCGATGCCTTCTTTTTCTTCCTGCGGTTGCTGGGCTCCTCGGCAAAAATTTCGTCCGTCTCATGGTCGGACGATGGAAATGCGTCGCGCTTCTTGCGGCGCGCGGGCACAGGGACGGCGGGGATGGACGCGGCGTCGCTGTCGCACTCCATGTGCGATGATGGTTTGTGGCACGCTGACACGAATCCACATACGTGAAACTAGTAAACTAGTACACTAGCAGATCACCTGTCACTTCTCGCTTTTTCGGCACGTCACGTCGCTACGCGGTCGCTCGGCACTCAGGTATAAAACCCTTCGGTCGGAGCGGAGCGGAGGCACGTCTGTACTCGTCGGCAGCTCGAGACCGAATCAAACACAGGGCCGAACAGTGCAAAGCCGGACGGCTGAACTGCCCGCTTTGCAGCGACCTCGGCCGCCCGGCCGAGCATCGCCTCGGCGGCGAAAGCGCCGACCACGAAATCGGGGAAGGCGCCGCCGCCAAGGGCGAAGAAAGGCAGGGGCGGACCACCGGCACTTGGAGTTGTTTGCAACGTCCCGGTGGTACCGCCCTTGAAGGTTGTGGTGGCGAAGATGGCTCCAAAGCCCAAACCGCCACCACGACCAAAAGTGGTCGCCCCCGCCAAGCCAGTGGAGGAGGCAGCCAAGGGGCCCAGCGCGGCCCAATGTGAGGGAGGCTTGGAGGAGGCCAGGGAGACTGAGTAACAATGTCCCAGCGCCTCCTCCAAGCCAACCTCAACCACTCGCGTAGGGCCCAGGACCTTCTGGTCCAGACCCTGCGCGAGTGGAGAGTGAGTTTGGCGATCGCGGCGGAGCCGTACGCCGTACCTCCCAGCGACCCTAATTGGGTCGGGGATGCGTGCGGCTCCGTCGCGATTATTGGTACCCATTGGCCCGACTCCCCCCTCTGCTCACCCCTGGAGCGGGGGGGGGGATTCGTGGCGGTGCAGTGGGGGAACCTCGCGGTGGTGGGTTGTTACATCTCGCCCAACTGCGGCCTCGACGCGTTCGAGGCGTACCTGGGTGAGGTCGGCAAGTGCTTTTCGAGCACACGGCCGGGCCTGGTACTCGTCCTGGGGGACTTCAACGCCCACGCTAGGGCGTGGGGCAACCCCCGGACGACGCAAGGGGCGGGATGCTGCTGGATTGGGCGGCTCAGCACGACCTCCGGTTAGTCAACCTGGGGTCCGTTAGCACGTGCGTGCGGTGGAATGGGGAGTCGGTGGTCGATTTGACCTTCGGTTCCCCGGCTGCCGTGCGCCGTGTGTCCGGGTGGCGGGTTGCGGAAGAGCAGGAAACGCTCTCGGACCACCTCTATCTGACGATGGAGGTGGTCGCCGCACCCGTCGCCCGGACGCGCCGCCCGCCGGCAGCAGGCAACCCTCGTGGTGGAGGAGACAACCCACCACCGCGATGGGCGCTGAGGCGCCTAGACCGGGACGCTCTCATGGCGGCAGCGATCGCCGTGGCCTGGCAGGACGAGTCGGGAGACGAGCACGAGTCTCCCGACCCGGACGAGGGGGCCGAGTCTCTTCAGGGCGTAATGACGTCGATCTGCGACGTCGCAATGCCCCGGGCCCGGCCACCCCGCGTCGGCGGGGTGTACTGGTGGACGCAGGACATTGCTGTCCTGCGCTCCGCCTGCGTCCACCGCAGGCGCCGGTACACCCGCGCCAGGAGACGGCGCAATCAGGTCGCGGCGGACGTGGCTCCGCTGTATGCTGCGTACCGCGAGTCCGTGGTCGCCCTGCAGCGGGCCATCAAAGCCGCCAAGGCCAGAGCCTGGGACGAGCTCGTCGCCACATTGGACGGGGATCCGTGGGGGCGCCCATATAAGATCGTCGGAGCTGCTTGACCCCCAGTTTCTCGACCGGGTGGTGACTACTCTGTTCCCTGCTGGAGCAGAGGACCCCACCCCCGGTCGGCCTCGTCCCCGTTTTGTGTGGGACGAGGCCACCATGGGGGTCACTGGCGGCGAGCTCGACGCCGCTATCAGGCGTCTCCGGGCCCGCGCGAACAAGGCGCCGGGCCCGGACGGTGTCCCAGGCAGGGCCTTGGCCATGGCCATGAGCGTTCTGGTTCCGCGCCTCGGACAGCTGTTTAACAGCTGCCTGGAGCGCGGTAGGTTCCCCCGTTGCTGGAAGCGGGCGCGGCTGGTCCTCCTCCGGAAGGATGGACGGCCCGCGGACTCTCCCTCCGCGTACCGGCCCATTTGTTTGCTGGACGAGGCGGGCAAACTCTTCGAGCGAGTTATCGCCAACCGCCTCGTCCAGCACCTGTCGGCGACAGGTCCGGACCTCGACGACGGGCAGTTCGGCTTCCGCCAGGGACGCTCAACCGTGGACGCGATCTTGCGTCTACGGTCCCTGGCGGAGTCGGCTGTAGCCCAGGGCGGGGTGTGTTTGGCTATATCGCTAGATATAGTCAACACTTTCAACACCCTGCCCTGGTGGGTCATCCGGGAGGCACTCGAGCACCATCGGGTGCCTCCTGAGTTGAGGGCCGTCGTCGAGGACTACCTCGCCGACAGGTGCATAGAGTACATGCGCCGGACGCAACAGAACGTGTGGGAGACGTACGCCGGGGTTCCGCAAGGGTCCGTGTTGGGCCCCCTGCTAAGGGACCTCGGGCTACGACTACGTCCTGCGGGCCGGCCTCCCCGCTGGCGTAGCACTCCTCTGCTACGCCGATGACACCCTCGTGGTGTCCAGCGGGGAGGACGAAGTGAGGACCAGTCGCGTCGCGGAGATGGCGGTGGCCTGTGTCGTCGCCCGGATCCACCGACTGGGCCTGCGGGTGGCCCCCGAAAAGACCGAGGCGATCTGGCTCTACGATCGCCGTCGGTCTGCGGGGCCGTCCGTCCAGCGGTGGATCGCGGTGGGAGGTGCCCGTGTCCGGGTGAGCGATACCATGAGGTATCTTGGGCTCACCCTGGACAGCCGCTGGCGCTTCAACGATCATTTTGACCGGCTGCTCCCCCGAGTTCAGAAGGCAGCGGGCGCTTTGGGTCGCCTGCTGCCAAACATCGGGGGACCGTGGGAAGGGGTCCGACGCCTATACGCGGGAGTCGTCCGTTCCATGGTGCTCTATGGAGCACCAGTTTGGGCGGACGATCTGGCGGCCAGTCGGCGCAATCGTACCCTGTTGTTCAGGGTGCAGCGTCCGATGGCCGTCAGAGTCGTGCGGGGCTACCGCACGATCTCCCTGGCGTCGGCAACCCTCCTAGCGAGGTTTCCGCCCCTGGATATCCTGGCGGCGGGGGACGCGAGGACCTACGCTGGTCTTCCCGCCCTTCGAGACGGGGGCGGAACACCCACGGAACGGTCGGTCGAGGAGTTGAAGCGTCAGACCCGGTGGCTCGTTGTTGAGATGTGGAGCGAGAGACTGGAGAATCCAGAACACTCCCGCCACAGAGTCGTCGGGGCGATTCTGCCGAGCCTCGAAGCTTGGCTGAGTCGCGGCAGGGGTCAACTCTCCTACCGTGCGACGCAGGTGCTCACCGGGCACGGTTGCTTCGGTGAGTACCTGTTTCGCATCGGGAAGGAGGCGACGGCACAGTGCCACCATTGTGACGAGGACCGGGACACGGCGCAGCACACGCTCCAGGACTGTCCTGCCTGGAGCGATCAGCGCCGTGTCCTGGTCCGACACGTTGGAGGTGATCTCTCGCTACCGAGGATTGTCAGGGAGATCCTCGGCAGCGAGAGAGCGCGGAGCGGCGGCGAGAGAGGACGGACCCCTTCCGATTGGAGAGGGCCCGTCCTCGCCGCCGTGCCGCGCGGGGGGATCGAGTCCCCCCGCAGTAAGAACGACGCCCTGGCCCTGTGGCGGATCTCATCCCGCTGACGGGCCGGGTGCGTGCCGAGGGGTCGTGTGGCGGCAGAGTGGTGGCTCTGCCGCCTGCCTATAGCGGCCCCGAGGCGGGGCGGGGCGTGTAGTGGCCGCGCGTCCCGCCCAATTTGGTGGTTTTTCGGTGATCCGGGAGGCGCGGTTCGCTCCTCCTTCACGGCTAGTGAAGGAGCGGGTCGAGCCGTGCCCTCCCGGGTTCGGAGGGGGGCGCCTCCCTCTCTCGCGCGAGCGAGAGTGGCGATGGTTAACCCCCCCTCCACGAGAAGTGCCCCCAGAAGGGGGCGGGCGCGGGGCGACACCGGTAGTGTTCGACAAGAGTTCCCGGTGTCGCCCCATTACGCGCGAAGGATGGCCACCGTGGGGTTTTAGCCGGCAGGAGTCCGGCACTCCCCCTCCACCCCCACCAGGGTGGCGGGGGGTCCATGAGGATTTCCCCACGAAAAAAAAGGGACAGCTGATGCGTGCAGCCATTGGGAGTAGCGCCCCCACGGTATCCCAAGCTCATATTACCGCGCACAAATTCACTCACGTACACATTCACACTCACACTCTGGGAGTTCAACTGATGTTCGGGACTTTTGGGTGCGGGCTGTCGGTGGCGGACCCAGCAGAGGGTACAGACTAGAAAGCGGGTTTTTGTTGGTACTCCCGTGCCGCCGGATATTACAGGGGCCCGGGCTCGTTTAGCCAACAGGGCCTGGCTGCCCCACCAGCCGGTGAATAATCTCGTGGCGCGTTCTAGTGCCGGATGGCGACCGGGGGGGAACCTATAGCGCGCTTCGGGGGGCTTTTCCGAGGCCACTGTTGGTACCCTGCTTCTGACGGTTCCCGTGCTTGGATGTCTCCGTGCTGAGGGCGAAATACTCTGCCAGAGTCACTCACGCGAACAATCACACATACATACACCCCTTTCATTCACACATGCGCTGACAATTAAACTAACACATTTTTTTACACACTCTTTAATAATAAATATGGCAGACACAACCGATAAAAATAACTTTACAAAAGTGCCAACGACTTTATCCCCAAAAACAAAAAAGCCCATCAAACAACTCGAGATTCCACTCGAAAGAATAATTGTCCAAAAGACATTATCAAATGAAGAATCGACCCATATGGAGGACGAATTCCTTGAAGCCAGGGAAACTGACTCAGTTGTGATAAACGCGGCAAAGAGTCAGTGGGATGCTGCATCCTTGTAGCGATGCAGCTCCAATTCGTCTCTTACAGACATTGGCGGTACAAGCCTTCGTAAGAGGAAGAAAACCTCTGATGCTGACAATGATGAAGCAACAGAAATAGATATTCCACCGAATTGCTGCAACGCCGAAAGCTCATTAGCCAATGTTTCATCTATCAGACTAGAAATTGAAAACTTTGTATTAAATGACTCTAATAAAATAAACAGAGCAGCAAAGAAATTTTTACTAAACAAGTTCTCTCACTTGGAAGGAATTATACAGAAATTAACACTAGAAAATAAAAAACTTGAAACCTTGGCTGAAGAACGAAGTAAGAACATTACGCCGCAAAAGAATGTGAACTTAAAACAGACTTACGCAGGTGTAGTAGGAACAACCACAGCTGTTGATCAAGCAGTGAAGTCACCGAAAAAATCTTCTATAATTATAGTAAAATCGACGGATACAACAAATGAATTAACAAGCGAAATGATCAAAGAAAAATTAACAACTGAATTGAGTTCAAGCATTAGGGATATAAGAATTAAACAATTTAGGAAAGTGAGAGACAAAGCGGTCCTAATCGAAACAGAGGATGACTGTGACATTCAAAAAATAAAAGAAAATTTAAATCATAATTCACAGTTTAAAATTCAAACACCCAGAAAGATACTGCCATGTATGATTGTGTACGATGTTGATGCTAATGTAACTAAAGAGAACTTAACAGAAGATATATGGAACAAAATTCTTGAAAAACTTGGATTCAATAGATCCAGGTACGAAAATGATGTTGTTATAAGATTCAATATTGTAGGAATGACAACACGGATACCAGTAAAGCATTGGATGACATTGGGATTTATTAGAGATACGATTATTACGAGCCTATTTACCTATCATTCACTGCAGTGTTCGCATGCGTACGCTCGCCTGCTCGCTTGGAGCACTCGCCTGCTCACTTGGAGCGCTCTCACCTGCTCACCGAGAGCCTTCGGACAGCACGCATTCCGTCTTGGGTTCGCTTCACGATACCTTTCGAATTCCTTTTCTCCTCGTGTTCTCATCACTGACTCCATTACGCTCGGTTCTAGACTCTCTCTCTCTTCAACTTCACATTCATTCATACACATTTGCTCTCTTGTTTCACACTCTCACAATATGAAGACTAAAAGTCCAAATACTAGTTGCTGGTTAATTAGTGTGTGTGGTGAAATACGCAGAAAGTTAAAACAACAAGGAAGGTTATATATAGGTATGAGATCGCACAAGATTAACGACTTCCTTAATATAACTAGATGCTTTAAGTGCCTAGGATACGGACACACCAAAAAGTATTGTAAGTCTGAAGTGGTCACATGCAGCCATTGCGCTGAAACGGGGCACTTAATTAAAGAATGCCCAAATAAAACTATGAGTATTACCTGTATAAATTGTAAAAAAGCCCGAAGAAAAGATTGTACGCATTCTGCAAATGATAGAAATTGTCCTGAGTATATTAGAATTTGTGAAATCCATAAAAGTAAAATAGACTTTTCATGAACAAAATGAAATTTTGTCAGATTAATTTGGGCAGATCTAGAATCGCTTCATTAGAATTGCGACAATTTGTTTCTGAAAATAAAATAGATATTGCTCTAATTCAAGAACCATATGCTTACGAAGGGCACGTTAAAGGTGTTGCACCTTTAAACGCAATAATAGTTCAGGGTCAAAACATCGCGACACCTTTGGCTGCTATCATAGTATATAACAGAAACATCACGGTAACAAGGATTGACCAATTTTGCGACGAATACACTGCATGTGCACATCTGCTGTTTGGCGGATTCTCGTGTTATATAACATCAATGTACTGGAAATATTCGTTACCCACAACATTTTTTATAAATAAGCTAGATAATATTAGGAATTCATTAAAGAAAGATTGTTTCATCTTGGGTTTCGATTCCAACGCTCACTCGGAGATGTGGTTTTGTAACCAAACAGATGCAAAAGGATCCCTACTAGAAGATTACATAATCGCAAATGACCTCTTTATTTTGAACGAACCAGCGAATCCTGCGACATTCTCGACAGTAAATGGAGAGAGCAACATTGACTTAACCATAGTAAATAGCGTGAGTGGCCAAAAAATCACAAATTGGAAGGTTTTGGAATACGTAACACAATCGGACCATAATTGCATTATTTTTCAAATTGACATTAAGACAAACAATAAACCTAATATCATAAAACCTAGAAGGTATAACCTAAAAAAAGTTGATTGGTCGGAATTTGATACTAAAATAGGTGAAATATTTAATCCAAAATCTGACGACGAGTTATTACTCTTATCGTCTAGAGAATCTGCTGCCACCGTGATGAATAACATGAAGAGCTTATGCGAAAAGAATTTAACAAAAAAGAAACCGATAATGAGGAACCCTAATGCCTGGTGGAATAAAGAAATCGAAGACTTAAGAAAAAAAGTAAACGCGGCAAATAAAAGCTGTAAAAGGTATAATCGAATGCAAAACAGGCAGGCCTATGCCACTGCCAGAAAACATTTCCTCCAACTTAGGGCCGAGTATGTTAATATGATTAATATTTCCAAGCAGAAGAGCTTTGCAAAGTTTATTTATGAAAATAATGCAAAAGACCCATGGAGCCTTGCGTATAAATTGATGATGGATAAATATAAACCCAGTGAAATGTTCCACGCAGTCCACAACTCAAACAATATAACAACTGATTGGCAGTCCTCCGTCACTGCTATTTTAAATACATTTTTCCCAGACATTAATGATCAAAACCAAAACAGCTATCAGATTCGTATTCAGGAAGAATATAATAGCTATATCAACGAAAACATGGAATGCCCGATTAGCTGGAAAGAGATTGATAATGCAGTAAAAAAAGTGAAACACAGGAAGGCACCAGGACTTGATAATATAGAGGGAGAAGTTATTAAAAGAATCTGGTCGAAAGCCGGTAACACCATTCTAATATTGTTCAATCAGTGTTTCGAAAATGGTTATTTTCCAGATCCATGGAAGAATGCCAACGTAATAGTCATTTTGAAAAGTTTCGATAAAAATCCTAATTTAATAAAGTCATATAGGTCTATTTCTCTACTCTCAGTTGTCGGTAAAATCTATGAAAGAATACTAGTCGAACGACTATATTATCTCCGTGAAGAATCAGGGAGTTTTAGCAAAAACCAATTCGGTTTCACGAAGGAACTATCAACTGAAGATGCGCTAACAAAGTTTATAAGACTTGTTCAGAATGCCAAAACAAAATATGTGGCGGGTATTTTTATTGATATCTGTGGCGCTTTCGATAACCTTCCTTGGGCCTCGATTTTACATCGGTTAACTGAGCTCAACTGCCCACGCAACCTTTTTGAAAACTTTAAGAATTATTTTACAAATCGGCTAGTTCAAATAACTGGAAGTGATGGGGCTGTTGTTAGTAGATACATGACGAAAGGCTGTCCACAGGGGTCCATCTTGGGTCCCCTAGCCTGGAATATTGTTTTGGACAAATTACTCATAGATAGAAACTCTGACGAACACCACAGATACAATTATATTGCTTACGCGGACGATATCCTTATATTAGTCCATGCAAATTCGCGTAAACAATTGGAGGAAATTGGTAACCAGGAAATGTCGAAAGTTGTAAAGTGGTGTGCCGAAAATGACCTGCAAATCTCAAAGGAAAAGACATCAGCCGTAATGTTAAAAGGGAACTTTCATCATGAAAGGCCACCGCTAATCAAACTTCATGAAAAAAAACATGAAATTTATTAAATCCACAAAATATCTTGGAATTCATATTAACGAGAAGCTCTCATTTATAGATCATGTAATTTCGCAAACAGAAAAAGTTAAAAAGGTTTTTGGTAAAATCAAGCGTATAAACAAAGTGACACGGGGATTAAAAAAGAAAAATCTTGCCCTTCTATATAAATGTGTATTCCTTCCAATAATGCTGTATGGAGGAAACGCTTGGGTTCATAGAGTAAATCACTCTCATATAAAAAGACATCTCGACTCTGCTCAACGCTTCGTAATGTTGTCAATTATGCGCATTAGCAGCTTAGTGTCCACTGAAGCATTGCAGGTCATTGGAGGATACCTACCTCTTGACTTATGTGCGGTAATGAGAGCTTCTTTTTACCAAATTGCTAAGAATTTAAGAGTAGAATGTTTGGACTGTAACCCGCCGCTAACGGCAAGATCAAAGGAGGATAAAAAAGGACTAAAAGCAAGAGTCAAGGAACATATATATAATTCATGGCAACAAAGATGGAACACATCAACAAAGGGTAGAATAACATACAACTTCATCCCGAATGTTCAATTCTCAGAGACAAATATCTGGTTTAAACCGAATGCCTTAGTCTGTTCAATTATTTCTGGACACGGAAGCGTTAACGATAAGTTGAAAAAACATGCAATAAAAAGCACTGATAAATGCCCAAATTGTGATGAAGCAGAAACAATACCGCACTTAATACTAAAATGTCCTGCTTACGAAGAGTACAGATATAATACTATTTTCGAAATAAGCACTATAGGAGACCCCAAGAACTTTTACAGACTAATTCACACGCAGGACGAATACCGCAAATTCGAACAGTTTATAAGCAAGGTTTACTCAGTAAGGAAGTGGTTTAAGTAGATGCGCAGCCCGCCTCCACGCGGCAGGGATGGAAACATAGGTTAGCATTTAATGCGCCTATGGCTTGTAAGCGTATTTCCCCGGCTCCGTCCGCGCTGGTCCCGGGTGGAGACGCTCCAACCTCGCCAAGGTCCTCGGGTGCCTATAAGGGTGGAGAAAACGGAGGGCCGCGTGGGCGCCAGGCCCAGGGAAGGGCCGAATTTCTTGGCGGCTCTCCTCTCCGGCTGTTAGCCCTCCAGGTGACCCTTGGTGTCCTTGGCGGCACTCGCTGCTGTCCACCTAGCTAGCTCGGGAAACGGTAGAGTGGCGGAGTGAAGTCGTGGAGAGAAAGGAAGCTAAAGAACCCACGCGGATGGGTGGCGAAGATCGTTTATTCGGCCGGAAACGGCCGGAACCGAAAGCCCTGTCGCTCGCGTCCGAACACAGACCGTTCGGACCCTCGGCTTTGCCGCAGCCGTTGGCAATATAAATTCCCAAAGTTATAATATCCCGGCCTATTCGCGCTCGCCGTACGCTGGTACAAAGTCGTCGGAACACGCCAGTGAGGTGGTACTCGCGCGATTCAAACGTCGTCGTTTGAATAGTACCGGTCGCGGATCGCTCGCGGAGGCCGCTGGTCTGGCCTCGAATTCCGGAAAAGTTCCAAGTCGTGCAAAACCCACTACGGCGATGACGGCCGTGTCGCTCCTGGCTTTCGTGCGCCTCACAATCTATGCCGTAGGACCGGGGACTTTGCTGCGACCAGAAGGGTCGCGCCAAGGGATGACCGCTCAAGTGACCGGTGGTCACTCGCGCGAGGGATGCCTCTCAGGAGCGTAAACGGCCGACACCGAGACCAACAGATAATCAGGCAGGCAGGTAGAATCGCTGGGCTTACTTGTAACTCTCGAAACTCGTCCTGAAGGTTGCTCGCTAGCCCAAATCGCACTCGCGTTTATAACGTTCGCACGCTCGGATAGTCGCTCGCAAAGTGACCGGTTTCCGGTCCTACCGCAATTTCGACCCAGCGTTACGTTGCCGCTTTACCTGTTCGATCTCTCGGTGCCGGCGCGTCGATCGTTATCGATCGCTGTCGAGGGCTGGCGTATCGATTCCCGCGCGCTGGGATCGACGCCTCGCTACGCTACGCTAGTCGCCGCTGTCTTCAGTCGGCGACGCTGGGAGCTTCTACGTCACGACGGCTGCTGGCTGACGTCACTGCTACCGTCGTCTCGGCAGGCTCCGAGTGGTTCGGTCGACTCTCCTGGTGGACCGACACCCTCTTCATGGCTCGTGGCCTTAGCCATTCCGGTCGCTCATCCACGAGCTTATCTCCCGCTCCTCGATCGACTAGGCGTAGTTGTCTCTAGATAGGGGCTCGACAAAAGAGGCATTCCTTAAGTAATATGTGCGCATAACCTAGGCGGTAACCCTTGGAGCGACGGTTGTTGGTATCGCGAGGCGAGTGCGCGGCGAGAGCGCTTCAGAGCGGCGACTTGTGATGGGCAATTCTGCCCCGTCACAGGCTAAGTGGCTGTAATAAAAATAAGAACGAAGTAAATTTAACCAGTTACGCGAAACTAAATAAACTATTTTAACAAAATTATACCCTACGATTTTCTCAAACAGTAAAAAGAACTTAATTTATAAAAAATATGTAGTTTTTCAATCGCGGAGATGAGGACTCCTCAAGTGCCGCATACGTTTCGAGTTGAATAATAAATAAATAATAAAATGTCCCTATCTACTTTCCCGCAAGGGGTACCAGGAAGGGAAAGGCCTTGTCGCTAATATTCTTGGTGCTTTGGTGGGTGGCGTCACCACGGGTACGAACCTGAGCTTAGAGGCGACATCCTGAGAGCCTGGCTGTAGGAGCCTTAACAGGTAGTGGAAGCTCACGTGCTTGCGCGTGCGCCCACGGACGGTCCGACCAGTGTCCGCGAAAACTGGTGCCACGGGGTCGGGAGCCCCTCGGTCATTGAGCCTCGGCCGAGCCCGACATGGGTAGGACCATCGTGGTGGCAGGGTTGCCCCGTATGCTGGGGAAGGGACCTGGCTTGCTGGGTCCCGGCGTGTGAGTTGCGTACCACCAACTCGGGTGCCAGCCTTCCTCAGCTGGAAGAGCGGGGATAGACGATCCTCAATTCGTTCGAGCCTGCACTCGGCGGAGATACTTTTATAGGCGAAAGCCTCGGCACAGTCATACACTCATTGTCCCTATCTACTCCCCCCAGGGGCTGTGGGTGTCCTTGTGGCACCTGCAGTACGGGTTTGGCGAACCCGGGGTGCCTGAGCTGGGGGCGGATGAGCGCCATCCGTCTCCTAACACCGTAACCTCCGAGTCTGCTTCTGCAACCGTCGCAGGGCGTGGCGGCGGTACGTTGCAGGCATCGGAGAACGGGGGCACTGCCTTAATTGGCCGGGCTGCGAGGACGGCAACCTCTATAAAAAATGCCCCCTAATCCCAAGCTATGGTGCGCGGCGATGGGATGCATGGCTGGGGGGAAGACCAGCAGCGAGCGACCAACCTCAGGTACCTGGCGCCCCCTGTTGTAAGTAGCCTTCCCCGGAGTTGGGGCGTAAACTCCGCGGTGACTTTTTGTGCGACACAACTCGTGGGACTAAAAATGGAGTTTAAAAAATGGGGTAAAAAGGGGGGAAAAGCAAGAAGGATAAGGAAGAGGTAGATACGGGCTCAGAAATGGATGTCACCATACACGATGAGCCGGAAGCCTCTACGAGCAAGATGGAAGCGAGCGTGTCTAGAAGTGAGTCGATGAATAGTATGAAGAGCAATGTGAGCATAAAGAGGAAACGAAAGAGGGATGTTAGTCTAGAGGAAGGAACGAATGAGTGTATGAATGAGATACGCAAAATGAAAAGTATTGGCACGGATCTGCGTACATTTTTGATGAATGAAAATAGTAAAATATCAAAAGCTGCGAGTGAATATATTATGAAGAGTATGAGTGAATATGAGGAGTGTTTGATAAGTATGTTGTGTAAGAATGAGAGACTGGAAGGTAGAATTGATGAGTTAGAAAAAAGCGCGCGGAATAATACAGCGAGTTACGCTGATATGGTTGCAAGGACACAAGGAGTGAAAGAGTGTGGCATAAATGTTCGAGGTCCAAGCACTGTACCTGATAAAGTAGTGGCTGAGAAACGGTACGCTGTCATAGTGAGACCCGAGGATGAAAATGTGCAGATGTCGAGCGATTGTGTAAAAGAAAAAATTTTGAGTGGAGTGAGCAGTTCCCTGAATGTACGCGTAAAAGCGGTGAGAAAAACTAGAAGCGGTGCGGTTGCTATTGAGACGGCTAGTGAGTATGAAGTGACGAAACTGAAAGAATGTAGAAAGTTTGCAGATGTTGGTTTAAAGGTTGAATCTCCGCGGAAGATTGGACCAAAACTAATAGTGTATGATGTGCCGAATGAGATGTCAAATGAGAGATTTATGAGTGAATTATATTCAAAGAACTTAAGAGAATGCATGAATGAGAAAGAGTACGCTGAAAGAGTGAAAATTATAAGCAGAAATTGTAAGAAGGATGCGGTCTGTGGTAACATTATAGTGGAAATGAACATGAAAGGAAGACAAGCTGTTTTAGCGCATGGAAGGGTGTTTGTCGAATGGCAGGCGTTTAAGGTAAAGGATTTTATGCATGTATCCAGGTGTTTTGGTTGCTTTGGTTTTGGACATATGTTGAAAGAATGTAAATTAAAAGATAAATTATGCCAGAAATGTTGCGAAGATGGGCACTTAGCTAAGGATTGTAAGAAAGATCAAGTCTGCAGAAACTGTAAGATGAAAGGCGAACCTGCAAATCACTCAGTCTTGTCTGATGTATGTCCGGAATATAAAAGGGTGTTTGAGCGCATGAGGGCTAGAATAGATCGTGACTGAACTCAGAGTGATCCAATTGAATTGTCAGCGATCGTATGCGGTTATGTGTGATTTGGGAGTGACTATGAGAGAGAATGGTGTAAGTGTTGCGTTGTTGCAGGAGTCATATGTCGCAAATGGGAGTGTAAGAGGATTGCCGACTGCAATGAAGGTGATTACGGACGAGGGTTGTAATTCTAAGGCGGCCGTTGTGGTAAATGATGTGAACGTGGAAGTGTTGAATGTTCCTGAGTGTACAAATGAAAATGGAGTGTGTGTTTGGCTGAAAGGTGTATTTGGAGAGTTGTATGTCGCATCTATCTATTGTCAGTTCGGTGGCGATCTAGATAGATTTCTAGAGTACATGAGTAAGTTGCGTAATATTGTGAATGGGAAGCTCTTGCTTATAGGTATGGATGCTAACGCTGTCTCGCCTTTATGGTTTAGTAAAGGCGGGACTGGCGGCAGAGAAAAAGAGATGCGTGGTGCTATTATTGAGGAGTATCTGTTTATGCACGAATGGATTGTTCTGAATGAGCCATCAAGTGAGTTTACCTTTAGTAGTGCAAACGGTGAAAGTGATATTGATGTGACTGTAGTCAATTTAGAAAGTAACAGGCGCTTTTTCGAATGGGAGATAAAAAGTGAATGGAGTATGAGTGACCAGAATGCGATTTTGATTCGAATGAAGAACAATGTGCAACTGAGTGAGACAGAAGTAGATATGAATAGATGGAGTGTAAATGGGGTAGACTGGGAAGAATACATGAATGACATACAAAAGACTGCGTGTGCGGTGAATGTTGAAGAAACTGAGAGCATGAACGCCGAAGAGATGGTAAGATTAGTATCAGAATGGATCCTGAGTGTAAATGAGAATCGACTGAAAAGGTACGTCTGGAGGAATACACGTAGAACAAGTTGGTGGAATAAAGATTTGGAGAACTTGAGGAAACAAGCCAGAAAAGCGAGAAAGAAATATCAAAAGAAAAGGAAACAAAATAATGATGCATCTGTATACTGGAGAGAATATATGTGTAAATATAAGGAATATCATGATGGTATAAAGAAAGCGAAAGAAGGTGATTGGAAACACTTTGTTGCAAC
>CAJUYD010000011.1:120000-180000 GCA_910591665.1 Ectemnius continuus
AGAAGTGCTCGGTGCTATCTTTGGTTCCCTCCGGAAAGGAGAAGAAAATTAAGATCGTGTCCGCCCCCACTTTCCGACTTCGGTCGGGAACGTACCTTCCACAGGTGGCATCTACTGCCGAGTGCAGGTACCTGGGGGTGGACTTCCAAGCGAGGGGACCGAAGAAGATCGGGGCAGATATGGAACAGTATCTGTCCCGCATCTCAGCAGCACCGCTTAAGCCCCAGCAACGCTTAAAGATCTTGCGTTGCTTCCTCATCCCTCGGCTCTACCACGGGCTGGTATTAGGATCGGCCACACAAGGGAAATTAAAAGCTCTCGACCTCCAAGTACGTGCAGCGGTGCGACGATGGCTTCGTCTGCCTTCCGACGTGTCGAACGCATTCATACACGCTTCCATCTGTGATGGGGGGTTGGGTATTTCGGCACTGGCCACCACCGTCCCAGGTTTGGTCTTCTACCGCCTGAAGGCCCTGGGACAATCCTCCTCTCCCCACGTGCGTGCGGTCGCGCACGCGGCGTGGGCGACTCGCAAACTCCGGTGGGCCAGTGCGGCCCTTACCTGGGGGGAGGAGTTTTTGGGCACAAAACACCGACGTGCCCGGTGGTGGGCCAGGCGATTATACGGTTCGGTCGATGGGGCCGAACTGAGGGAATGCTCGGAAACCAGCCTCTCATCATGGTGGATCGACGGCGGATCCCACGCTGTGCCCGGTCGTGATTACGTCCAATACGTGCACGCTCGGATAAACTCGCTCCCGACGCGTATTCGTACGTCAAGGGGGCGGGACCGAACGCTGCACGCCACCGGTTGCCGTGCCGGCTGTAATTCCACCGAAACAGCCGCTCACGTCATTCAGGGGTGTCATCGGACCCACGGTGGCCGCATTTCGCGACACAACGCCGTGTGCCGGACTCTGGCGCATGGGTTGCGAAATGCGGGTTGGACGGTACACGAGGAACCCGTGTATTTCACGGCCGAGGGTAGGCGTAATCCTGATCTTGTCTGCCAGCGTGGTGATCAGGTTCACGTCGTCGACGCACAAGTAGTCAGCGGAAGTAAACCCCTCACAGAGACGCACGAGGCGAAGTGCCGCTATTACGCGGAGAACACTTCCCTCCGTGATGTCCTGTGTAGGGAGTTTGGCGTCCATCCGCCAAAGCTCCAGTTCTCCTCCTGTACCATCTCTTGGAGGGGAATCTGGAGCTGTAAATCCGCTGACTTACTGTTGGGCATGGGTTTAAGACGTGGGCTGTTACGTGGGATTACGACCCGTGTATTGCAGGGCAGCCACACAAATTGGACGCGGTGGAACAAGATGACGGGTATGCAGACAACATCTAGGGGTATAGATCGGCAAGGGGTTGGGTAAGATCAAACAGGGGGCAAAGCACACCGGGAACCCACCCCCATCCTTGTGTTCGTCCTTCCCTATCCGTCCCTGTCGCGGGAAATGCAATAAAAAAAATAGCCAAATGCCTCGTCATCTAATTAGTGACGCGCATGAATGGATTAACGAGATTCCCTCTGTCCCTATCTACTTAATTTGCAACGAAGAAGAATTTATAAAACTTTTAGAATTTGCAAAGAAAGTATTTGAGATCAGAAAGAAATTTATATCGGAAGAAGTAGAAGGGTCCGCCTCCTCGGGGCTAGGGACGGGCAACGGCAGGACAACGTCCTGACGGCTAAGAGACCTAAAATGTAACACATCCAGAGGAAATCATAAAATTTATTAACGAAACGAAAGAGAATAATTTGAAATAAATTTGGTGATACGCAGCTATGAGTTAGTGCTCGCTTGCTGCAACAATTAAAACAGAAGAAATGAAAAAAAAATGTCCCCATCTACTCCCCGCAGGGGGCGTTGTGGGTGTGCTGAGTTAGAGGCCTCCTGCAACGCATGGTGGGTAGCGTCACCACGGTCCCTGAGTCGCTGTTAGGCACACCAGAAAGCCAGGCGGTAGGGCCTGAACTGGGAGTGGTAGCGTAAGCGCATAGCGCGAGCGCCCACGAACGGTCACACCAGTCGACCGCGAATACTGGTACCACGGGGTCGGGGCCCCACGGCTTCGGCCGTGCCGGACTTGGGTAGGTCCATCGTGGTGGTAGTGGTTAACTCCGTATGCTGGAGTAGGGACCTGGTTTGTCATGCCAGGCTTGCTGGGTCCCGGCGTGTGAGTTGCGTACCACCAACTCGGGGGCTAGCCTTCCATAGCTAGTAGAGCGTTGGATAGGCCAGACCATTGGCTGGGCGTTCGGGCCTGTAGTCGTCGTCTATAATAGTAGCTGGATGTTTGTGCCTCGGCACAACTCTGGTGCGCTGATTGAGCGTATCTCAATCCCGCGCCCATGGGGTACGTGTGGGTTAAGCCCTCTGGGCAGGTACCGCACGTTAAATCAACCACGACTTAACTGTCCCTATCTACTCCCCCCAGGGGCTGTGGGTGTCCTTGTGGCACCTGCAGTACGGGTTTGGCGAACCCGGGGTGCCTGAGCTGGGGGCGGATGTCCACCAACCCCGTACCCGCATCCGCATACCCAAGCGGGTCTGGTGGGGTGTCGGGGACATCCCTGCCGGCTCCGTACTCTCCCCTCCAGCTGCAGCAGGGTGCTGACTGGCGGTTCGGTGGTGCCTCGAATCTGTATAAAAAGGGGGTAGATCCAAGTCGTAATCACACTTGACTCGACATCGATCCCGACTGATCATAAATCGAGACTAATAGCAGCCAAGAGGCGAGACACTGAAGAGAGACAGCTTCCTGGATGCTCTTTTGCCAATTAGGTAGTTAGGATTCACTAAATAAAGCTATACGAAACTGAAATGCCCCCAAGATTCCTATATAGTAAACCTATTTCATTGATATCTACGAATTTGAAGTCAATGTATTGGTGAAGGCACGACCTGCACAGCATTGATGGATAATTAGAAGTAGCATAATCCCAATTCGCGCACCTATTCCATTTCTCGCCGCTCCTTCGAGTTTGAAGTCAATGTATTGGTGAGGGCACGTCCGGCACAGCATTGATGGATAATTAGAAGTAGCAGAATCCCAATTCGCGCACCTATTCCATTTCTCGCCGCTCCTTCGAGTTTGAAGTCAATGTATTGGTGAGGGCACGTCCGGCACAGCATTGATGGATAATTAGAAGTAGCATAATCCCTATTCGCGCACCTATTCCATTTCTCACCGGCTCCGTCGAACTTGAAGTCAGTGCATTGGTGAAGGCACGTCCGGCACAGTACTGACAGATAGTTCGATCAATCAGATTAATAGTATTGAATAGGTATTTCTGCTCCGGTGCAATTATCATAAAAATTAACGGATAATGATTCTTGCTTCGCAGGCTTAGCAAGCACAGAAACAAACAATGGAGTCGTCCAACGAGGGTGGAAGTCGAAGAACATCGAGTGCGGAGAGACTGCCGCTTCTGCTGGATGGGACATTTTTCCGCGTGGAGGAGCAACAGACGGATGGCGTGCATGTCTCAGCGAAATGTACAACCTGCGGACGCCTACTTAAGGGCAACCTCCAGGCGACGTCCAACTTTCTACAGCACTTACGGTGCTGCCATAGGGACAACTACAGAGAGTACGAGGAATATAAAATAAGCCAGAGCTCGCCCAGAAGAGGCAATCCCAGAAGGAGGCACCCCTTGGTTGAAATCGAAGGTGAAGGGGAAAATCTTCCGCCAGGCCAACGCGCGGAGAGTCCGGCAGGGCGGACAAGATCCTCCGATCAAGAGCGGGGGGATAGACTTATCCTGAAGTATATATGCGCGACGGGAAAGTCGCTACGGACAGTGGAGCAGCCGGAGTTCCAGGCTCTGATCACCGGGTTGGCAAAAGTGAAGGGGTCATTCAAATGGGGACCAGGACACGGCGCAACACCCCCTTCGATGGTGTCCCGCCTTGTCGTGGCGGAGGGGCTTGCGTGGGGCAATGATCCTCCGGTGGGGACTGTCCAACCGGCTGGCTGCGAGGCAGAGGGGGCAAGGGCGCGCTTCCCGGCAGGAAGACCCCTCGTCCCCCTCTTAGCCGGGGCTTTGCAAGCCGGGCCACCCAGACGGTGGTCCAACTTGAGCCCCTTCTCCTTGCACACCGGGCAGCACACGGCTTCCCGGCATGCGCTGGCCAGGTGTCCCGCACCGCCGCACCGGAAACAATGACCAGTGCGGTCGGTGGGGGCCGAGCAGTTGGCCCGCACATGACCCTTCTCCAGGCATCTGAAGCACGTTTAGCCGGTCGGCCTGTACGCAGTGCCGCCGGCGAAGGAGCGAACACTATCGTTGTGTGTCACTCTATGAGAAACACTCGCGCGTGCTTGCGATGTAGGGACGTACGAGCCTCGTCTTTGATCCTCTCTCCTTGCGAGAGCAGAGAGAAAAGAGGGGCTTTCTTCCTTCGGAGCGGGCTCGTCGCGTGGTCTCGGACACGAAGACCCGGCGGCTCGTTGTTGAGATGTGGCGGGAGAGATTGGAGAATCCAGAACACTCCCGCCACAGAGTCGTCGGGGCGATTCTGCCGAGCCTCGAAGCTTGGCTGAGTCGCGGCAGGGGTCAACTCTCCTACCGTGCGACGCAGGTGCTCACCGGGCACGGTTGCTTCGGTGAGTACCTGTGTCGCATCGGGAAGGAGGCGACGGCACAGTGCCACCATTGTGACGAGGACCGGGACACGGCGCAGCACACGCTCCAGGACTGTCCTGTCTGGAGCGGTCAGCGCCGTGTCCTGGTCAGACTCGATGGAGGTGATCTCTCGCTACCGAGGATTATCAGGGAGATCCTCGGCAGCGAGAGAGCGTGGAGGCTCAAGTGGAGGGCAAAAAGCGAGGAAGTGCTCCTCCACAAGGAGGAGGCGGAGCGGCGGCGAGAGAGGATGGACCCCTTTCGATTGGAGAGGGCCCGTCCTCGCCGCCGTGCCGCGCGGGGGGATCGAGTCCCCCCGCAGTAAGAGCGACGCCCCGGCCCTGTGGCGGATCTCAACCCGCTGACGAGCCGGGTGCGTGCCGAGGGGTCGTGTGGCGGCAGAGTGGTGGCTCTGCCGCCTGCCTATAGCGGCCCCGAGGCGGGGCGTGTAGTGGTCGCGCGTCCCGCCCAATTTGGTGGTTTTTTGGTGATCCGGGAGGCGCGGTTCGCTCCTCCTTCACGGCTAGTGAAGGAGCGGGTCGAGCCGTGCCCTCCCGGGCTCGGAGGGGGGCGCCTCCCTCTCTCGCGCGAGCGAGAGTGGCGATGGTTAACCCCCCCTCCACGAGAAGTGCCCCCAGAAGGGGGCGGGCGCGGGGCGGCACCGGTAGTGTTCTTCCAGAGTTCCCGGTGTCGCCCCAATAAGCGCCGAGGATGGCCACCGTGGGGTTTTAGCCGGTAAGAGTCCGGCACTACCCCGTCGCCCCCACCAGGGCGGCGGGGTGTCCATGAGGATTTCCCCACGAAAAAAAGGCATCTGAAGCACTGGAGAGGGCGCTGCGCCAACGCAACTATCCGGGCGGACGACCACCCGACCAGCAGACGCCCCGCAGCCACCAGCTTCTTCGCGGAGGTCAGTGGGCACCTTACCCTGATGGAGCCAAGACCGCCACCCGCACGGGTGGCGATCCGCCGCACCCTGACCTCCGCGGGGGGACAGTCCCCTTCGCGCGCCACCGCCGCAAGGACCTCCTCCGGGGTGACGGAGTCATCCAGGCCGGTCACGCGCAGCTCCGCGCTCTTAACCGGCCTGGTAACCCTCACCCCCGAGTCCTCCATCACCTGGGAGAGTCGCTGGGATAGGGCTTTCGCCTTCTCCGCACCGCCCTCGCCAGGGATTTCAAGGAGCAGGGCTCCTGTAACGGCCTTCTTGGGCCGGATCTCCTTGATCCCGAGATCGCATATATTTATCCGATCCCGGGCCCGGCGCATCACCTCCGCGTAGCTACCGTCGAGGGTACCGATGGGGTCGGGCTGTCGGTGGGTGGCGCCGTGGTCGAGGTCGGGGCCGATATGAAATATCTCGGCCTCGTCCTCGACAGCCACTGGCGCTTCGAGGTGCACTTTGACCGCCTCGCCCCCCGCGTTGAGGCTGCGGCCGGCGCGCTTTGTCGGCTGTTGCCCAACGTGGGGGAGCGGGAGGAGGTGCTCGCCGTCTGTATGCCGGGGTGGTGCGGTCCAT
The DNA here is from genome assembly GCA_910591665.1 of Ectemnius continuus. Lineage (NCBI taxonomy): Eukaryota > Metazoa > Arthropoda > Insecta > Hymenoptera > Crabronidae > Ectemnius > Ectemnius continuus. Next base: position 126,150 of record CAJUYD010000011.1, read on the forward strand.
ACTCATGTATGGCGCCCCGGTCTGGGCGACCAGCATGGTGGGCAGTGCGCGGTGTCGCCGCCTAGTCGGGCGGTTGCACCGCAGTATGGCCATCCGGGTCGCCCGGGGCTACCGCACCATCTCCGGTGCGGCTGCGAGCGCCGTGGCGGGTATTCCCCCCTGGGAATCGGAGGCTCAGTACCTGGCCGAGGTGCATCTCGGTCAGGCTGACCTCCGGCGAAGGGACGGGCCTGTCGCGGCAGAGGCGGTCAAGGGCCTGAAGCGCCAGGCTCGGCAGACCTTGCTGGAGAGGTGGCGAGCGTGGCTGTCCGAGCCGCGCCACGCCGCCAGCAGGGCTGTCGGGGCTATCCTCCCCTCCTTGGCGGAGTGGGCGGATAGCGGTAGGAGACACGGCGTCACCTACAGGGCGTGCCAGATGCTCACCGGATACGGTTGCTTCGATGAGTATCTGGCGCGCATAGGGCGGGAGGCGGACACCCGCTGCCACCACTGCGGGGCCGACCGGGACGACGCTCAGCACACCCTCGAGGAGTGTCCCTCGTGGGACGCTGAGCGTGCCGTCCTGGTCGGCCAGATAGGGGAGGATCTCTCGCCGGCGGCCGTCGTGAAAGCCATGGTCGCCGGCGAGGAGAATTGAAGGAGAAAGAAGGAGGCCGCCGAACGCGACCGGGAGCGGCGCCAAGCTCCCGGTCGCCGAGGACGGGCGAGGGCGAGGGGCGGACGTCTCCGGCGAGGGGCCTATCGGCTCTAAACGGACCGCCCCTCCCGTCGTTAATTAGTAGCGTGAGCTTCGCTTTTTGCGAGAGCGCGCGGCGGGGAGCCACAGCCCCGTCGCGCGCAAGCTCCATCGGTCCTTGTGGGGTCCCTGCTGAGGACAGGGGCTCCTCCGCGAAAAGAGCCCGCCTAGTCGCCAAAGTGCAGGTAACCGGGGGGTCCGAGACACGGGGCCCCCCGGGAGGTAGCGCGCCGAGGGGCCGAGCAGGGCGGGCTCTGGATGTTGTTCGTCCAGAGTTCCCAGAGTCCGCCCTGGAGGGCCCCAGATGCTGGCCACCATGGGGGTTTTAGCCGGTAAGAGTCCGGCATATCCCCGTCCCCTCCTCAGGGGGGCGGGGAATCCATGACAATTTCCCCCATGTAAAAAAAATGGTCGGAGTACCACGCAGATGCGATACCGAAATCACGTCACCGGCACTGATTGGCGCTCCGAGCACCTGCGCAACCTGAACGACGCGCGAGCGCAGATCCTCGTCGGCAGATTCGGGAAGACCGGAAACCGAGAGCTCGCTAGAACGGGCAGCGAGCTCGAGCCGCGTAAGACGGGCAGAGGTGGCGCCACCAGTAGAGGAAGTAACACCGGAGCAAGACGCACGAAGCTGAGCAAGCTCGGAACGGAGCTCGCTGAGTTCGGACCGCACTTCAGAGCGAAGCACATCCACTGAGGAGGAGAGATTGGCAACCTGAGTGGTCCTGGTGCCATCCTTGCCCTCGAGCGAAGTTGTACGCTTCTCCAGACGAGCAAGTCTGTCGGCGTGCTGAGTGGTGGTAGCCAACAGCTTCGCCAGACCCTCAAGACAGGCATTGATCCGGCTCGTCTGTCGATCGATGCGCTCAGAAAGACTGTTGAATGCTGCTGTAAGGGCAGCTAAGTCACTAGGTGGAGGCGAGGTGTCCGGAAGCTGTGAGAGCGCAGGAGCCGAAGTTGATGGAGCAGTGGCAGAAATAGGCGAGGCTGGCATTGACAGCTGCACAGACGACGCAGAAGATCCAGAGGCGAAACCACGAGCAAGAGGGCAGGTGGGCAGATGTTGCTGCTGACACTTGGAGTGCACATTAAGCTTGCACGGTATGCACCGGACCACTTCGCGCTTAATGACCTTCTTGCACAAAGTGCAAGAAGGATAAGAGCTGTCCTGCTGCATAATGATAGGTTAGGCGCCGGCAATCACAATTGGTAGGCGTGATGAACAGCGGCGTGGGTGGCACCCTTGGAGGTCCTGGCACGAAGAGGGCGCACAGGCGAAGAAGGCCGATGAATTTGAAAATCGGCAAAGGTTACAGAAATCCTGGCCACCCAAAAATGGGGGTTAGAAAATCTGTCAGTTTGGCAACAGAAAATGCGAGATCGATTTCTCGTCGGCTAAGAGAGTGCCGACTAAGAATATTAGGCCAAAAGATGCGGGCCGATCGAGAAATCGATTCGATATCTGAAACAGGCCGCTCGGGGCAGAGAATCAGCAGAAACAGGTCTGAAAGGTGAGAGCGATAGCGAGGTACGTAGTGTCTACTCACGAGAGAGAGAGATTGAGATTGATTGATTGTCAATATATTTAGCCTCCACGGCTAGTCTCATTGATACAAATTAGTTTGTACAATTTAGCTCATCAATTTTTTCAATTAACATTATTCCTCCATTCTTACAATTTCCATGCATACCTTCAACAGTTTTCATACGCAGCCTTCCCAAGAGTACGGTTCACAATTCAATTGAAAGTAAGCGCGCGTCATGTATACCCATCTATATATCGCCTTGTTTACGGTAGACAGTTGCAGCTACATCGTCACGAGGTATCCTCAGTAGCTTTTAAGTGTACAGGGTGAGTCAGTTGCCTTTGAATCAGGTATTACCGACTGAGCTACTGCGGTCAGATCTGATCGGTCGGTAATGGAAACATAGCTGGCGATGGGACTAAGCGGTCCATGCCGAGCCGTGCGCAACATGCCGTGCTGAGCCAGCAGAGAGGCCAGCTGACCACCAGCGGCTATGCCTTTGTCGCAGCATCTGTGTGCCGGCATTATTGACTTATTATTACATATGCATTACCGTGATATTTTTCTAGGAGCTCCTTATAATATTGTAGTAAAACATAATAATTTGCTGAAAGGATAGTAATATAAAATGAATACAAACGACAAATGCATATAAGAATATTGTATATGTGCGCCTGTAAAGGAGTGCTTGCATGCATTGTAACGCACTCGTGTCCAATGAGAATTAAATATAGAACGCTGGCAATTTCTCCGTTTACTGTAAAACGGATGTCGGTAACCCGTGCAGGCACAAATATGTTGTTGCAAAGCCATAGCAGGTAGCAACCAGCTGGCCTCTCTGCTGGCTTGACCCGGCATGTTCTGCACGGCTCGGCACGGACCGTCTAGTCCCATTGCCAGCTAGTCTCGCCCCTCCACAATGGGGTTGACCGGTCGGTAATACCTGATTTAACGGCAAGTAACTCACCCTGTACAGTCAGACGTCTCTTAAACGTATGAACATTGGCAGCATCTGTCACCTGTCTCGGTAGGTTATTATATTCCACAAAGCCTATGTAAAATAGGCTTTTTTGCGCTTTCGTTGTGTTTCTTTTTGGTATTAATAAATTATTACTCTGACGTGTACAGCGATTTGTCGTGGTGCCCACATATGAAATTCTACTGCACATTTCAGGACTTATTTGCTGCTTAATCATCTTAAATATGAGTATTAATAACCTCCTCTTTATACGCATCTTTATCGTCATAAAGTTTAAAATATTTCGCATTACTATTGTAGGTGTATAAATGTCACAATGAAGGATAATACGCATGGCCCTGTTCTGGAGAATCTGAAGCTTATGTACATCATCTTGATTTGCATATGTAAGTACGGACGAACAATATTCCATAATAGGAGCAATCATAACTCTATAGATATAGCATCTTGTAAGAGGACCTACCAGACTACCTATTCTATTTAGGAGATTAATCTTAGCCCCTATTTTTCCTTCTATATACTTTATGTGTTGTTTGAAAGTTAGGTTGTCATCCAAGTAAATACCTAAATATTTAATCTCCTTCCTGACTTCAATCTTGTGATCTCTATAGTATACATTTAGATCCTTGCTTATGCTCATCCTATTATTTCTCATTATCATAAAAAATGTTTTGGTTGAATTTAAAAACATGTCAATTTCACTAAGCCATTCATCCATTTTTCTCATTACCAAATTCAGCTTAGATTCCACATTATTTATCTCTTTATCCATAACATAAAGTATTGTGTCATCAGCAAACATCCGAATGTCGCAGTATTGTTTGATATAGTTCTTCAGGTCATTTATGTATAGAATAAATAGTATAGGTCCTAGTACTGATCCCTGAGGTACACCGCTTTTTACCATCATTTCATCTGACATAACACCGTTAATATTAGTTTTCTGCTTCCTACCTTTAATATAGCTTTCGAACCATTTTAACGCTTTCTCCCTTATTCCATATGCGTATAGTTTTCTTATCAACAGGTCTTGATTAACTGTCTCAAATGCTCTACTATAATCAATAAATATGACCCCTATATACATTCTATTGCTCATGGCTGTTACCCATTCATCCAATGTTAATTGTAATGTTGTTTCGCAGGAATAACCTCTCCTGAAACCTGCTTGTGCAATATCTAGCACATTGTTCTCGTCTAAGAAACTTTCTAGTTGCTGCTTGATTATTATTTCCGAAACCTTTTCATATACTGGGAGTTGGTTTATAGGACGTAAGTCGGTAGCCTTATTTGAGTTACTTCTTTTCTTGCATGGTGTAATAATAGACGTTTTCCACTTTTCAGGGAAAAGTCCAGATGACAGTGAAGTGTTACAGATATCAAGGAATGCATCACCTATTGTATCACATGCTTTCAGAAGAATACCAGCATTAACACCATCTATTGATCTTTTATTTTGGTTGAGATCTTTTATAATATTATACAACTGTTGGTTAGTTATTGGCTGAAACATGTTCATTTCCTTTGTACTTCTAGACTCTTACTTTATTATTTATAATATTTTCAATACTCACTAAAAAGTATTTGTTCAATTTGTTAGCTATTTGTAAATCACTATTACCTATCATGGTATCATTGCCGATTACTATATGTTCATAATTTATCACTTTATTTTTATTTTTACGCAATAAGTTTTTTATAACGTTTGCCATAGCTTTAGGGTCATTTTTTACACCATTTATTTTAAATTCATAATACTCTCTTTTAAGTCTAGTAGTAAGGTTAACAGCCTTATTTCTCTGTTTGTTATATTGATCCCAATGTGAGTCATCCTTAGTCATTTTATACAGTTTAAAGGTTTGCTCCCTCGCTTTTAGCATTAGTTTGAGTTCAGCCGTAAACCACTTCTTTTCATTATTTCTCACTGATACAGCTTTTACTGGTGCCAGCTCGTCCGCTATATTAAGAATAGAGTTTATTATAGTATTAACTTTCATATTAAACGTGTGAGTGTCCACATTACTAAAATCTAGAGTTTTATCACTCCGGTTATTTACACAGATAAGTTTATCATGTGCGTCTCTAAGCCTATCAGCAAATACTTGATCATCCCATTTTGTAAATATTCTTTTCATAGATATACCCGTTTTATTTGTCACGGTTTTATGATCAAACCTTATGGTCATGCATGCATGGTCCGATATTTTAGGTGTATGAAAAATGTTACAGTTTATTTTCAAATTGGAGAAAATCAGATCTATCATTGTACTACTTTTGGAAGTTATTCTAGTTGGTTCATTTATCTTAAGTTCCAATCCCCTCGTCAAAAATAGATTTATTAACTTATCTCCATAGTGACTGTTCATTAACAAATCAATGTTAAAATCTCCCATCACTATTAGGTTGTCCCCTTTTAGTAACTTTTCACATTGCCTTTCTAGATAGTTTAGGAATGTTGCGTCCGATGAATTTGGGGAATGATAAACTACTAGCAAATTACCCTTATACAGATTATTGTTTATATATATTGTAATAGACCAATAATTTCCCTCCAATCTGAAAATATCAATAACTTTGCTTTTAACATTATGTCCTACATATAATATTACACCACCCGTAAATCTATTGTCACTATCACATCGGATAGCATTAAATCCTTCCACACATATTTCATCATCACTTATGTCCGCGATTAGTCTCGATTCCGTGCATGCAAGGATGTCTATGTTCCTATTCCGTAGAAGATATTCCTCTACTTCGTCAAATTTATTAATCAGGCTTTGAATATTTAAACATGCAATCATTTTATAATCAATTACTTTCGAATTCTTTAGTTGCTATTTATTATTATTATTAATCCTATTTATAATTTCTATGTAACACGGGCACTTTCTGTCGGTAGCAGCATGGTTATCTTCTAGAGTTAATAAATTAAATTTACTTTTCCTATTTACACAGTTGATACATTTTTTTGGTTTTTCAGTATTTGGGCAGTCTTTAGTGTCGTGATGTTCAGCACAGTTCTTGCATACTTTTTCTTTCTTACAGAAATTGTGTGTATGGCCATACTCCCAGCAATTATAACACCTCCTAACATTTGCCAGGTCATAGATTGAGCATCTCTGCCATCCCAAGTACAATGACCCGGCCTCAATGAGCTGTTTATGATTAAGATAACTACACTCTAGTATTAAAGTACCTCTAAGCACAGTATTTTGGTTATCTTTATAGCTTATCTTTTTAAGAATTTTCAAATTTATATCATCCCTTAATGTAGTATTTTGTACTTTTAATGTCTTTAGCAAATCGGCGTCAGTTGCTGTCATTTGCTGTGGTTCGATTCCAACCACTTTGGCTCTGTATAATCTGGTTGCCGGCTCAACAATAAGAACATCATCACCTAGCTTATTTTTTATCTCCGATTCTAGTTTATTTCTAGTTTCATCCTTTCCACTATAATTTATGACAACAGATCCCGATTTATTTGTTTTAATTTTATTGACTCCCACATTCAGGGTTGCTATATCTATTTTATTTTTGATCGACTTTTCTATATTTACATTGCTGTTTTCATTTTGTTGCTTAACAATAATTGCTGCACTCCTTGACTCCGACACTTGCGCATAGGTTTTTCGTTGTTTCCCATGCATTTCATTGACTTTGTAATTATTTAGCTCCTCCTTAAGTATCTTAATTTCATTTTTCAATTCCTGGACTTTCAGCTCAAGCAAATTTCCGAAGTAGTTCTTAAGTTCATTAAAACAATCCCTAAACTCTAGGCTATCAGACACGTCGCTAGTATTGTCATGTTCTCTCTTTTTAGCTTGCTTACTATCCGTTCTATTACTAGTTTTCACGCAGATAGTAAATCCTACTATTTCTCCACTACCATCACTATTTTCATAGACATTTCTTACCGTCTTACATCGTTCATGGTAAGGCCGCTCACAAAAGTCACATTTAATATCCTCATACACCACATTCTTGCAGTGGCAACATTTGTTCGAATTGAAAGTCCTTTTTTCGGTACTCATCGTCAATTGTATCTAGTTTGTCGTCCTTGTCTTGTCTTTTTTTTTCCGTGGGGAAATCCTCATGGACCCCCCGTCGCCCTGGTGGTGGCGGCGGGGGAGTGCCGGACTCCTACCGGCTAAAGCCCCACGGTGGCCATCCTTCGCGCATAATGGGGCGACACCGGGAACACTTGTCGAACACTACCGGTGCCGCCCCGCGCCCGTCCCCTTCTGGGGGCACTTCTCGTGGAGGAGGGGTTAACCATCGCCCCTCTCGCTCGCGCGAGAGAGGGAGGCGCCCCCCTCCGAGCCCGGGAGGGCACGGCTCGACCCGCTCCTTCACTAGCCGTGAAGGAGGAGCGAACCGCGCCTTTTTTTTTTTTTTTACATGGGGGAAATCCTCATGGATTCCCCGCCCCCCTGAGGAGGGGACGGGGATATGCCGGACTCTTACCGGCTAAAACCCCCATGGTGGCCAGCCTCTGGGGCCCTCCAGGGCGGACTCTGGGAACTCTGGACGAACAACATCCCGAGCCCGCCCTGCTCGGCCCCTCGGCGCGCTACGCGCTACCTCCCGGGGGGGCCCGTGTCGCGGACCCCCCGGTTACCTGCACTCTGGCGACTAGGCGGGCCACACACCTAGCCGCCCCTCACCGGGCCCTTTTCGCGGAGGGGACCCTGTCCTCAGCAGGGACCCCCCCAAGGGCCGGTGGAGCTTGCGCGCGGCGAGGCTGTGGCTCCCCGCCGCGCGTTGTCGCCAACAAGGCGAGGCTCGTACAAAAAATTCGAGGGGAGGGGCAGTCCGGTCAGGGCCTATAAGCCCCTCTCTGGAGACGTCCGCCCCTCGCCCTCGCCCGTCCTCTGCGACCGGGAGCTTGACGCCGCTCCCGGTCGCGTTCGGCGGCCTCCTTCTGCGAGAGAACGGTCTCGCAGAAGGAGGCCACCGCCAGCCAATTCTCCTCGCCGGCGACCATGGCTCGCACGACGGCCGCCGGCGAGAGATCCTCCCCAATTTGGCCGACCAGGACGGCACGCTCAGCGTCCCACAAGGGACACTCCTCGAGGGTGTGCTGAGCGTCGTCCCGGTCGGCCCCGCGAGCGAACCGCGCCTCCCGGATCACCAACAAACCAAGTTGGGCGGGACGCGCGACCACTACACGCCCCGCCCCGCCTCGGGGCCGCTATAGGCGGACGGCAGAGCCACCACTCTGCCACCACACGACCCCTCGGCACGCACCCGGCCCGTCAGCGCGTTGAGATCCGCCACAGGGCCGGGGCGTCGCTCTTACTGCGGGGGGACTCGGCCCCCCCGCACGGCACGGCGGCGAGGACGTGCCCTCTCCAAGCGGAAGGGGTCCGTCCTCTCTCGCCCCCGCTCCGCCTCCTCCTTGTGGAGGAGCACTTCCTCGCAAAAAGCGAGGAAGGCCCTCCACGCCCTCTCGCTGCCGAGAATCTCCCTGACAATCCTCAGCAGCGAGAGATCACCGCCAACGTGTCGGACCAGGACACGGCGCTGATCGCTCCAGGCAGGACAGTCCTGGAGCGTGTGCTGCGCCGTGTCCCGGTCCCCGTCGCAATGGTGGCACTATGTCGTCGCCTCCTTCCCGATGCGACACAGGTACTCCCCGAAGCAACCGTGCCCGGCGAGCACCTGAGTCGCACGGTAGGAGAGTTGACCCCTGCCGCGACTCAGCCAAGCTTCGAGGCTCGGCAGAATCGCCCCGACGGCTCTGTGGCGGGAGTGTTCTGGATTCTCCAGTCTCCCCCGCCACATCTCAACAACGAGCCGCCGGGTCTGACGCTTCAACTCCTCGACCGACCGTCCCGTGGGTGTTCCGCCCCCGTCTCGAAGGGCGCGAAGACCAGCGTAGGTCCTCGCGTCCCCCGCCGCCAGGATATCCAGGGGCGGAAACCTCGCTAGGAGGGTTGCCGACGCCAGGGAGATCGTGCGGTAGCCCCGCACGACCCTGACGTCCATCGGACGCTGCACCCTGAACAACAGGGTACGATTGCGCCGACTGGCCGCCAGATCGTCCGCCCAAACTGGTGCTCCATAGAGCACCATAGAACGGACGACTCCCGCGTATAGGCGTCGGACCCCTTCCCACGGTCCCCCGATGTTTGGCAGCAGGCGACCCAAAGCGCCCGCTGCCTTCTGAACTCTGGGAAGCAGCCGATCAAAATGATCGTTGAAGCGCCAGCGGCTGTCCAGGGCGAGCCCGAGATACCTCATGGTATCGCTCACCCGGACACGGGCACCTCCCACCGCGATCCACCGCTGGACGGACGGCCCCGCAGACCGACGGCAATCGTAGAGCCAGATCGCCTCGGTCTTTTTGGGGGCCACCCGCAGGCCCAGTCGGTGGATCCGGGCGACGACACAGGCCACCGCCATCTCCGCGACGCGACTGGTCCTCACTTCGTCCTCCCCGCTGGACACCACGAGGGTGTCATCGGCGTAGCAGAGGAGTGCTACGCCAGCGGGGAGGCCGGCCCGCAGGACGTAGTCGTAGCCCGAGGTCCCTTAGCAGGGGGCCCAACACGGACCCTTGCGGAACCCCGGCGTACGTCTCCCACACGTTCTGTTGCGTCCGGCGCATGTACTCTATGCACCTGTCGGCGAGGTAGTCCTCGACGACGGCCCTCAACTCAGGAGGCACCCGATGGTGCTCGAGTGCCTCCCGGATGACCCACCAGGGCAGGGTGTTGAAAGTGTTGACTATATCTAGCGATATAGCCAAACACACCCCGCCCTGGGCTACAGCCGACTCCGCCAGGGACCGTAGACGCAAGATCGCGTCCACGGTTGAGCGTCCCTGGCGGAAGCCGAACTGCCCGTCGTCGAGGTCCGGACCTGTCGCCGACAGGTGCTGGACGAGGCGGTTGGCGATAACTCGCTCGAAGAGTTTGCCCGCCTCGTCCAGCAAACAAATGGGCCGGTACGCGGAGGGAGAGTCCGCGGGCCGTCCATCCTTCCGGAGGAGGACCAGCCGCGCCCGCTTCCAGCAACGGGGGAACCTACCGCGCTCCAGGCAGCTGTTAAACAGCTGTCCGAGGCGCGGAACCAGAACGCTCATGGCCATGGCCAAGGCCCTGCCTGGGACACCGTCCGGGCCCGGCGCCTTGTTCGCGCGGGCCCGGAGACGCCTGATAGCGGCGTCGAGCTCGCCGCCAGTGACCCCCATGGTGGCCTCGTCCCACACAAAACGGGGACGAGGCCGACCGGGGGTGGGGTCCTCTGCTCCAGCAGGGAACAGAGTAGTCACCACCCGGTCGAGAAACTGGGGGTCAAGCAGCTCCGTCGTTGGGGGCGCCCATGGACGTAACCGTCCCATGACGATCTTATATGGGCGCCCCCACGGACCCCCTCCAATGTGGCGACGAGCTCGTCCCAGGCTCTGGCCTTGGCGGCTTTGATGGCCCGCTGCAGGGCGACCGCTGACTCGCGATACGCCGCATACAGCTGGGCCACTTCCGCCGCGACCTGACCGCGCCGTCTCCTGGCGCGGGTGTACTGGCGCCTGCGGTGGACGCAGGCGGAGCGCAGGACAGCAATGTCCTTTTTTTTTTTTTTTTTGACGCAGTGAAAATCCCTGAACGGATACCCCGTCTCTCTGGGGGGAGAGGCGGGGTTATGTGGGGCTTGCACCCACTAAAAACACTGCGGTGACCTCGAAGACATGACGGGGCGGGCCCTGGGGAGACCAGAGGATGCTACCAGGACCCGCCCCTGTCTTAGCACTGGTAGTGCCACATGCCCGGGGGGGAGGAAATGCCCTCCCCCCGTTCGATACACTATTGTTGTTTGGGCGATGGGCGGGCCACTCGCCCATCACTCCTTCACGCGGCCGGAGTGCAAAGGAGGGACTCAGCCCCCCCAGCTGAGCCCCCCCGCCGACCGCGCGGACGTTTTTGTGCCGCGGGAGAGCCGTGGCTCTCTCCCGCGGCCGTCCACCGTAGATGTTCCGAGAGGAGGTGAGGGAAGAGGAGCTGGCGGCACCGTCAGGGTGGCGCCTGGAGGTCGGGCCTCCTTCTCCTCCCCCTGCCCCTCCGGCCGGGGGACCCACGCCGCTTGGGATGGTGTTGCCGCTCCCGAGCCCTCTCGGCCGTCTCCTTCGCGAGCATTACGTGCTCGCAGAAGGAGACGACCGCATCCCAACGATCCGCGCCGCCGAGCATCCGACCCACGATGCTCGACAGCGCGAGATCGTCACTCCCTATCTCGTCGACCAGGACGGCGCGCTCGTCCGCCCACGCTGGACAGAACTCCAGCGTGTGCTGCGCGTCGTCCCGGTCGGCCGCACAATGGTGGCAGCGGGTCGTGGCCTCCCTGCCAATCGTGGCCAGGTACGCACCGAAGCAACCATGCCCGGTGAGCACCTGGCACAGGCGGTACGTGACACCCCCAAAACCTTTATCCGCCCAGCGTTGGAGATGCGGACGGATAGCCTCGACAGCCCTGGTGGGCTCGATACCCGGCTCGTCGAGCCAGCTGACCCAAGAGTCAACCAGGTACTGCCGGGACTGGCGCTTCAAGTCGGCCATCATCTCGGTGGTGGCGACTCCCCGTTGCCGCGCGTCGGACAGGCCTCTGTAATAGAGCGCCTGCGAGCGGGCTACGATCTCCCACGGGGGAGATCGGGCCACCACACTGGCTGCACGGTGGGACATAGTTCTATATCCCCGGCAGGTCCTTATGGCTACACAGCGGTGTAGCCGGCCCACCCGAGCTCGGGTAGCGGCGTTGCCAGCGCCGCATAGGGCCTCGGACCATTCCGGAGAGCCGTACAGGACTTGAGACCTGACGACTCCACCGTACAGCCGACCGACTTTCTCGAGAGGACCGCCCCGATTGGGAAGGAGCGGGCATAACGCGCCGGCCGTCTTCTCCGCCCTGGGAAGGATCCTCTCGAAGTGCTCCTTGAAGCGCCAGCGGTGGTCGAGGTGAACTCCGAGGTACTTAAAGCACCCCTTCACCTCGACCAGAGAGTCACGCACCATGATCCCGGTCTCCGGCAGCCCGGCGTGCAGACTCCGAGGACGGGTGATCCAGGCCGCCTCGGTCTTCTGCGGGGCTACGCGGAGACCCAGGCTCTCCACCTCGGCCACGACCCGCGCGGTTGCCAGACTCGCGAGACGGCTCGTCCTTCTCCAGTCCTCCTCGCTGGCCAGCACTAGAGTGTCGTCCGCGTAGCAGACCAGTGCCGTACCAGCGGGGAGGGCGGCCCGCAGGACTTTGTCATACCCGAGGTTCCACAAGAGGGGTCCCAGGACCGATCCCTGCGGGACACCTCGGGTAACGTCCTTGACTCCCAACCGGCCACCGGCGGCCGGAAAGCCGACCGTCCTGTCCGACAGGTAGGCGCGGACGACCCGCTGCAGGTACAGAGGCACCCGATGGTACTCGAGCGCCTCCATGATCCTGCCCCAGGGGAGGGGGTTGAACGCATTGACGATGTCAAGCGACACCGCCAATGCGACCTCGCCCCGGGCGATCGCCGCGTCCGCGAAGACCCTAACACGGCTAATGGCATCAACCGTGGAGCGGGCCTCGCGAAACCCGAACTGATGTGGTCTCAGATCGGGTCCAACCGTGGACAGGTGCTGGACGAGTCGGTTGGCGATTACTCGCTCAAACCACTTTTCCGACTCGTCCAGCAGACAAATCGGCCGGTAAGCCGACGGGGGGTCAGCGGGCTTTCCCTCCTTGTGGAGAAGGACGAGCCGCGAGTTTCTCCAAGCCCTGGGAAAACAGCCCATCCCCAGGCACTTGGAGAAGAGGTCCCGAACCCTCGGACCCCAGATCCTGCTGGTCAGAGCCCAGGCTTTGCCAGGGATGCCATCCGGACCAGGAGCTTTCTTGCCTGAAAGCTTCCTGGCCGCCCTAGCAAGCTCCTCCTCCGAGACGGCCAGGTCGTCGACCGCCTCGGGGTGCGCCACCATCGCAGTTTCAGCCCCGACTCCCGGAGGCACAGCCACCTCCCCCGGCGGAACGTCCGGCGGGAAAAGGGTAGCTATCACCTCGTCCAGGAAGCCGGGGTCGAGGGTCTCCGTCAGCGGGGGCACCCGTGGTCGTAGCTTATGCATGACCATGCGATACGGGCGCCCCCACGGATCCTCGTCGATGGTGGCAACCAGCTCAGCCCAAGCTCTGCTCTTGGCTGCCCTGATGGCGGCCTGCAGGAGACGCTTCCTAGCGGAGAAGCTCTCCCACAGAACCGCCTCCTCAGCGAGGGATCTGTGAGCCCTGCGCCTTGCTCTGGTGTACCGGCGTCGGACGCGGATGGTTGTGCGCCGGAGATCAGCGATCTCCTCCGACCACCAGTACACCTGGCCCCGGGGGACGGATTTCGTAGCGCGGGCCATGGCGACGTCACAAACAGTCGCCATGTCGGCCCGCAAATTCTCCACCTCGTCCCCGGGGTCGACGCAGGGCTGCCTCGCTGGCCAAGTGATGACCAGGGCTGCCGCGACCAGCAGGTCTTCGTCCAGGGTTCGGGACCTCCATCCTGACGGCAGTGTCCTGGGCCCGCCATGGCGGCGGTCCCGGGTAGCCGGGGAGGCCGTGTTCGGGAGGAGGGTCATTGTCACGTATAAGTGATCGGAGAATGACTCCAGACCCTCCTCCACACGCCAGCCCTCGACCCAGCGCACGGTCGAGGGGGAAGCCCATGTCAAGTCGACGATGGGCACCCCCTGTACCCGCACGCAGGTGGTGAGTCGGGGATCCTGTGGGGCTCGGACACTGCCGCCAGGGCCACTCCCCTTTCCGCCATAGTCTGCGCCAGGTGAACCTGGGCGTCGGGGGAGTGGTTCAGGTTCGCCTGGAGGAGGGATATCGCCGTTACTCGGCGATGTCCATCCCCTCCTCCGGGCGGGCCTCTGTCGTTGCGGGTCTGGCAACCTCAGCCACTTCTGTTGGTTCAGTGGGGGGTGGATCACTCCCCGCACTGGTTGATGGTATTGGGGCCATCTCCACCTCCGGCTGGGAGGTGGTGACGGCCCCTCCGGTGGGGACTGTCTCTCCGGCTGGCTGCGAGGCAGAGGGGGCAAGGGCGCGCTTCCCGGCGGGAAGACCCCTCGTCCCCCTCTTAGCCGGGGCTTTGCAAGCCGGGCCACCCAGACGGTGGTCCGACTTGAGCCCCTTCTCCTTGCACACCGGGCAACACACGGCTTCCCGGCTTGCGCTGGCCAGGTGTCCCGCACCGCCGCACCGGAAACAATGACCAGTACGGTCGGTGGGGGCCGAGCAGTTGACCCGCACATGACCCTTCTCCAGGCATCTGAAGCACTGGAGAGGGCGCTGCGCCAGCGCAACTATCCGGGCTGACGACCACCCGACCAGCAGACGCCCCGCAGCCACCAGTTTCTTCGCGGAGGTCAGTGGGCACCTCACCCAGATGGAGCCAAGACCGCCACCCGCATGGGTGGCGATCCGCCCCACCCTGACCTCCGCGGGGGGACAGTCCCCTTCGCGCGCCACCGCCGCAAGGACCTCCTCCTGGGTGACGGAGGCATCCAGGCCGGTCACGCGCAGCTCCGCGCTCTTAACCGGCCTGGTAACCCTCACCCCCGAGTCCTCCATCACCTGGGAGAGGCGCTGGGATAGGGCTTTCGCCTTCTCCGCACCGCCCTCGCCAGGGATTTCAAGGAGCAGGGCTCCTGTAACGGCCCTCTTGGGCCGGATCTCCTTGATCCCGAGATCGGATATATTTATCCGATCCCGGGCCCGGCGCATCACCTCCGCGTAGCTCATACCCTCGACACTACCGTCGAGGGTAAGAGCCACTGCGGCATGTGCCCTGCTCCTTGGGAGCTTCACCCCCGTTTGTGAAGCGGGGGGTTGGCTCCCGCTCGGCCTCGCCGTTTTGGTCCCTGCGGCGGCGGCAGGTTTTGCCGGTTTAGCCGGCTTCGTCCTTGCGGCGCCGGGGGGCTTGGACGCCGGCCGGGCAGTGGCCGCTGCCACTCGGGACGTCCCACCCGCCTTGCTGGTGGCAGGCGTGGAGGAAAGGGGCCCTCCGGCCTCCTTCTTCCTCCCGCCTTTTCCCCTCCTCACCACAGTGGCCCACTCACCATCGCCACCCGCGGCAGACGGTGTCGCGGGTTTGGCGGCCGGGCGATGGGCCAACGGAGGCGCGGCGAGGGGGGGCTGCGTGGCCGCCCCACCGAGAGCCGCCTGAAGGCGGCTCTCTACCAGCGACCCCACCCTCTCGAGTGTGCGCCGCTCCAAGACATGCGTGTCCTGGAGCGGTTCTGGCTCCTGGGAGGGTGGGGCCGTATTTGAACCCGACCCCGCGAGGGAGGCGACTTGGAGGCGAAGCTCCGCCACCTCCCTGCGGGATGCCACCAGCTCGCTCGCGAGTGCGGCCACCTGCTGGTGCAGGTGAATCGCCTCGATGCGGCCGTCCACTGAAGACCCGGAGGCACCTGCCCTGAGCGCGAGCTCGGCGGTGCCTGCTGACAGCCACCGAGCCGCATCTTTGAGGTCCTCCTGGCAGGTCCCCTTCAGCCCCGTGGACACCGAGGCGACCCCCAGCACCGCCTGGGCTTTCTCCAGCAATCTGGAGCCCACGTCAGAGGTGGACATACGTCTCACCTTCTGCGTGACATCCAGGTCGGCCTTCTGCTCTTTACACTCCCTGCGTCTCCTCGACCGCTCTGCCTCTGCAGAGCGGTGAGGAGGCAGGGGCGGGAACTCCTCTGGGCGGCGGCGCCGGCGCACCGGCACTCTTCGCCCCCGATGACGAGGGCTTTCCAGCCCCCGACACCGTCTTCGGACGCCGGGATCCCGCCTCCGACTCGTCCTCCGCAGAGGACGAGTCGGACAGGATCCGTCTGCGTTTCGGGGCCTTCGTCTTCCTCTTCTTGTCTGAAGAGGAAGACGAAGACCCCGCCGCTGGTGCTGCGGGAGCCGGTAGGTCCAGGCGGCTCACCCGGACCACCAGCTCCCGCACCCCCTCCGCGTGGCTCTTCGGCCCAGGCTTAGACCCGGGGTCCGAAGACCCGGGTCGTCCCCCCGGGCTTTGGGAGACGCGCGCCCTGTCGTTCGACCGACGACGACGTACCGGCTCCGAACGAGCTGCGGGAGGGATCATCCCCCCCGACCCGCCCGGAATTCCGGAACCACCCGCTGGAGAGGACCCCCCTCCAGCCACTCCCTCCCTAAGCACGCTTGTGGCTTTAAACGATGCGTCGGCCAAGTGGCCAACCGACGCACCGCTTCCGCAACCTCACACGCCGGAACTGGGGACTCGCACCCCTGCTCCGTAAACGGAATCTCTTTGTTGCTACCGTCCATGATTGACTTAGTTTCGGGGTTTCTTCCCCTATCCACCTTGAGGCGGGAGAAATCCCCGGGGGTATCCGCCCCCGGACGGTGTGTAGTGTAGGTGTGTGTAAATGTGTCAGTGTAAGTGTATGTAAGTGTGAGCGCTGGTTTTGGTCCGCGGCGACCGCTTACGCAAGTCGCAACCCTCCAGTTGGAACCGGAGGGGCCCCCTATCCGCCACCCGGGGACGCGCCGTGTCGGAGACCAGCAACTCCCTCCGCGAGACTGGTGGTTGTGGGAACGGCTTAAAGTCGGCCCAACTGTACCAGCCACGCGGCACCGCCCCATCATACCCTAGGGATTGCTCAGCTTAATGCACAGGGCTCGATGTCGGTGACATCCGAACTACGGAAAGTATCGGATGATATGAAGCTCAATGTCATTTTAATTCAAGAACCGTATATTTTGAATGGCGCGGTGCGCGGCCTCGGCCTGCGCACTCGTGTCATATTCGACACGAAAACCTTCGCGCGTATTAAAAACCCGACGAAGCCAAAAGCAGCGATCGCCATTGTCGATCCGCTGTTGACTGCCTTCAAGATCGATAACCTCTCGAATACACACTTCACGTGTGTTGAGGTCACCTCCGCGCACGCTGAATACGTCTTCGTATCAGCGTATTTTCAATTTTGCGATGACATTGAGCCTTATCTCGCGCATCTCGACATTATATTGCGGTCCCTCCGCGGTCGGAAGATTATTATCTGTGCCGACACTAACGCGAAATCCTCCCTATGGCACAGCAGGCAGACCGATGAAAGAGGTCTTGCGCTCGAGAATCTTCTCGCGCAGCATGACCTCCGGATTCAGAATCTGTCTGCTCGCCATGCCACGTTCGACAATCGTCGGGGCAGATCCAATATCGATCTCACCCTCGCGACCCCTTGCTGCGGAAAGCTCATCCAAGAGTGGACCGTACACAATAGAGTCACTACGAGCGATCACAATGTGATCAGCTTCCGCGTTGCCCAGCCGGATCCCCCTCGCCCGTTTATACAAACCGCCCGCTTTAACCCAGCGAGAGCAGACTGGGAGAAATTCTCCGAATACTTAGAATCACGCTGCGACGATCTGCTCTCGCGCGACGCGAATTTTACCCGCGATGCCCGCTCTCTCTCCCACCGCATCGAGGAACTCATCCTCGCGACGGCTCAGCAATCCATCCCGCGAAAATCCAAGTTTCCCAGCTCCACCCCGTGGTGGACGCGGGAACTTACCGCCCTTCGTTATCGCTTACGGCGCCAGTGCCGGCGATACAAAAACTCCGTAACCCTCTCGCGCCGCGAAATCGAGTTCGAAAAGTACAAAGCCCTCCGCCGCGAATATACAAGAGAAATCGCTCGAGCGAAAGCGCGCAGCTGGAGAGATTTCGTTTCCAGAGTCAGAAATTCCAATCCCTTCGGTATTGTGTACAGGATTCAGGCGGAGAAATTCTCCCCTGAACACGTGCACACAGGTATAACGAACAATGGTTCCCAGACGGTCTCGTGGTCAGCGACCATGACGACCCTTTTGTCCGCGCTCATCCCCGATGACGATATCGGAGTCGAAACTACCTGGCATGCCAGCGCACGTGTCGAATCCCTATCGCCGCCCCAAACGGACGACACCCCGCCGTTTTCGACACAGGAAGTGACGCGTGTCATTCTGTCCCTCGCGAACAAAAAGGCCCCCGGTCATGACTTCATAGAGACTGAGATGCTAAAGCACTCAGGTTCTCTGAAGTCACACCTGACCGAACTTTATAACCTCTGCCTCACAGAGGGAATCTTCCCGAAACAATGGAAGCACGGCGTCGTCCGCGTGCTTCTGAAATCCCCAGATAAGAGCCCGTCGGACCCTAAGTCCTACAGGCCTATCTGTCTCCTTCCCGCTCTCAGCAAAGCTTTGGAAAAACTTATCGCGTCGCGTATCCGCCCCCTCGTGGAAGATCATCCCCTCGCGTCACCCCAGCAATTTGGTTTCAAGCGGCACAAGTCCGCTGACCACGCCCTTGCCAAGGTGCAAGAGGTCACCGAGAGGTCGCGCACCCGCTATGTCGTGGGTTTATTCTTCGACATATCGGGCGCGTTCGACAACGTTTGGTGGCCCAGCATCCTCCTTAATCTCCGCAAACGCAGCTGTCCCCGTAATATATATAATCTCGTCGCTGACTATCTACAAGATAGAAGCGTCGAGATTAACTCCCCCACAGGACGAGTCGAAAAGGCAGTCTCAAAAGGCTGTCCTCAAGGCTCCGTCCTCGGTCCTATATTTTGGAATCTCATCTTCGATGAGATTCTCCTGTCAATACATACCCCGTCCACCTACACGGTCGCGTACGCCGACGATCTCGTGGTCCTCATCTCCGCTGACTCGCGTGCCGCGCTGCAGGATATCGGTGATCAAGTCACCCGTAAACTGCAAGTGTGGTGCGAGCAGCAGAAGCTCTCAATATCTCCGAAGAAATCCTTTATGATTCTTCTCAAAGGATTTCTTGATATTAAGCGTCCCCCCGTAATTAAGATTGGCGAACACAGCATTCGTATGCTGCCTTCCGCCAAATATCTGGGAAGCATTATAGGAACGCGTTTCAACATCGCCCCGCATATCGAATACGCCACTGGCAAAGCCAAGAGCGTATTCGGTAAGCTCGCCCGCCTCGCTGGAAACAGCTGGGGCCTCAATCATCGCGTCATGTCAACTCTCTACCGCGCCGTCTTTATCCCCGTCATTACATACGGTGCCCCCGGATGGGCTAACCGTATAACTTCCGCGCACGTGAAGCGGCTGCGGCAGGCGCAGAGGCAGGCGCTCCTGCGCGTGTCTCGCGCTTATCGCACCGTCTCCGCTGACGCTATTCTTACTCTGACCGGTAACCCTCCTATCGAATTAATCGCGAAAGAGCGCGCAGCGCTATTCGCATTCAAAACGCAACGGCGGGTTGAGTATGGCTCTGTCACGCTCGCCCCGCTCGAGCGGCCCCCCGACAATAAAGAAATAGCGAGTCTCAAAGCATCCCTCCGCGAATCCACCCACGACTCCTGGCAACGACTCTGGGACGAAAGTTCAAAAGGCCGTATTACCCACCGGTATTTTCCGCGAATTAGAGATCGCGTCCGCGTCGATTGGATCACCCTCGATTATTATGTCACGCAGCTGATGACCGGGCACTGCTGCTTCAACGCGAAGCTCGCACAGCACCTGCTCGTCCTCGACGACAAGTGTCAGTGCGGAGCTACCGACGACGCTCCCCATTTGATTTTCGATTGTCCCCTCGCGAGCCATCCCCGGCTAAATCTCGTGAACGCGTTAGATAAGCTCCGTATTGCCTGGCCGCCCTCGTTTCCGGCGTTCGTCAGCAAACCCGCGTATTCCGCGTTCCGCGAATTCGCCGCCAACTCCCTTCAGCCGCGCGAAGAATACCGTCCCGAACGGTATCGCGACCGTGATCGCGTGAACCGCTCCCCTATTGTCTCCCGCACCCTTCGTTCCGCTCGCCTGAGCGAGCGAGCAGCGGGTAACACTTCGACTTCCCCTTAGCGCGATACCGAGAACTCACCCGTCCGTGACCGCGACCACGACCGCGTGGACCTCCCCCCTCGCGACACCTGCACCTTCGTTCCGCATGGGCATCGCCTCAGTGAGGCCCAAGCGCGCAGTCACCGGGGGTCTCATTCTCGAGATCCCCGGCGCTGACGGCGGGCAAAAGGCTGATAAGTTGGCGGAGGCGATGGCCGGGATTTTCGAGGGGTCGGAGGCGCGTATTGCCCGCCCCTCGAAGAAGACCGAGCTGAGGGTGACGGGGCTCATCGATTCTGTCACCGTCGGCGAGGTCGTCTCGGCCGTCGCCAGAGTGGGCGGGTGCAAGGAGGGAGACGTGACGGCCGGGGAGATCCGTTCGTCCGCCCCCTCCAAACTCGGCTCCCTCTGGCTGCGGTGCCCGTTAGCCGCAGCCAGGAGGGTCACGGAGGCCGGTCGACTCACCGTCGGCTAGACCTCCGTGAGAGTCGAGGTGTTAGCTGCACGGCCGCTGCAGTGCTTCCGCTGCCTTGAGGCGGGGCATGTGCGGCGGCAATGCGAGGCAGCGGTGGACCGCAGCCGCCGCTGCTACGCGTGTGGCGTGGAGGGCCACAGGGCCGGGCGGCTGAACTGCCCGCTTTGCAGCGATCTCGGCCGCTCGGCCGAGCACCGCCTCGGCGGCGAGGCCTGCCGCGCCTCGCGGCAGAAGAAGCCTGTGGCGGGGAAAGCGCCGACCCCGAAATCGGGGAAGGCGCCGCCGCCAAATGGCGAAGAGAGGCAGGGGCGGACCACCGGCACTTGGAATTGTCTCCAACGTCCCGGTGGTACCGCCCTTGAAGGTGGTGGTGGCGAAGACGGCTCCAAAGCCCAAACCGCCACCACGACCAAAAGTGGTCGCCCCCGCCGGGCCGTCGGAGGAGGCGGCCAAGGGGCCCGACGCGGCCCAACGTGAGGGAGGCTTGGAGGAGGCCATGGAGACTGCATAACAATGTCCCAGCGCCTCCTCCAAGCCAACCTCAACCACTCGCGTAGGGCCCAGGACCTTCTGGTCCAGACCCTGCGCGAGTGGCGAGTGAGTTTGGCGATCGCGGCGGAGCCGTATGCCGTACCTCCCAGCGACCCTAATTGGGTCGGGGATGCGTGCGGTTCCGTCGCGATTATTGGTACCCATTGGCCCGACTCCCCCCTCTGCTCACCCCTGGAGCGGGGGCGGGGATTCGTGGCGGTGCAGTGGGGGAACCTCGCGGTGGTGGGTTGTTACATCTCGCCCAACTGCGGCCTCGACGCGTACCTGGGTGAGGTCGGCAGGTGCATTTCGCGCACACGGCCGCGCCCGGTACTCGTCCTGGGGGACTTCAACACCCACGCTAGGGCGTGGGGCAACCCCCGGGATGACGCAAGGGGCGGGATGCTGCTGGATTGGGTGGCTCAGCACGACCTCCGGTTAGTCAACCGGGGGTTCGTTAGCACGTGCGTGCGGTGGAATGGGGAGTCGGTGGTCGATTTGACCTTCGGCTCCCCGGCTGCCGTGCGCCGTGTGTCCGGGTGGCGGGTTGCGGAAGAGCAGGAAACGCTCTCGGACCACCTCTATCTGACGATGGAGGTGGTCGCCGCACCCGTCGCCCGGACGCGCCGCCCGCCGGCAGCAGGCAACCCTCGTGGTGGAGGAGACAACCCACCACCGCGGTGGGCGCTGAGGCGCCTAGACCGGGACGCTCTCATGGCGGCAGTGATCGCCGTGGCCTGGCAGGACGAGTCGGGAGACGAGCACGAGTCTCCCGACCCGGACGAGGGGGCCGAGTCTCTTCGGGGCACAATGACGTCGATATGCGACGTCGCGATGCCCCGGGCCCGGCCACCCCGCATCGGCGGGGTGTACTGGTGGACGCAGGACATTGCTGTCCTGCCGGCGTCCAAGCCCCCCGGCGCCTCAAGGACGAAGCCGGCTAAACCGGCAAAACCTGCCGCCGCCGCAGGGACCAAAACGGCGAAGGCCGAGCGGGAGCCAACCCCCCGCTTCACAAACGGGGGTGAAGCTCCCAAGGAGCAGGGCACATGCCGCAGTGGCTCTTACCCTCGACGGTAGTGTCGAGGGTATGAGCTACGCGGAGGTGATGCGCCGGGCCCGGGATCGGATAAATATATCCGATCTCGGGATCAAGGAGATCCGGCCCAAGAGGGCCGTTACAGGAGCCCTGCTCCTTGAAATCCCTGGCGAGGGCGGTGCGGAGAAGGCGAAAGCCCTATCCCAGCGCCTCTCCCAGGTGATGGAGGACTCGGGGGTGAGGGTTACCAGGCCGGTTAAGAGCGCGGAGCTGCGCGTGACCGGCCTGGATGACTCCGTCACCCCGGAGGAGGTCCTTGCGGCGGTGGCGCGCGAAGGGGACTGTCCCCCCGCGAGGGTCAGGGTGGGGCGGATCGCCACCCGTGCGGGTGGCGTTCTTGGCTCCATCTGGGTGAGGTGCCCACTGACCTGCGCGAAGAAACTGGTGGCTGCGGGGCGTCTGCTGGTCGGGTGGTCGTCAGCCCGGATAGTTGCGCTGGCGCAGCGCCCCCTCCAGTGCTTCAGATGCCTGGAGAAGGGTCATGTGCGGGTCAACTGCTCGGCCCCCACCGACCGCACTGGTCATTGTTTCCAGTGCGGCGGTGCGGGACACCTGGCCAGCGCATGCCGGGAAGCCGTGTGTTGCCCGGTGTGCAAGGAGAAGGGGCTCAAGTCGGACCACCGTCCGGGTGGCCCGGCTTGCAAAGCCCCGGCTAAGAGGGTGACGAGGGGTCTTCCCGCCGGGAAGCGCGCCCTTGCCCCCTCTGCCTCGCAGCCAGCCGGAGAGACAGTCCCCACCGGAGGGGCCGTCACCACCTCCCAGCCGGAGGTGGAGATGGCCCCAATACCATCAACCAGTGGGGGGAGTGATCCACCCCCCACTGAACCAACAGAAGTGGCGGAGGTTGCCAGACCCGCAACGACAGAGGCCCGCCCGGAGGAGGGGATGGACATCGCCGAGTAACGGCGATATCCCTCCTCCAGGCGAACCTGAACCACTCCCCCGACGCCCAGGTTCACCTGGCGCAGACTATGGCGGAAAGGGGAGTGGCCCTGGCGGCAGTGTCCGAGCCCCACAGGATCCCCGACTCACCACCTGCGTGCGGGTACAGGGGGTGCCCATCGTCGACTTGACATGGGCTTCCCCCTCGACCGTGCGCTGGGTCGAGGGCTGGCGTGTGGAGGAGGGTCTGGAGTCATTCTCCGATCACTTATACGTGACAATGACCCTCCTCCCGAACACGGCCTCCCCGGCTACCCGGGACCGCCGCCATGGCGGGCCCAGGACACTGCCGTCAGGATGGAGGTCCCGAACCCTGGACGAAGACCTGCTGGTCGCGGCTGCCCTGGTCATCACTTGGCCAGCGAGGCAGCCCTGCGTCGACCCCGGGGACGAGGTGGAGAATTTGCGGGCCGACATGGCGACTGTTTGTGACGCCGCCATGGCCCGCGCTACGAAATCCGTCCCACGGGGCCAGGTGTACTGGTGGTCGGAGGAGATCGCTGATCTCCGGCGCACAACCATCCGCGCCCGACGCCGGTACACCAGAGCAAGGCGCAGGGCTCACAGATCCCTCGCTGAGGAGGCGGTTCTGTGGGAGAGCTTCTCCGCTAGGAAGCGTGTCCTGCAGGCCGCCATCAGGGCAGCCAAGAGCAGAGCCTGGGCTGAGCTGGTTGCCACCATCGACGAGGATCCGTGGGGGCGCCCGTATCGCATGGTCATGCATAAGCTACGACCACGGGTGCCCCCGCTGACGGAGACCCTCGACCCCGGCTTCCTGGACGAGGTGATAGCTACCCTTTTCCCACCGGACGTTCCGCCGGGGGAGGTGGCTGTGCCTCCGGGAGTCGGGGCTGGAACTGCGATGGTGGCGCACCCCGAGGCGGTCGACGACCTGGCCGTCTCGGAGGAGGAGCTTGCTAGGGCGGCCAGGAAGCTTTCAGGCAAGAAAGCTCCTGGTCCGGATGGCATCCCTGGCAAAGCCTGGGCTCTGACCAGCAGGATCTGGGGTCCGAGGGTTCGGGACCTCTTCTCCAAGTGCCTGGGGATGGGCTGTTTTCCCAGGGCTTGGAGAAACTCGCGGCTCGTCCTTCTCCAGAAGGAGGGAAAGCCCGCTGACTCCCCGTCGGCTTACCGGCCGATTTGTCTGCTGGACGAGTCGGAAAAGTGGTTTGAACGAGTAATCGCCAACCGACTCGTCCAGCACCTGTCCACGGTGGGACCCGATCTGAGTCCACATCAGTTCGGGTTTCGCGAGGCCCGCTCCACGGTTGATGCCATCAGCCGTGTTAGGGCCTTCGCGGACGCGGCGATCGCCCGGGGCGAGGTCGCATTGGCGGTGTCGCTTGACATCGTCAATGCGATCAACTCCCTCCCCTGGGGCAGGATCATGTAGGCGCTCGAGTACCATCGGGTGCCTCTGTACCTGCAGCGGGTCGTCCGCGCCTACCTGTCGGACAGGACGGTCGGCTTACCGGCCGCCGGTGGCCGGTTGGGAGTCAAGGACGTTACCCGAGGTGTCCCGCAGGGATCGGTCCTGGGACCCCTCTTGTGGAACCTCGGGTATGACAAAGTCCTGCGGGCTGCCCTCCCCGCTGGTACTGCACTGGTCTGCTACGCGGACGACACTCTAGTGCTGGCCAGCGAGGAGGACTGGAGAAGGACGAGCCGTCTCGCGAGTCTGGCAACCGCGCGGGTCGTGGCTGAGGTGGAGAGCCTGGGTCTCCGCGTAGCCCCGCAGAAGACCGAGGCGGCCTGGATCAGCCGTCCTCGGAGTCTGCACGCCGGGCTGCCGGAGACCGGGATCATGGTGCGTGACTCTCTGATCGAGGTGAAGGGGTGCTTTAAGTACCTCGGAGTTCACCTCGACCACCGCTGGCGCTTCAAGGAGCACTTCGAGAGGATCCTTCCCAGGGCGGAGAAGACGGCCGGCGCGTTATGCCCGCTCCTTCCCAATCTGGGCGGTCCTCTCGAGAAAGTCGGTCGGCTGTACAGGGTGAGTCACTTGCCTTTGAATCAGGTATTACCGACCGAGCAGGCCTGCTCGGTCGGTAACATAGTTACCGACGGGTCTATCCACTGTGGAGGGGAGAGACTGAGCTGGCGACGGGACTAGGCGGTCCGTGCCGAGCCATGCGGAACATGCCATGCCGGGCCAGCAGAGAGGCCAGCTGGCCTCTCTGCTGGCCTGGCTTTGCCACAGCATGTTTATACCTGCATGGGTTACCGACATCGGTTTTACGGCAAACGGAGAACTTGCCAGCGTTCCATATTCAATTCTGATTAGAGGCGAGTGTGTGAAAATGCAAGCAAGCACTCGCTTCCACACACATAAAGAATATAATATTCTTATATGCATTTACGATTTGTATCTGTATTATTATCCTATTAGGAAATTATTGTTTTATTACAATATTATAAGGAGCTCTTAGGAAAATATCATGGTAATGCATATATAATAATAAGTCCGATTGTCGACCCTCAATGTTTATCTAATAAACCGGGCAAAATAGTAATGCAAAAAATACGCAACGTGATTCCCTGTTTGTATTCGCTTCGTAATACGCCATGTATCAAACTTATTGTTGATCTATCGTCAACACTTGTCGTTGTTGCGGTCGAAAGGACACCAGGGTTTGTTTCCTACCGGCCCACCCATTTCTTCAAGAGGTCGTTAAACATTTATGAATGAATCCTAGCCTTCGAGTTATGGCAGCAGTATTTCCGAGTCAGTAATAGTTAAGAATCTCCAAGTGTTCGGATCTCTGCATCATGGTGTTCTATTCCAATAACGAATTGACGGATATGATTGGTGTTTACGCAATATGTAACAAGAACCAGCGTGCCGCGGCTGCATTTTACGCACAGCGCTTTCCGGCGAGGAGGCACCCTCCTCCAGCTTTCTTTTTCGTCGTCGACAGACGATTAAGGCATAGAGGTGTATTTCACGCTAATGCAATTAATCGAAATAGGCGACACCGACCGCCGGTAGACATTGATAGAGTGCGTAATGCCGTTGTCGCAGATCCTCACGTATCAACGAGGATCATTGCGCGCGAGTTACATCTCAGCCAGTCAAAGGTGACTCGCACAATCCGACAAAACCTCGGAATGCATCCGTTCAAACCAGTTGCGGTCCAAAGACTAAATCCTGGAGATCTTGAGCGAAGGATCGAATTTTGCCAGTGGATTAGAGGCGAAGTAAATTACCCCGATTAACTTTTATATAAAAGCGGCATTTAATTTTAAATTATATATTTAAAGGTTTCTAATTATATTTGGGATTATATAGGTCAATATACTTGATGCCGCCGATAATCTACTGCTGCGGTCGATCCTGTGGACCGACGAATCGGCATTTTCGAGTTCGGGAATGCCGAATCGCCACAACATCCATCATTACGCCGAAGAGAATCCGCGTTGCACTGTAGTTTGCAGAGTGCAAGGCAGATTTACCGTTAATGTGTGGGCCGGAATAATCGGCGATCACGTTATCGGTCCTTACTTTTTTGAAGGAAACCTTAATTCCCGGCGGTACTGCCAATTTTTAACCGAGGATCTGGAGCCACTTTTGGAAAATGTGCCCCTGCAGCTCCGCCGCAGGCTCATTTTCCAACAAGATGGGCATCCCGCGCATTCATCTCGCGCGGCCAGGGAGATTTTAAATCAAAAATTCCCTGGCCGATGGATCGGAGGTCACGGCCCAATTGAATGGCCACCACGGAGTCCTGACCTAACTCCGATGGATTTTTTTTTTGTGGGGTCACATTAAAAATTTAGTTGACCAGAGCGTGTCGAGAAATCATGACCATCTTCGGCATAAAATTCGCGTCGCATTTAGGTCGATTACGCCCGATATGTTACGAGCTACTCGTAATAATTTTCGTCGGCGGATGACCTTATGCGTCCACAATCGGGGTGGCATTATAGAAAACCACCGAATTTAAATTATTTTTCTTTATTTGCTATTTATTTCATTATCGGCATCGCTCTGAATATTATGTTAATTTTTTTATTTTCCCTTTTCAATGATTTCCGACCTTGGCGTGGTGAAAAGGCTTAAGCGCTTCGTTGAACTGAACTTCAGCGAGACGTGAACGAACAGGGAATCACGTTGCGTATTTTTTGCATTACTATTTTGCCCGGTTTATTAGATAAACATTGAGGGTCGACAATCGGACTTATTATTATATATGCATTACCATGATATTTTCCTAAGAGCTCCTTATAATATTGTAATAAAACAATAATTTCCTAATAGGATAATAATACAGATACAAATCGTAAATGCATATAAGAATATCAGGAGACTCGGTAGAGTCTCGCGCCAAGTAGTAGTATATATAGGACGGCGCGAGACTACCGAGGATACTTATCCCGAAGTGTAGCGGTTGTCGTCCGCTAGAAAACTTTCACCTCCATTTATGCAAAAGTTGTAGCTCCAAGGATTTATTTCTCAATTTTGTATTTTTTTTCTGATTTTTCTGAATCGAATAGGCCAAGAATCAAGCGAATCGGTTCAGTCATTCAGGAGATATGAATTCTCCTCTTTATTTTACTCGTGGAAAAGGCGAGGCGGATTATGTTCATGGGATTCAGTAATTCCTAAAAGTGTGCCTTTCACTTTTCTCACACCAGTTGGCACCACGGCCAAATGTCGCGTTTACGTTACCGATCTATAATCTGTAATCTATGTCATACCGACACTTTGGTTAAGCCGGTTATGCCATGATTGGTTATGTGCAGTAATGGTTATATGACACGGTCCGATTTGATCATTTTATTCCAGATTCCATGCTTTATTTAGCTAATAAAAGAGTCTAGTGTCCTTGCCCTTGTCCCTGTGACCTTGTCATTATTAAAAGTTATGAAATGTTGAAAGTGTTAAGTGTGCCACTTGCAAGTCCTTGTTTTGGTAAACAAGTGTTGATTACCAATATTTAAAATTGTCAAGAGTGTATTATGTCAATCTTTTAAGCAATATGAGCAGTTATTTATAATTTAAGGGAATGCTTGTTATTGGTAATCAGTGCTTGCTCAAACTAATTTCAGGAGTTTACGTGTTTGCTCCATCAGCAAGGCACTTGACAGTCAACATACACCAAACGAAACTAGATTGTGTATGAGCTGGGTATATTGTTAACAAAATCTAAATTATTGTTTGAGCCAATGCTTCACAATTAAAATATGAACCAAATGATATGCTCATACGCAATCTAATTTAGTTGTGACTGTCAAGTTTGTTGCTCAAGGAACTTTTGACTAAAATGAGATAATCCAGTAATAATTACCAGTCATACGTCATTTAGGAATATATTAGCAATTGATAATTAGTATTTGTTTAGCAAATTTCATCACTTTAGATTGTGCACTATTTGAGCTATGCATTTGCCAATCAAGATATATCAAAGTTAGAGTGCTTATGCGGCTATAACTTATCTAATCTAAAATTTAAATGCATCCTAGCTGTTGGTAATGTATCATTGCTGATCTGAACCTGAATTATTGTATGTTAACACTTTACAAATTATATTTGGCAGGCAACATCTCCATGTGCTCTTTAATTTTAGTGTTCCTGACGGTGAAGTGTCTAAGAAATGTATCAGTTAAAGAGTTAAGATGATGTAATCAAAGTACATAAATTTTATAGTGAAATAAGTACTTGTTGTTAGTAAATTTCAATACTAAAGGTTGTACCATCTTGAGTTATGCATTTGAGAAACAGAATACACTAAAATTAGATAGTGTATGAGGATAGCTCATTCAATATAACATGTAAAGTGTTATGAAATAATGCCACCCCAGCACCCGAGAAAATAGTTTAGAGAATAGAGTTTTTTAAGACAACACAGTAAATGCTATGTAAAATTTGCTTAAAGGCCTTCATTGTATCATTTTCTATAAATTGGCGGAGCTACAGCACGTCAAGTAAAGCTGTGTCGTGTTTTGCCGTCGAAAAGATTTCTTCTCTAATCTGGAGCAAGAAAACAAACATTGTTTAATCTTGTATTCTGCGTAAGCTTAACTCGAAAAGTACCTATCAGAATTAAAAAATATTGCTTTTTGTTAGAATGACGCACATAAGAGAAAGTTTCTGTTTTCGATAGAATATTATGTGAAATTTTAAGAGACAATTTATTTCTATTGTACGTCGTTCTAACAAAAAGCAATATTTTTTAATTTATTTTTGCTACGTACTTTTCGAGTTAAGGGTATATAGAATTGAATACTGTCTGTTTTATTACTCCAGATTGAAAATTCGAGAAACGTTTCTGGCCGTGGAACACAAACACGCTTTCACTTGCTGACGAGCTCTAACTCTGCCATTTTGTCGAAAATAATTATATAAAAAACTGTAATCATTCTTTAAAGTATACAAC
The DNA here is from genome assembly GCA_910591665.1 of Ectemnius continuus. Lineage (NCBI taxonomy): Eukaryota > Metazoa > Arthropoda > Insecta > Hymenoptera > Crabronidae > Ectemnius > Ectemnius continuus. Next base: position 155,663 of record CAJUYD010000011.1, read on the forward strand.
AAAGGCTTTCAAACGAATTTTATTATTGCTACAGGTTAACTAACAAAAAGACATAAAATCCGTCCAAAAACATTAAAATGTAAAAAAAAGTGCGCCAAGTAGTTTGATTTCCCGGCAAAATTGGAATATAATAAAAAAGATAATAGATATCATACAAGAAAGCCAAGTTTTCATTCAAAGATACCTTGATTTAACTCGCATTAGCAACGAACAATAAATTAACAATAAATTAGCGATTAAAAATAAAAAAAACTTGGCGTTTGCGCACTTCATTCGAGGCACTCGCACCGGTAATATTCCTAAAAAAGTTTTAAAGAAATTAAACTGTGGTAAAGTGAGTGTTAGGTTTAAATCAGTTTCTCATTATCTTTTTACCTCGCAGTGAAGCGCGCACACGCCAAGTTTTTTTTATTTTTAATCGCTAATTTATTGTTAATTTATTGTTGCCATGCCGGGCCAGCTGGCCTCTCTGCTGGCCCGGCATGGCATGTTCCGCATGGCTCGGCACGGACCGCCTAGTCCCGTCGCCAGCTCAGTCTCTCCCCTCCACAGTGGGATAGACCCGTCGGTAACTGTGTTACCGACCGAGCAGGCCGAGAAGCGCCAGACCCGACGGTTCGTTGTCGAGATGTGGCGGGAGAGGCTGGAAGATCCAGCCAATGCCCGCCACAGAGCCGTCGGGGCGATTCTCCCGAGCCTCGAGGCTTGGGTGAGTCGCGGCAGAGGGCAACTCTCCTACCGCGCGACGCAGGTGCTTACCGGGCACGGCTGCTTCGGCGAGTACCTGCGTCGCATAGGGAAGGAGGCGACGGCACAGTGCCACCATTGCGACGGGGACCAGGACACGGCGCAACACACCCTCCAGTATTGCAGGGCCTGGAGGGAGCAGCGCCGTGTCCTGGTCCGGGTATATCGGAAGGGACCTCTCGCTGTCATCCGACTCGATGACAGATGATCGGATCTGTCATCCGGATCTGTCATCCGACAGATCCTCGGCAGCGAGAGGTCGTGGAGAGCCTTCCTCGCCTTCTGCGAGGAAGTGCTCTCACAGAAGGAGGAGGCGGAGCGACGGCGGGAGCGAACGGACCCCTTCCGTTTGGGGAGGGCCCGTCCCCGCCGCCGCCCCGCACGGGGGGACGTCGTTCCCCCCGACTAAGTTTGGCGGCCCGGACCCGCCGGTGCGGGGGAGTTCTCGCTGCCGGTGGGCCGGGCACGCGCCAAGGGCCCGCGAGGCGACAGAGTGGTGGCCTGTCCGACGCGCGGCAACGGGGAGTCGCCACCACCGAGATGATGGCCGACTTGAAGCGCCAGTCCCGGCAGTACCTGGTTGACTCTTGGGTCAGCTGGCTCGACGAGCCGGGTATCGAGCCCACCAGGCTCGAGGCAATCCGTCCGCATCTCCAACGCTGGGCGGATAGAGGTTTTGGGGGTGTCACGTACCGCCTGTGCCAGGTGCTCACCGGGCATGGTTGCTTCGGTGCGTACCTGGCCCGGATTGGCAGGGAGGCCACGACCCGCTGCCACCATTGTGCGGCCGACCGGGACGACGCGCAGCACACGCTGGAGTTCTGTCCAGCGTGGGCGGACGAGCGCGCCGTCCTGGTCGACGAGATAGGGAGTGACGATCTCGCGCTGTCGAGCATCGTGGGTCGGATGCTCGGCGGCGCGGATCGTTGGGATGCGGTCGTCTCCTTCTGCGAGCACGTAATGCTCGCGAAGGAGACGGCCGAGAGGGCTCGGGAGCGGCAACACCATCCCGAGCGGCGTGGGTCCCCCGGGCGGAGGGGCAGGGGGAGGAGAAGGAGGCCCGACCTCCAGGCGCCACCCTGATGGTGCCGCCAGCTCCTCTTCCCTCCCCTCCTCTCGGAACATCTACGGTGGACGGCCGCGGGAGAGAGCCACGGCTGTCCCGCGGCACAAAAACGTCCGCGCGGTCGGCGGGGGGGCTCAGCTGGGGGGGCTGAGTCCCTCCTTTGCACTCCGGCCGCGTGTAGGGGTGATGGGCGAGTGGCCCGCCCATCGCCCATCGCCCAAACAACAATAGTGTATCGAACGGGGGGAGGGCATTTCCTCCCCCCCGGGCATGTGGCACTACCAGTGCTAAGACAGGGGCGGGTCCTGGTAGCATCCTCTGGTCTCCCCAGGGCCCGCCCCGTCATGTCTTCGAGGTCACCGCAGTGTTTTTAGTGCGTGCAAGCCCCACATAACCCCGCCTCTCCCCCCAGAGAGACGGGGTATCCGTTCAGGGATTTTCACTGCGTCAAAAAAAAAAGGTATGATTGGGGGGAGGGGGATTACCGCGGTTGAGGAGACGGCTACCTGCCATTATTGTTCACCGTAGTCGACGCGGGATATATATACCTGAATGGCATGCTTATACGCGGGGCAGTCGGACGAGCGCGAGGAATGATTCGCGGGCTTGCCTGCACGTTTGCAGTTAACGCATACGGGGTCTTTTTTCGCGCGCGGGCAGGTTTTATGCGCGTGGCCGTCAGCAGCGCAGTGACCGCACGTCTCGGCTTTCGCCGAGCAGTACTTAGACACGTGCCCGAACTGCTGGCAGTTATAACATCGCGTGACTCGCAGGTAATCGTGAATGGGGCACGAATTCCAGCCAATGAATACGCGACCGGACTCCTTAATCGCGTCGCGGAGCTTGGGGGAAATTTCGACAACCCACTTGGTTGTCTCGCGTTGCTTTTCGCCGATCTGGGCGACTAGGGAGAACTCTTCGGAGAATTGCTTCTGAGGGGTCGTCGCGAAGTTCTGGGAACGTATGGTCGCTAGTAGTTCTTTTTGGGAGATGTTCGTAGGCACGTTTGTGATGAGCATGCGCGGGCGTTTACGGGCTGGGAGGGAAGCGGTGAGTCCAGCCTTCGCAAGGGCTGGATGCTGCATTACGGATGTTGCATCGGATTTACCGTGCGCCTCAACAAGGACGCCGTTATTCGCGATCGGTCGGAGGTGGCGGATTTTAATGTTCTCTTTCTCGGGAGCAAAGCTCGCGGTGAGCATACGGCGCGTGTCGTCGCTGCATTTGACAGCAGCGGGATTAGTGGGGAAAATGGTCACGACATTTCGCGGGGGGCGGATGGACGCAGGCGGAATGTCGCGGCGGGACACCTTTATCATTTCCGCATACGAAAGAGGTTTCGCGGTGGCACTAGACGAGGTGGAGATTTTATCGCGTATTTCAGCGATATTCGCGGTCGCGGCAGAGAGACTGGATTCTTCGATCTTTGCTAGTTTTTGACGCAGGGCGCGGTTTTCGGCTACTATGTGATCGTGGGCATGGATCATCGCCGTGAGCTCACGGACTAGTACACTCGCGTTGTCATTCGCTATATTATTACTGGGATCCCGGCAGTAAGAAATTATGCGCATAAGCGCTGTGGCGAAACCTACCTCTTCGCTGGAATCGGCGGCTGGTGAGGGGGCGGCAGACGGTGTGGGCGCAGCGTTGTCAACGGACGGAGACGGCTTCGGCGCCTTCTTCTTTTTCCTCCTCTTGCTTGACTCTTCGGCAAGCATTTCGTCGGCGTCGTGGTCGGATGACGGGAAGGCGTCACGCTTCTTTCGGCGCGCAGGGACAGGGGCGGCGGGGATCGGCGCTGCATCGCTATCGCACTCCATGGTGCTGCGATGGGGGAGGGCACACACAAACGCACACGATATGTAAAATAATATAATTCGCACTGTAAGCACAGATCACCTGTCACTCGGAACTTCCACGGCACGCAGCGTCGCAAGCGGTCGGCACGGAGCTCAGGTAGGAAAACATTCGGGCGGAGCGGAGCGCAGGCACGTCCTCACCCTTCGGCAGCTCGAGAGCGAATAGTAGATAGGGACATTTTTTTTTTTCATTTCATATGCTGGCTTCTGCGGCCCTCGAGGTTTCACTCATCTCCGCGTTTATTCCCATCCTTTTGTTGTTTTCTTCTTTCCTTCGTTTTTTTTTATCTTAGTTTAGATTCCATTTTAGTTATTTCCTCCTTTCTTTACTTCCCATTTCCGGGTTCTCTTCTTCTTTTCACGTTATTCCTTCCATTATTTCCGGTATTTACCTCCGGCTGGTCGTCTCGTTTTCGTTCGTTCTGTCACATCTCCTTTTACTGATTTATTTGTTTATTTATTTATTATTTATTTTTTTTTATGTTCAGTCTGTTAGCCTCAGCAGATTGACTGCTGAGTTGCCCGTCCCTAACCGCGTGGAGGTCGACTGTTTCTACTCTTCTAGCGTCTCTAGTTGCACTTTTCTTTTGTCAAATATCTTATTGGCATAGTTTGTTAGGCTCTTCAAATTGTCCTCGCTCTCAATCAGCTTGCTTAGGTCGTACTTATAACCAGCGAGTTCTCCCAATTCATCAGCAAGCTTTGCGCGTTCAGCTTCGTATCCTGTGCAACGGAATATCATGTGCCAGCTTGTTTCCTCTTCCCCGCAGTAAGGGCAAGCCGGTGACTCGCTTTGCATGATCCTAAATAGGGCAGCATTTATAGAACCTTTGCCTGTTATTAAGTAGGTTGTTCTCAGCCCTGGCTGGAACCAAGCACGGTGTTCCTCTGTAAATCGCACGCTCGGTATAAACTTGTAGGTGTCCTTTCGTACCCTCTCGCCATCGGAGCTGCCATTCGTCCATCAGCGCTTTTCGCACTCTACGCCTCTCATTACTTCTGCCATTTTCGTTCATCCTGTCAATATTTACTGGTGTTTGATAGCAATCCTTGTATATAGCATGTCTACCCACTCTAATATTGTAATTTAATCCCCTCGTAACTATTAAAAGGTCAATCGGCATCTTCCCCGCTAATACTTGAAGAGCTGGTGAGGCAACTGTTCTGCAGGCTTTGGATATGCACAAAAGTGCTTTACGCTGAGCTGATTCGAGGCTTCGTTTTACATGGACCTTCGCCGTGTTTTCATACCAAGTTCCAGCCCCATACGTAAGTATCGGGCATATTACGCAGTCATACATTAGACTCATGGTTTTGGCACTGATCCCCCATTCCTTTCTGGCTAGTCTCACGAATTTTCCGCAAATATTTTTGGCCTTTTCGGTGACATATTTTGCGTGCGGCAAGAAGCTAAGCTTTTCGTCTATCAGGATCCCTAAATACTTGAAGGTGTCCGTGAAGCTTATGCGCTTCGTCTTATACCGTAGCACAGGCATCCTTTCCTTATCCAGCTTTCCTTTGAGAAGCATCGCTTTCGTCTTATTTGCTGCGATCTCCAGGCCCTGTTCGTCACACCATTTCTCGACCATTTCCAAGCTCAGACGTGCATTTTCTTCGAGTTTACATCTCGAGTTGCCTCGGACCAGGATCAGCAGATCATCCGCGTATGCTATAACTTCAGAGTTCTCGCATGTCTCTGCCAATAAGATATCCATCACTATGTTCCATGCTATTGGTCCTATTATGGACCCTTGTGGACAGCCCTTTTCGAGGCGTCGTCTGATGCTATTGAAATTTGTTGTCATACTCGCATATTTATCTCTAAAGTAACTTTGCAGTACTCGGTAGAGTGTGCTGGAGCACCTGGCTTTCGACATCCTATGCAAGATAGGTGTCCAGCTGAGATTATCAAAAGCCCCTTTAATATCTATAAAAATACCCACGACATAAGTTTCCGGGGTAGACCGTATGTAGTCCAGAGCTCGACAAATAGCACCCTCTGTAGACTTATTTTTCTTAAATCCATATTGGTTATCGCACTCTAATCCTTCATTCTGATACAGCGTGTAGAACCTATTAAGCAGCAGTCTTTCGAATAGCTTGCCAGTGACTGATAAAAGTGAGATTGGTCGGTATGCCGATGGATCAGTGGGAGATTTGTCCGCATTTTTCAAAAAGATTTTAATTTCTGCTTCTTTCCACTGTCTCGGGAAGGTTGCATTTGCTAGGCAGTTGTTATACAGCGCATTGAAAACCATTGGGTGGTGAATAGCAATTTTCTTTATGATTTCTGGGTTAATTTGATCCATGCCAGGAGCTTTCTTATCCTTTACCCTCTTGATTGCTTGACAAATCTCTTCGGTGCTTATTGGCGGTTCTAGGTTAAGATTAGTATATTCTTCTACTTCCTTGTTTTTTACTATTTCTTGTTCCGTACTTGCAGCCGTTTCCTTACAAACCAATTTGTTTATCATTTTTTCCATTGACGAGATCCAGTCTATGCTATTGGTGCCGTCTTCTATCAGTGTGTGGTAGACATCACCCTGTTTTAATTTGCCGCTTGTTATTTTATATATAATCCCCCAAGGGTCTTTGTTTGCGTTAGTATGTACGAAATTCTCCCATGAGTTCTTTTTGCTCACTCTTATCATTTTATTGTATATATTTTTCCTTTTAGAGTATTCTTTTTTTGCTGCATGCAGTTGGTTTTGTAGATTTTGCCTTTTACACCTCCGGACATATTTCTGGCTTTTCATAACTATTTTCCTGGCATTCTGTATGTCTTTATTCCACCAGGGTACAGATCTTGTAGGCACCGCTTTCTTTTTAATGGCTCGTTTATAAATGCTAATAAGCTTTTCATTAAAATACTTAACTGCCGACTCGGGCGGTTCATTGCCAAGTCTTTTTATAGCATTTGCGTCAAAGTCCTGGACTAGTAAAGTTTTAAATTTATCCCAATCCGCAGTTCTTATATTAAACCTATCAAGCTTTATGATCTGTCGTTGATCCAACCGATTTGCTGTGAGTTCGAAGAAGATACACCGATGGTCACTGCTACACCAGTCCACCTTGACCGCCCAGTTCTTGATCTTAGGAGCTGTTAGTTGCGTGGCTATAGTAACATCTATGTTACTCTTACCGTTGACTGTCCAGAAAGTATGGGGGTTATTTGGCCCATTCATCGTAACTAATCCCTTGTTTAGGATCATTTCCTCCACCGCTTCTCCTTTGGCGTCCGTGTCGCTACTGTGCCATAAGGTAGACTTTGCATTTAGGTCCCCTCCGATAATGATATTGCAGTTCGCGCAGTTAATTGCTTCGTCTATCTTACGTAAGTATTTCTCCATTTCATCTCCAATGACACAGTATACTGAGGCGATATATATATCACCCTCGCTGGTGATTAAGTGAGCGCAAACGAATTCGTCCGTGCAGAGTTGACTAATATTCGTCACCGTCATGTCAGGGTTATATACAACTATCGCGGATTTTATCTGTACAGAATCTTTGCTACAATTAAATACTGTTCTTGCCGTTTGAGGTGCATAGCCCTTAACATGCCCCTTATATGTATAAGGCTCCTGGATTAGCATTATGTCGATGTTCTTATTTAAGGCTAGTCTTTTTAATTCAGAGGCCACTGAGATGGACCTCTGTGCATTTATTTGTACAATTTTGATAGCCATTAGTATGCGATTTTACTTTGTAGGATTTCCACCTGGCGCCGATACTCTGGACATTCGCGGTCTCTCACACTATGGTGAACTTGTGTTCGCTTAGCCCTTTTACAGCAGATACATGTGGGCTCATTTTTATTACTCGGGCAATCCTTCCGGATATGTCCCAGTTCGCCGCAATGTTCGCAGACCGGTGATTCATTCTGGCAGTTCCTCGATGAGTGGCCATACCCTAGACATTTATAACACCTTGACACGTTCATAAATTCCTTTGCGCCATGCGAACTAAGGCCTATGTAGAGCTTTCGCCTTTTCTCAATCGCATATAGCACTACGCTTGGGACCTCAAGTATCCAGTTCACTAGGTTCGGATCTTTGTTTCTCGTACTGTATCTAAAAATTATTTCTTTATCATATTCTGATCTCTCCACTGTGGTATACTTCAAATTTTTATTCCAAATGTCTTCGCGTATCTCGTCTTGCGTTTTCTCCTTATTCACATCATAAATTATTATACTCGGTCCAATCTTCTTAGGGATTACCATTTTCAAGCCATCGTTTTCATAGTTCAAACTCTTCATTATCTCCATATCCCGTTTGTACTCCGTCTCTATCAAAATTCCATTTCCCCGTATATTTCTCACATTCATAATCCTTATTTCATCCTTCCTATCTTTTAGTACATTGTAAAATTTTTCCCTTATTGTTTCGCATGTTTCCTGTCTGTTTTCGTCTATCGGTCTCACTATTGCTACTTCTTTCTTTTCCGGCTTGGGCTTCCTCGAACTGACACTCATCGTTTCAGACGCTGCTACGTTGGCATAGCTTCGCTGTAGAGAGCTGCTATTGGTCCCTGTCGCATGGCTCACCTGCTCCAGTACCTCGACTTTGGCTCTCAGAACCTGGACATCTAACAAGCTTTGAGTCAGTACCCCCCCCCCCCCCCCCCCAATTCGCTCCATTTACTCAGGATGAACTTTGTCGCCGTCTTGCTGATCTTATTTATGTCACTCAGCAAAAACGTTTCCAGTTCCATTCGATAGGCTCTGATCGTTTCCAAGCAAAAGTTATTGACGATTGACTCGGAGCTTTTCGTCTCAACACTAACTACGCTGCTCCTTCTTCTGGCGTCCGATATTCTGCCATCCTCTTCGTCACCTATTTTTTTGTTATTTTTTGGTTGAATAGTTGTTTTATTTATGTTTGTATTAGTTTTTAAATTAGTTTTTAAAGTAGCCATTTTAGTCCCACGAGTGTGGTGGGAAGAAAGGTCCGCCCAGGCAGAGCCCCCTTACCTGGGTAAGCCTAGATACTCCGGGGGGTCGGCAAGTACCCCGGAGGGATCGTTTATGACTGTACTGCTTTCCGTCCCTACAGCCATGCAACCATCGGCACGATTCCTCACACCTTGGTTTGGGGCGAGCTCAGGTACCCCGGGTGCGCTAGACCCGAACTGTAGATGCCACAAGGACATCCTCAGCCCCTGGGGGGAGTAGATAGGGACAGTGAAGTCGTGTTTGATTTAACGTGCAGTACCTGCCCAGAGGGCTTAACCCACACGTCCCCCATGGGCGCGGGATTGAGATACGCTCAATCAGCGCACCAGAGTTGCGCCGAGGCACAAACATCCAGCTACCATTATAGACGACGACTGCAGGCACGAACGTCCAGCCAATGGTCTGGCCGAGCGACTATCCAACGCTCTACTAGCTATGGAAGGCTAGCCCCCGAGTTGGTGGTACGCAACTCACACGCCGGGACCCAGCAAGCCTGGCATGACAAACCAGGTCCCTACTCCAGCATACGGAGTTAACCACTACCACCACGATGGTCCTACCCAAGTCGGGCACGGACGAAGCCGTGGGGCCCCGACCCCGTGGTACCAGTATTCGCGGTCGACTGGTGTGACCGTTCGTGGGCGCCCGCGCTATGCGCTTACGCTACCACTCCCAGTTCAGGCCCTACCGCCTGGCCCTCTGGTGTGCCTAGAAGCGACTCGGGGACCGTGGTGACGCTACCCACCATGCGTTGCAGGAGGCCTCTAACTCAGCACACCCACAACGCCCCCTGCGGGGAGTAGATAGGGACATTTGTGTGTCAGTGTTTTGTTTATCGTGCGGCTCCCACCCATTGGGTTTAGCCGCACGTCTCCCATGAGTGTGGGATTGGGATACGCCCAATCAGCGCGTTTCTGCTTAGGCAGAAACTACCAGTACGCTGCCAGGTTATAGGGCCTGGCAGCAGACCACTGGTGGGGCCGAGCTCCTACCCTAGCTCTACCGGCTAAGCAGGCCGGTGCCCGAGCTGTGACGCAGCTCCCCCGTCGGGGTCATTGCTGACCCCTAGCCAGCGTGTAGCTCCCCCACTGCCCCCGCGATGGTCCAACCTTCCACCTGGTCGGGCCTGGGTGTTACCCCAGCGGGCTCCCGACCCCCGCGGTACCAGTCAGGGTCACTGGTGAGACCGTCGTGGCATTACGCCACTACCAGTTAGGGCGCCTATACGCCCTGGCACTGGTGAACCGGCGCTTCGGCTACGTGGAGTCGCCACTCTCCAAAGACCCCTACTGAAGGTGACCGAGGTCACCCCCAGCAGGGGCCTGCCTGCGTCTCAGGCACACCTTTCATTCACTCAATCATTCTCTCCCTTCTACTCTTAAACACATACTCCGCAAACTTATAAAATCTTTCATACGTTTCCTTTCGCTCTAACACACCACTCACGTCAATCGCACCCTGCTCATTCACTCTCACGTCCATGTCATTCAAACTTCTCTCATCCTCATACAATACACAATCATACAACACATGCTTCCAGTCTTCTTTTTGCGCACCACACCTACATTCTTCTGATTCACTCAATCTTCTCTTATATAAATATTCATTCATACTTCCATGCCCAGTCATCAAGAAACATACACTCAACGATGGGTCAAATGCCGCGGACCTCTCAACAAACTTCACATCTCTCACGTATTCGTATGTCACTCTTCCTTTTTCACAATCATCCCACCTTTTTTGCCATCTCCCATACAGCCTTTCATTCAACAACTTATCACACTCGCTCTCTCTCAGCCGCTCAACTTCTTCATCATTCAAAATATCAAATTCATTCATTCTCAATCGCTTCCTCACTTTATACTTTATTCCACGCCTCATACATTCCAGGTCCCACGGCAAGCCACCCATCAGGACTTGCATAGCCTCAGTCGAAACAGTTCTACATACTCTCAAACATGCATACATAACCACTCGCTGACACCTATTCATTAACTCTCTCGCATATTTCAGATTCATAGACTCATACCAAACACTCGCTCCATACATTACACATGGTACAAGCAAGCCCTTATACAACACTCTCACTGCTTTACGCTTCAGTCCCCAGTCTTTCCTTAACACTCTTCTCAATTTTCCAACCACACTCACAATTTTCTCTCGCATGCTCTCCAAATGTACCTTAAAATTCATTCGCTCACTCATTCTGATCCCTAAATACTTCACACTCTTCACATACTTCATTGCCTTACCATTCAAACACACTCTAGGATTCCTACTCTCAGCCATTCTCCCTTTCATTAACATTATTACAGTCTTTTTCTCCGACACATCCACTCCAACTTTCCTTCCCCACGCACTCACTACCTCCATGCATGCCGTTCCCGTTCGTTCCAATTCATTCCTTGCATTCGCCTCAATCACCAGTAACAAGTCATCCGCATACGCAACAGTCTTACAATCATACTCATCCAAATTCCACAGAAGCTCGTCCATCATTAGGTTCCACACCGCAGGGCCACAAATTGAACCCTGCGGGCATCCCCTACATACATTCTTCCATACTTCCTCCTGTACACTTCTAACACACACTCTTCTGTTCTTAAAATAGTTGATCCATACACCAATTTCCTCACAACCAACATTCTTCAATTTTTCGATCACTCTACCCCAATTCAAATTGTCAAACGCACCGCGAAAATCAATAAATACACCCAAAACATACTTTTTCTCTGACTCATTCACCCACACTTTCACTCTTTGCCATGCATCCTCAGTCGACCGTCCACATCTAAACCCAAATTGCGCGTCATTCATTCTTCCTTCCATTCTCTTTTCCAATCTATTCACTAACATTCTCTCATACACTTTACCCAAAACAGACAACAAACATATCGGACGATACGACGAGGGATCACATCTCACTTTCTCGGGGGATTTCAACAGCACAACAACGCATGCATTCTTCCATTCATCCGGGAAACAGTTCTCACTCAAACACACATCATACATACGCTTCAACACACCGGGAATTGCCATCCATACTTTCTTTATCATTTCACCATTTATGCCATCCATCCCAGGCGCTTTTCGCATTTTTACTCTCTTAATCGCACATTCAACCTCTTCCCACTCAAAGCATTTCTCCATTTTCTCGACACATTCATCATTCGTCACATCATTTACATCCGCAGCTGGGAAAAAGGCATTCAGCAATACATCCACACTGTCCTTCCAACACTTTGTCACATTTTCACCTACTTTCATTCCGCAAATATTGTCCTTCTTTCGTTTCCCCATACACAGCTTATACACTTCACCCCACGGATTCTCATTTCCTTTTTTACTCACAAACGCTCTCCAATGTTTCTCTTTCGCTTCTTTCATACCACACTTATACTTTCTAAATTCATACATATATTCATCCCATCCAGCTTTCGCATCCCCTCCACGTTTTTTCATCTTTTGGTACTTTTTTCGCGCTTTCCTTACATTCTTCCTCAATTGTCCTAATTCATTGGTCCACCATCTAAGCTTGCTCATATTCACACGTTTACTCGTTTTCATCCTCTTGTCATTCGTTCGCGTCACCCATTCAGTCACCATTCTCACCACTTCCACGGCATTCATACTGTCCAATTCTTCTACACTCACACCACATGCAAACTCTTGCAAATCCTTCACATACTCATCCCAGTCAACTCCCTTCATTACCCATCTTCGCGTACTTGTCACATTCTCATCTTCATTCACATCACTCTTCATTCGTATCAGAATCGCATTGTGGTCACTCATACTCCAGTCATTCTTAATCTCCCATTGAAACGAATACCTATCACTCTCCTTGCTCACAATACTCACATCTATATCACTTTCACCATTCGCACCACTAAACGTAAACAACTTACTCGGCTCATTCAACACAATCATATCATTCAGCAACAGGTATTCTTCAAGCATACTTCCACGCAACGCTCTCTCACTGCCATCGGCTCTCCCTTTGCTGTACCACAAAGGGGAGACGGCGTTTGCATCCATACCGATTACTAGCATCTTTCCATTCGCTACTTCTCTCAACATATCCAAATATCTCAAATACTCTTCCATGCTTCCACCATACTGACAATAAACAGACGCGACATACATTTCTCCAAGCTTTCCTTTCATCCAAGCACACACTCCATATTCATTCGTACACTCTGTCACAGTCATCACTTCCATATTCACATCATTCACAACAATCGCGGCTTTGCATGTACACTTTTCATTCGAAATAACATTCATTCCACTTGGCAAACCTCTCACACATCCATCCGACACAAACGGTTCTTGCAGCAAAGCAATACTAATATTCTTTTCACACATAGTCATTCCCAAATCACACATCACAGCATACGCTCTCTGACAATTCAGCTGGATCATACATACTTCGTACTCAGTCATCGCTTATTCTTGCATACATTCTTTCTCGCATCCTCATATACTCCGGACATTCCTCGCTCATTATCGGGTGATTTGCAGGCAATCCTTTCATACGGCAATTTCTACACACACACTCTTTCTTACATTCTTTCATAACATGCCCACTTTCACAACACCTTTGACACAATTTCTCTTTCAACGGGCATTCTCTCATCATATGGCCATACCCAAAACATCCATAACACCTCGGTACAAACATGAAGTCACGCACTTTAAAAGCATTCCACAACATATACACTCTACCATTCGCTAAAATCACTTCTTTTCCTTTCCTAGTTAATTCTATAATAACATTCCCACACTTAGACTCTTTCTTACTACTCCGACTCACAATCCTCACTCTTTCCAAAAACTCATTCTCATTCATACAAACTCTCAGATTCTTAAAATACAACTCACGCAGAAAATTCTCACTCGTCAAGTCATTCGGCACATCGTACACAATCAGCTTTGGTCCAATTTTTCTAGGCAATTCCACTTTCAATCCGACATCCTTAAATTTCTTGCACTCTTTAATCTTATTTAATTCTTTCTCGCTAACTGTCTCGATCGCAATTCCATTTCTCGTCTTTCGCACAGCTTTTACTCTCACATTCAACGACTTGCTCACTTCGTTCAACACTTTCTGCTTCACACTATCACTCGATTCTTTCGTATTCTCATTCTCAGGTCTCACAACAACCGCATACGTTCTTACATCCTCTCTCACTCTTCTCATTTCACTCTTCGCACTGACACTCTGGGCATTCACACTTGCAGGCATTCCCGCAGCCGCACTCGCATAAGAAGCACTCATCACATTCGACCTACTCTTCACTAACTCATCTATTCGTCCTTCCAATCTTTCATTTTTGCACACCAAGCTCATAAGACATTCTTCATACTCACTCGTACAATTCATAATTACTTCACTCGCAGCCTTTGAGATTTTATTCGCTTCATTCATCAAAAACGCACGCAAATGAGCACCAATCGTTCGCATTCGTCTCAGCTCACTCACAGACTCACTCTTACACTCACTCTCACTACTGTCCTCGTCCTCAGGTTTCCTTCTTTTCATACTTCTCGCACTCTTACCACTACACATAGATTCGCTCCTCGACACACTCGGACCAGCGAGGGGGACATTCCCCTCACACACGCTCTTACTCACACACACTTCCTCAGCATCCACACTCTCACAACTATCACCCTTCCTCACAACACCCTTCTCCTCACCCTTTTTAGATTTCCCCCCCCCCCTTTTTCCCCGGTTTCTTAAATAAATCCATGTTATTCCCACGAGAGGGGACGAGTATAGGTCACCCCGGAGCTTACGCCCTAACTCCGGGGAAAGCTTTGTTCAACAGGGGTCGCCAGGTACCTGAGGTTGGTCGCTCGCTGCTGGTCTTCCCCCCAGCCATGCATCCCATCGCCGCGCACCATAGCTTGGGATTAGGGGGCATTTTTTATAGAGGTTGCCGTCCTCGCAGCCCGGCCAATTAAGGCAGGGCCCCCGCTCACCGATGCCTGCAACGTACCGCCGCCACGCCCTGCGACGGTTGTTGAAGCAGACTCGGAGGTTACGGTATTAGGAGACGGATGGCGCTCATCCGCCCCCAGCTCAGGCACCCCGGGTTCGCCAAACCCGTACTGCAGGTGCCACAAGGACACCCACAGCCTCTGGGGGGGAGTAGATAGGGACAGAGGGAATCTCGTTAATCCATTCATGCGCGTCACTAATTAGATGACGAGGCATTTGGCTATTTTTCATCACTTACACTTTATAGTGTATCAGATATTATGCCTGAAAGGCAGGCAGCACCATATGGATATGAGAGAAAAGGTAGAGGATGATACTTACATGGAAGATGCAATGAAGACTTTCGCGGAGACGTCCGTCTACCCAACCCCGATCCTCTCTTCTCTCCTGCTAGCACAAGTGAGCTTGTTGAAGACGGAGAATGAAATAATTCCGCCGACTGGCACTCGCGTCGACAGCACCTTGATATCTCCCTTTCTGATGGCATCCCAGTCTCTGAGTTGTTGCACTGAGTGAGGGCTCCACAAGCCTCTACAGTTTAAGGTGATTGAGGAGAACCTGACGTCCTCCACTTCATATCGGTCTTTGATCAGCCGAACTAGGTCCGTGTTTGAACTGTAGTATTTGGTCTTCTGATTGTGGGCCCTGGCGAGGTCACTTTGCTCACTTACAACCTGCGCATCTAGCACAATCGCAGTGACACCTCGTCTTGCGATGATGTCCGGTTTCCGAAGTCCCTCGGTGGTCTTGAATCTTGGCTCCTCTTCGACTATGTAGTCTCTTTGTCTCAGGCCTCTGGCAACGTAGGCTGCTACCGCGTTATGCCTCTTGACTCGGGCTTCATGCGTGCGATGACACACTTGTAGTACGTGATTGAGGGTCTCTAAGTGGCCGCATCCGGCCCGGCACAACCGGTCGGCGCGCCAGCCCCTAGATGTCCTCGATTTTGTGGGGAGAGCATTAATCCTCAGTCGCACTAGATTTATGAAATCTTTCCCTGAGAGGAAACGATTTCCGTCGCGTACCCACTGATGTTGCGTGGGGACCAGATTACTGGGTCTCAATGGAGCTCCATCCGGGGCTGTGTAAAGTTGGCGAGCCCATCTCTGCATCTGCAGTTCCTTGGTAAGATGTAGTGTACCATGGTCATTAAGCCTCCTTTCCTGATTCCTCAGTTCTTGGTCTAGGAATCGACCCAGGGACCTTCTCTGGTCGTCATCGAGAGACAGCTTTTTCAGCCTATTGAAACGCATGAGAGGGATAACCCATCTGAAGGACGGGATCCCTAAGCCGCCATCAGCAACCGCCGCATGAAAGTAGGCGTTCACGGAGTCATGTGGCAATGCTAGCCACTTTCTCAGGGAGGCCCTTGTAAGCTTGTCGAGCCTGTTCAACTGGCTAATTGTGGTTGATCCCAGGGACAGAAGATGGAAGAGTCCCGGGATCACCTTTGTCCTCAGCCCATACAGCCTCTGCTGTGGCTTCAGAGGGGCTTTGGTCAGCTTCTCTATGGCCTCCGTTAGCGACGTTACTGGAGTTCCGCGAGTACGTCCTTCAGGAGTGAACCCGACACCCAGGTACCGCCATTCCTCAGATCTCCTCAAGGCGGGGATAATCCTCCCGTCGCATGTGAAGGTCGTCCCAACGTCGACGACCACCTTCTTTTGTTGCGGTATGCTCCTGAGCGCAATGGTTACGCACTTGTTGGCATTGATCATAAGGCCGCATTGGCCCAAGTAGTCTATCGCGGTGTCTATGAGAGTCTGCAAGCCATTGGTGGTGGAGGCTAGAAGTAGGAGGTCATCCGCAAACGCTAATGCATTGAGGCGGTAGTCCTCTATCGTCGACCCAATGTGTTCAGGTAGACGTCTCAGCAGACCATCGATAATTAAATTAAAAATAAAGGGGGACAATGGGTCCCCCTGTTTGACACCGCACTTCGGCCATATGCTTCTCGACTGCCATTTGTCACACGTAAGACTTGTGACGCTGTTGGAGTACGTGAACCTGACATACTCAATGACTCCATCTGGAACTCCTGCTGCTTCCAGCGCTGCATAGATAGTATTATGCGAGACCGAATCAAAGGCTTTGGCTACATCAAGGCTTGCAAGGTAAAGAGGTTTGAATACCTTGCGGTGGTATCTAAGGGCCGTGTCTAAGAGGAAGGTACTCTCTGCACATCCATCTTTGTGGATAAAGGCTCTTTGTCTACCGTCATGCGGTATGAGGTTGGCTAACCGCGTTGCTAGAACCTTGTGGTAGGTCCGCAGGATAAACGACGATACTGTTATAGGCCTGAAGTCAGATGGATTGCGAGCGTCGGCTTTCTTTGGTATCAGGGTCGTTCTTGACTCAAGAAGATGTTTCGGTACCCTCCCTGACCAAAGGAAGATGTTGAATAGCCTGACCAGTACCTCACTCGGGGCTTTCCTAATCAGCCGGGCAGATACACCGTCTGGGCCTGGAGCCGTAGATACTTGCGGCAGGGCTCTCTTGATCTCATCTTGCGAGATCGGGGCGTAGAGGTTGTTGAGCTTGATTCCCGGAGCCTGGTATTCGGGCTTCGTGTACACCTCTCGTGTGAATGTGTTTTCCCAGAAAGCAACCATCGGCTCCTTAGGTGAATAGTTGGAGCACTGTACATCATCGAGGATCGAGCGCAGGCACTTTCCTGGGTCCTTAGACCACAAGTTCTGTGTTCTAGCATACTCAATCCTCCTCAGTCTGCGCCTAGACGGATTTGGCTTATCTTGCACATGCGACGTTCTCATGTGCTTTGGAGGTTGCTTTGGGAAAACCTCAAGCAAATATAAGGCCACCTCCTCTATCGCCCTTTGTTTTGTCCACGTTGTTAATGACTTGCATATGCGGTGTAGTCTGTCAATCCTATGGGAAGAACCTGCCAGTGTTGGGAGAGCTACAATATATTCCCGGAGTTCCTTGGTAGGATCCTCGAGTGGCTCACTTATGCTTTGCCACCGTATTCCCAGCTGCACGATTACTGCCAGTCGCGAGGGTGGCAATCGTGCAGGGCAAACTTAGGCCAGGTTAGCCTCTCCGGTCCCGTGTCTTTTGGGCGCCAGGCCTTCGCAAGAAGGCCGCTCGTATAAGTTGGAATATTCTCGACACGAGATCGGACAGACCAAAACCCGGCAGGGGAAGTTAAGAAATCTAGGCCCGACTGGCCTCTTTAAGGTAGAGAGGGGTGGGAACTTGAGAAATCGGGATCCCCGTTGCGAGGCAGGAAACTCACGCGACACGAGTTCGAATCTAACAACCGTTTATTTCCGAATACGGCCGGCGATACGGCCTTAAAAACTAATTACACCTAACCAGCTCGAGCTAGCGCGCGTTCAAGCCTAGGCCACGAAGGCCCCTGTACAATCTAACAACGGCGATACTAGGGTTTCGGTCCCCGAAGGACTAACGCAAAAGATGTCATGAAAGGTGTTCAGCCCCTTGCCTCTAAGGCAACAAGATGATGGGCTCGCGACAAGAGCGTTCTCTCGAAAGAGAAGAAATGTCTACAATCGTTTATGCTCGCGAGAGTCGCCTGGCATAAGGTGGCGAGATCGGACAATAGAAGGCAAGTTTCGCTTTGTTCGCCCGCGTGGCGAACAACAAGTGGCGTGTCGCAAAATGGCGGCCGAGCCGCGTGTTCGGCGAACGATCGCCCTAAACGCCGGACTTAGAGGCGTCTAGACGAGTCGCCCCAAGGAAGGCTGAGCTATTTGGCTGAAGGCCCTACGAACATTACTATGAAAACGTGGAATCGCGAGAAATCGACACCGGGATAACAAAAATAAAGGCGGGCGGCAGAGCTAAATGAGGCGTACCTTTCTCCCCCACTAACTGGCTTGGCCTAGCTTCAGAAGCTAAGTAATCCTCGGCCTTCGGAAAACTGATGAGCGCTTTTCTGTCCTTCGTAGGCTCTCTCTCTCTCTTTCTCCTCAGACGCTTGGTTTTGCTCGGTGTATCGCTTGCGCTCGTTCGCACGGTCGCACTCTAAGTGACGAGAAAGAGCCCCTAATTGGCCTGGCCGCCTCAAGTAGCGCTGCACGCCCTAGCCTAGATCCCTATTGGCGCTCACGGTCAAGGCTGGTGTCGGGTTCGATCTCGCGCGCTGCGATCGATCCCGACTGGGTTCCCTTCGCGAAAGCCGGCGCTCCGGCCTTCGTCCGGTCCAGGGGTGGCGTTTTAGCGAACGCTTTGGCGCCCGCTCGTCCGCCTTCGAAGAAGTCCCGGTCCCCCGTCGGTTATCATCAGGGCTCCTCCGTTCGTCCAGCTGCCCTCATGGCCACTCGGGCTGCCGGATATTTCCCCTCTGCCAGCCTTACTCCTTAGCGCATCGGTTCTCTTTTCCTCCTTGGCGGCCGTACCCCCCAAGACCTACGTGCCTCTCGGCGCTCACACAAGAATTAGTATAGCTCATTTACGCGGGCCTTCCTTGGAGCGACGGTGCAGCGAGCGCGCGACGTCGGGTCGAGAGAGAGAGACCCTGCCCTACCGGCCGGCCTGCCTCGCAAGGGTGGGAGCCTTGTGCGGGGCCGCTCAGCCCCGTCACAGCTTATAGGAGCTGTATCTGGTGGCGTTGCTGTTAATTCGCCTAGGAAGGCTTGGACCAACGATTTGTATCTCGCCGCCCGCCTTTGCCCTTTTATAGCCTCTACAGTTCTGTCCTTAAAGATTTTCGCCAGCTCTTGATTGATGAACCTAGCCCCACCTTGACATAGTAGTGCCTCTCGTCGCGCCATCATGCAGACTTCTTCTTCACTCCATCTCGCTTTCTTTGGAAGACTCATAGCTTGTTGGTCGTACCAGTCAGGGTGCGCCCTCCGATAATGCACACCTCTTCCAGTAATTGTCAAGAAGGACCGAGTGCACTCACTGTGTCCGCATTCGAACGTCTGAAGATCGTGGTTGGGGGGAGGGGCGTCTCCTCCCGCCCCACTAGTACCCGGAAGGGAGTGACCTGTGGATCCTCCCTCATTCATATTTCTTTTCCTTGTAATTGGGCCGAGCATAAAAAAGAGACGGTGGGGCTGGCAACCCCAAGGTCTCTGTGTCGCCTTAACTCCGTTAGCCTCCAGACGGCAATCCGCCCGAAGCGTTTTCGCCGACTGGAGTTTCCGGCAGGAACCTATAGGAGGTGGAGTACGACTTGCTTGGAGAGGCTGAAGGACCATACAATAAGTCTCAGAGGCGCATCACAAGCCTGTAACTTAGACTCTCTTAACACCACAGAAGTGGCCTGGGGCGATGTCTCGGATACTAGGCAGAAGCCCGGCACCTCAAACGACCAGCCGGGCCAATCTAGCAGAGCATGACACTACCATCTTTATCCCGAGGGACTAAGAGGAGGCACTCCCCGCTTCGACCAGCCCAACCCGTTCCCGTTAAGAGAGTCATAGTTACTCCCGCCGTTTACCCGCGCTTATTTGAATTTCTTCACGTTGACATTCAGAGCACTGGGCAGAAATCACATTGCGTCAACACCCGCGAGGGCCATCGCAATGCTTTGTTTTAATTAGACAGTCGGATTCCCCTAGTCCGTGCCAGTTCTGAGCTGAGCGTTGAATGGCGGCCGAAGAGGACTGGAGAGGCCCGCGAGGGGCCCCAGAAGCCTCGCAGCAAGGAAGATCCGCGGGAGGCCAAGGCACGGGACCGAGCTCGGATCCTGGGACGTTTCCGACCCGCTCTCCTCGCCCAGGCCCGGCACGTCAGCCAGACCCGCTTCCCTACCAAGCCCGACACGCCCCGCTCCTCAGAGCCAATCCTTATTCCGAAGTTACGGATCCAATTTGCCGACTTCCCTTACCTACATTATTCTATCGACTAGAGGCTCTTTACCTTGGAGACCTGCTGCGGATATGGGTACGAACCGGCGCGACACCTCCACGTGGCCCTCTCCTGGATTTTCAAGGTCCGAGGGGAAGATCCGGACACCGCCGCAACTGCGGTGCTCTTCGCGCTCCAAACCCTATCTCCCTGCTAGAGGTTTCCAGGGAACTCGAACGCTTATACAGAAAAGAAAACTCTTCCCGGATCTCCCGACGGCGTCTCCAGGTCATTTTGGGTTACCCCGACGAACACTCTTGCGAGGGCCCGAATTGTATGCGGTTCCGCTGCCGGGTTCCGGAATAGGAACCGGATTCCCTTTCGCCCAACGGGTGTGTGTCTTTTTCTCTCATTCATTTTGTCTCTCACAATTATTATTTGCGTATTTGGCACAACACCATCATCGACATAGGATTTCTCCGAGGGCTTAGGATCGACTGACTCGTGTGCAACGGCTGTTCACACGAAACCCTTCTCCACGTCAGTCCTCCAGGGCCTCGCTGGAGTATTTGCTACTACCACCAAGATCTGCGCCGACGGCGGCTCCAGGCAGGCTCGCGCCCAGACCCTTCTGCGCACACCGCCGCGACCCTCCTACTCGTCAGAGCTTCATGGAGGGCAGCCCCCGCGAGGAGGACCACCCCGCCCCACTTGCCGCTGACGGCGGAGTATAGGCGCGACGCTTCAGCGCCATCCATTTTCAGGGCTAGTTGCTTCGGCAGGTGAGTTGTTACACACTCCTTAGCGGATTCCGACTTCCATGGCCACCGTCCTGCTGTCTTAAGCAACCAACGCCTTTCATGGTGTCCCATAAGCGTCGACTTGGGCGCCTTAACTCTGCGTTTGGTTCATCCCACAGCGCCAGTTCTGCTTACCAAAAATGGCCCACTTGGCACTCTGATCCATAATAAATTATCTCGTGGCTTCATAGTTCAAGCAAGCCAGAGATCTCACCCATTTAAAGTTTGAGAATAGGTTGAGGTCGTTTCGGCCCCAAGGCCTCTAATCATTCGCTTTACCAGATGAGACTCGCATGCGCCCGCGATGGGGCTAGCGAGTGCCAGCTATCCTGAGGGAAACTTCGGAGGGAACCAGCTACTAGATGGTTCGATTAGTCTTTCGCCCCTATACCCAGTTCCGACGATCGATTTGCACGTCAGAATCGCTACGGACCTCCATCAGGGTTTCCCCTGACTTCGTCCTGACCAGGCATAGTTCACCATCTTTCGGGTCCCAACGTGTACGCTCTGGGTGCGCCTCATCTCGCGATGAGAACGAGACGCCCCGGGAGTGCGAGGCCGCATCGTGACGCGGCCCATCCTCCCTCGGACGCGACCGACCCCTTGCGGGGAAGGAACGACCTTCACTTTCATTGCGCCTTTAGGTTTTCCTGTCCCAATGACTCGCGCACATGTTAGACTCCTTGGTCCGTGTTTCAAGACGGGTCCCGAGAGTACCCAAAGCAGTAGCGTCGCTGACCGGTATTTCGTATTGATATTGGCCTGTCTGAGGACACCGCCTGCCAACAGCTGGCCAAGGCCCGGGCACGGCGCAGAGACCGCGTACACCCCGGGTATGCTCTTGACCGCGCTTGCGGCGGGCCCGACGCAGAACGCGAACGAACTGCGGCCCTATACCGTGCGAGTACCGCCGAGCAGCCGGTCGGGCGACCGAGGGGCCGCCGCGTGCGCGCAAGACGCACGGCGGCAGGCGCCCACTCGGGCCGTAGACCGACACCCAACGGGTCGCGACGTTCTACTAGGGGAGAAGTGCACGCCCACGTCGCCGGGCTTTCGCCGACGGCGGCGTGTCCGCGAAGCGCCGACCGAGATCAGCTGCCTCCGGGACATCGCGCGCCACCGAGATGCCGGCTCCGCTGACGATGAATCTCCCCGTTCGATCTTTTGGGTTTCTCGGGTTTACCCCTGAACGGTTTCACGTCCTCTTGAACTCTCTCTTCAAAGTTCTTTTCAACTTTCCCTCACGGTACTTGTTCGCTATCGGTCTCGTGGTCATATTTAGCCTTAGATGGAGTTTACCACCCACTTAGAGCTGCACTCTCAAGCAACCCGACTCTAAGGAGAGATCCTCCCGAAGCGCGTACCGGTCTCTACGGGCCTGGCACCCTCTGCGGGTAAGTGGCCCCATTCAAGATGGACTTGAACGCGATAAAGCACGCTCCGGGATAAGCGGATCCTCCCGAACACTACATTTCCCTGCGGCGAGATGCCGCGGGATTCAGTGCTGGGCTCTTTCCTGTTCGCTCGCCGCTACTAAGGAAATCCTGGTTAGTTTCTTTTCCTCCGCTTAGTAATATGCTTAAATTCAGCGGGTGATCTCGCCTACTCTGAGGTCGTCTTTCTCTATATAATATTATGTGTAAAACTCTTCTCCTCGAGGGGGCGTTAAAAAAATAACGCGCGAAGGTTAGGAGAAAAAAAAAAGAGTTTGAAACCACGTTGAGCGACGCTAAGGGCGAAAGCGCAAGCGGAGAGTCCATACAACACACGCGTGTGTTTTTGAGGGGCGTGCTGTCTGCGTGTATTCGGAGGTGTAGCGGTTCCGCGCTTATAGCTCCATAACCCTCTCGCTGTGTGTGCTCCACTGACCGCTCGGTGCACCCGGTTTTCGGTTCAACGTCTGTCCTCACCTGCGCAATGGCAATTCAGGGACTCGACGACCGGGGTGAGCGCGCGGCACACACGAGAGTATGTATGGTGCGCGGGGGCCTGCTAGTAGAGCAGCTGACTGACCCACGGAGAGCGGAGTAAGTGCGAGGGCTGGTAAGCGTTGGAGTGGCACGTGCTCCGTAACGTGTCTCGGCGTCGCGCAACAAGGGGGCGAGAGGGGTGGTAGCGCCTCGGTCAGAGCGCGCAGAGGTGGCCACGGGTGGTGGTGGTCGTCGCGCCAATCGTACGCCCACGGTTTTCTGGCGACGTCGCGTTCTTCAAAAAGAAGAAACAACGACGTCTCGCCTCTGTTATCCGTGAGGAAACTGGTCGCGGCTATACGCACGCACTCGAAAAACACACGCTACTGCGCTGACTACTGGACCTACTGACTACTCCTTCACCCTCTCCGTCTCCCCGAGAGCGCTCGGCACTCGGCACAAAACGGCACAGCACTCCTTCTCGCTGTCCCTCTCTTTACTCCTCTCTCTCCTTTGTGGCGCCCTGCTCCCTCCCTCCTCGCTATCATCATCACCACCACAACACATTTGTGTGTGCATCATCTCTCTCGCCTGCTTTGCTTGCTTTCTCTCCCTTTCTGCGTCCGTGTACGACTGTCTCTCTCTCAATTCTCCACTGCCTTTCTCCCACTTGTCAGAGAAAAGTGTTCTCAGTTCGTCGTTCGTTTAAAGCGACGTCGGCAGCGCGGCCCGGTCACGCTCTTGGTGACTCCGTGAGTACCGCGGCATCATCCGACGAGCGCTCAATCCATCGCTCGTACGCGTTTTGTATACACGCTTAACACCAAACGCAGCGCGAGTCCCACGCAGCGTCGCGGCACAACAATCCGACCGCCGTCATGCGAACAACACGGGACTAGACGCGGCACTTCGACGCCCTTGTAGCGCGTCGCCAACCGCCGCCTCTTGGTTCTCTCGAGGAGAGCGTCGTTCGTCGTCGCTAAGAGGACACACACGCAGCACGCACACAGGGCACCCGAAGAAGCATCACGCAGACCGCGTCGCGAGTAGCGACGCGCGCGGCTTCCATGCAAGGTGGTGTGTGGTGTGGTGTGTTGTGCACTCTTTCTGCGACGCGACGCCGTACGAGAGACCAGGCGGTCGAGAGGCGCGCGCGGTGCGTGTCTTGTGCTCAATCGTCTTCTGTCTCGGTGTGCATCGGGCGCGCGTGTGCG